>OX596261.1:8952576-9330576 GCA_951394255.1 Polyploca ridens
AATGAGTACCTGTTAGATAAAGATCATTACGGGATTAGATTATTTATTTTGAATGAATGAGTTCCCCACTACATAACGAAAGCTTAGAATTGTGATTTTTTTCAGTTAATCAATGATCCAATTGGAAGTTCTTAATTTTAGCAGTCTGTGTTTGGAATTCCTTTTTATATGTTTGTAGTAAATACAATTATATCACGTGAAATCGAGAACTATTATACTCCTTTTAGGTTCTGCCATTACATAGGGAATAAAGTAAGAAATTTTACTTATTTCACAAAAGTTTGTAACGAGAAATTAAGTCCCAAGACATGTTGCAATTTAACAAAAGCCGAAACATTAACGTATAACATAAGCGTTTAAAAGGAAATGTCAAAAGTTCAGAGATGCACGATTTTCGGTATCATCCACTACCATTCACATTTTAAATAGAATAAATAGAAAAGCCCCTAGAACTGTGCCTTGCGGTGCACCCATAACGAGTGAGAGTCACGCGACAGTTAGTCCTGCAGGAATAAAGCCAGAGTGCACAACTGGTAGCGGCATTGTTTTATTGTGCAGTCTGCATTGCGGGGGACAGCCACGTGGCTCTCATTAGTGCAGCACAAAGCGAAGCAGTTTGTTCTGCGTTTTGCAATGTTACGCTCGGATTAGCGATCCACGCGATGTTTAACGTAGCGAACGGAACTTTGTCTAGATATACTATTGCGAAAGCTTTTGTTAATGCATTTGTGGTCTGATCAGTTGTATTGAATACTGAATGAACAGTCGATAGCGGCGAAATTGCAAACGACGAGGCTCCATTAATGAACAGCCTCGAATTAGAATTGCTGACGTCATATGTCGAGACGCGAATGTGTCGGACGCATATCCTGCCTGCCATATATCCGGCTATTGTTTTATACATATTGCTTTTAGTGAATGCGTTACAATGTTAATGGATCCTTTAGATACTAACCTAATGGTATGAGTTTAACGTAAAAGAAATTTAAATTGCCCGTGGAGATTTGATTGAATTGAGAATTCGAGTAGATGGAGCAAACAATGTGGAGACTGTTGGTTGACAAAGCTGGTTAATTAGAATGCAATAGTTCTCGTGTTTGATGTGGACACTCGTAGCGAGTGTCAACACCTCTCTGGTAATGTGATCTGGCAATCGAAATCCGAAGGGTCATGCAGACCACAGATTGCGGTTTAGTAAATGTATATGTGATCGCAGGTCAATAAACTTTAATTAACTTTTTCGATGATATTCTTGATTACATAGATGACTGTCACACTCTTCAGGGTTGTAAAAAAAAGTTTATTTTTCCAATTACGGAATCCAAAATACTTGATTAAAATTATTTTATTCGTGTGAATAAAATAATCTTATTTGATTCTTCACGGACGTTATAAGTTGCACACAAGATATTACAGTACTTTTCCTTGACTTTGTATCAAATATGAATAGCCAAGACAACAAAGCAGACTCCGACCATAATAGTGCCGTTGAACATGCCTTAAGAGATAAGTGGTTCCAATCTAACTAACCTAATTTGCGGGTAATGTTGCTGCACTCGCGTCCGTTACCAACTGATATCACTGTTATCCTCAAAGTGTGTCAATAGAAATGAATATATAGGTCGTCTAGAGAAAGTTAACGATCAGAACATAAATGAACTTAAAGATTTTAAATGTTTCTGTATCATTGCTTAACTTGAAAACGTGATTGATAAACCAGTGAGTAAAGTTGGTAGTATATTGTTAGTAAAAGTGCCCTTTATTGTGTTGTGTATCCAGTTTTATATCTAGACCGGTTTTTTGTGTGTGGGTAGCCGGTGAAACGAGCATCGAAAGCCTCGTACTGGATACAGGATGAAATTTCTCTGACTCAGAGGCCTGTGACTCACTGTAACTTGAGATTAGGAAAGGTCAGTATTGACATATTGGAGAGAGCTAAGATCTTGATTAATATTATGCATAAAGTGTAATATAGTAAATTGATAATTTATATAACTAAGGATGTCGTTTACTAATAACATATCTTTAAAGATGTTAAAGGGAAACAAAAAGTGTAGGAGCAGATTTATTACCAAAAATAGGGCGAAATAAAAAGTTAATTTATTTACAATATTAAATCACTTCAGCATGGCCCCGTGATTCAAATACCGTAGATACTTACGTAACCCCTAAAAACATGATTTATAGAGTTACATTTAAACAGGTGCCTGCATCTTTAGTTCAATTCTTAAGCGCTCACGCTACGGAGTTGCATTATGGTTCCCGGAGTCTCGACACCCTCTTTTATACTTTAACTGCTAGGATTATGGAACGTTTAAGTGGTACCATAAAATAACCGTTCACATACTACCTGAATAAGAAATAAATTACTTAACAGGATAATGCTTTTATACCCCGGCTATGTTTTGTACGTGTCGCGTTTTACCTTATGGGTATTTATTGGGTCATTCGTCAGGAACCAATACCCAGGGGCACTGTTATGTGGTTGGGGTGCATAATGCTGCTATGACGTGGCGTTGTTTATGATTGGACTTCGTGGTGTTCGATTTATTAAGTCTTCTGTGGGGTCGTACACATTTTTACTCTCGACCCGCGACGCAACTTTCTGTTCTGACCTCGTGTTTCCTATTAGTAAATTAAAATTAGCGTTTTATTTACCCAGAAATTTAACTACATGATTTTGATTTGATGAATATTCGTACCGTTAATTTTGTATAGACTCTATGATTTAGAATTCCAAAAAAATACATTTTACATAGTATATATAGTCGAAAACGCATCTACACTTAAACCAGTTGTAGCTAAGAAATTGCTCAATTTGTGCAACAACATTTATGAGCACATGATTGGTATCATTTGTATAGAGAGATTCTCTTCGGTCATTACCTCGAAATCGTTTCGATTTGGGGACACCTCCATATTAATAAAAATCGTGCTCGCGATGTAACCGCTAATCAAAAAAGGACAAAAGTTCAAACATTCATCGACAACACAATCGCTATTAGAGACGAGAGGAATGCGATTGGGAGCAAAATAAAATGTGTTCAATGGTAACGCGATATGGTGACTAATAGATTGAGCAGCGTCTTCCGATACCTCAGAATTAAAATTGAAGCTTAAGCAGTGGTAGTAAGGTTTAATGTTGTGTAATGTGATTCCTGAATGATGGAGACAAGTAGCACGCACGTGCGTATGGCGGAGTCGGCTGGATTCGGGGCGCGGGGGGCCCGGCTATGGCGCCGCCGCCATCGCCAGGCGGGAGAGGGACAACTTTATGACGACTCGATGTATTGTCTTCGCTCAGTGTGGGATTTACCGTTTCCTTTGTTTTATTTTTTCGAACAGGCCGATTAATTTCTTTTAGTGGATCGTTCGGGGTTGCCAATTCAGCTTTTATAATAAAATTTCCACCTTTTTGATCTAGGGTTTTATTGAAGTATTTTCTTGTTTGTGAGTTTCTTGTGAATACGGTTGTGAATTCATTGAGTTCCATAAATAATACTGTTAAGCGCATATGCATGACATTTGTTTCGACATGCATTTCCTTTGCGGGAGTTCGCAAGTGCTCTTAACTTTATCGAATACATTTTGAAGATTTGCAATTTAATGTCTTGAATATTAGAATATGGATATATTTTTTACTATAGGTACACGTGTTACAACTTAACTCATTAATTTACTATGTATGGTTGTTTTTACTACATTATCAATATTTTTTTAATCAATGTATTGATTGTCCTTTTTTGTGCTACTTTCATTACTCACTTTTGCAAATAGCATAGATTCAATCGGCATATTTTGATTACTTATCAATTGGAGTAAATTCTGCAAAACTTTCAATCTATTTACATCTGATAGGTATTCATATCAATAATGGAGAGAACGCGTGCAATCGATCGGACCAGATGTTCTATTCATATTCGTATGAAAAATGGGTTAGAGTTGAAATCAAAGAAAGATGGCGGATGAACGGCAGTTTTATCCAACCCTTGCTGACGAGGGCAAAGCAAACATTGGTTCAGTAATAAAAATATTTGTCGAAATACTCGACGGGTAAAAGAAACGGGTGTTTTTTTGCAGTATAGACCCCGCGAGTTTGCCTAGTCTATTGTCATGCAGTTTTTAAACCGGGATTACAGGAAGCTAATCATGAGCTTGCGTTGGGGAGCCATTCATCATTTCGTAACATTTTAAAATTTCAAACGTAATTTTGATTGAAACGAAAACACAATTATGATGCATTTTAATTGCTTACAGCTTTAGTACACCTCCAATTTAACATTTTAAAATTATGCTGGTTCCAAATTACTTTTTATTGTTTACGACCGCGCGACCCTACAACAAGAAGTATTTAAAATTTTAATAAGCAATTTAAGTAACTGTTCAAAATAATTTCTACTAGTAATAAATCTTCATATTTATTCTCATTAGCAGTGAGCCGCATTTAAAACCCCTTCTCATTTGAAAAGGCACCGATGAATGGTTCGAAGTCAATGGGTCGTAAGAAATGGGCCAGTGACGTGAGGCACTAGGCAAGTGAAACGTGCTCACCGACCATTTTATCGGGGTCCCTTGGGCTTTACTGAATTCCTGCCTTCTATATTCAGGTGGCGTTGACTCATATACATTTAAAGACAGGTCGTACGATTTAGCGACTGATTGTTTTTCTCTTGCCAACACCGCGTTAAGAATTTACCATTCGTTTTTCGGTTTAAAAGTTGGAATGTGTTAAGGAGTAAAATGGTTTTGTCAGTTTGTGGATGGAATAACACGGTGAAGTTGTTTTTAAGATCTACAAATATAAACTCATTTTGATATAATCAGCTTCGTATTATTATTGAATATTGTCGATTCTGTTTAGTAAACCATCAAACTGAGTTACTAAGAAATACCGCCTGCAGTCGGATATAAAATAAACGCAATATCTCCAGCTCTGGTAGTAAACCCTGCGCAAGAAATATAGCATCTGCTTTCACCGTGTAAAGTGAGAGGTCTTTATAAATCGGCGGTGATTCAAGCTCCGCTAATGAGCCAGGTGGTTCTTACACAATGTGCCTCGGCAACAATAGGAATGTAGCGGCTAAGGGTTGATCGCACCCCCCTTACGTGCGTTGGATATGAAATGTTGATTTATAAATAGGTATGCATTCTATTTTACATTGAATATTATTTGCGAGAGAAAGTAATGTTAATTACTTGAGGCTTCGAACCAAAATTGTTAGATCTTCAGATACTCTGCTGCATACAGAGCGACTTACTAGTAGCTGAGAGTATATAAATACTACGTACCTAGTAGGTTTGGTTAAAATGAAGAAACATATTAGGGAAATCAGTATTGTCTAAAGAAACGTAACAAATAACTGAAACAAATAGTCCAGCACAAGTGTGACATTCAAACCTTTCTTTGTATCCTGCCTGAGACATCGTAAATATGTAAAAACGATGCAAAATGCATACAAAGTCATTTCCAAGTTAAATATAGGTATGCTTAGAAGTTTCGCAACATTAGTTGTTTAGCCAATCAGATGTGAGGAGGAAACATTATTCCAGCGTCGAATGAGTCCGGTATATTTAGTGCACTAAAAATAAACAGGGAACGTGCGTCCCGGGCTCTTATACACTTGAACTTGACTTGGGGTTCGTTGACCGTGAGTTTGGTGTGATAACTGTGCACTGCAGTCTAATACAAACGGTTTTTTATTTGTTTCCCTTTCATCTCCTGGTATCATTAAAATAAACTTTCCAGCTAGAGTGATTTGTTTGTAGGTTATGACTTATTTGATTTGATTTATGGTTACAGTAGTTTGATTTCTTGTTTGTTTAACAACTCTGTAAGCGATTTTAAATAAAATAATAAATTAGTAGTTATGGCGGGATCATGAGAGTTGGAGAGCGTTTCCAACTACGATCCTCAGTAATTTTTGAATGACTATAAATATGAAAACTAATGAGTTATGTAAGATAGATACTATACAGGTCGTTGTTTTGGTCAGCGACGAGCGACTCAGGATCGATAATACAAATGATACTGGTGCTAAAAAAAATATAAAAAAAATACTTTATTTTTTTTTAATAATAAAAATAAAAAAATTAAAATTTTGAAAATCATGTAATAAGCTAAAGTGTAGACATAATACTCAACGGGAGTACGAGGGAGTAAAGGGGTGGGGCGATGGCGGCTTGTGCCTAGCTCTAGTCTGTGCACGTGCCTAGTAACCACACTTGCAGTAATTTTATTTCAAATTGAATAAGGTATTTCTCATCATATTTACAGTATTTAATGGAATTAAGTCCATTTTTGGGGAATATATATTTTGTACTACCGCTCCTGGGTCGCTTGTCGCCGACCAAAACAACACCCTGTATTTTGATTTAATAAAACCGTTAATCAATGTAAATATTAAATTAAAGTGATTTCTTTGCGATATAAACAAGAGTTTTTAAGTTAACCCGTTGGTTCTCGCGAGGGACGCGCGTCCTATTATAACAATTGATGTCATTGTTATATTATTAACCGCGAGCCAAGCGATTAAACGTCAGTTTAATCACGTCAATCCGTATAAATCGATGAAATAACTCATACCATTTGACTCTATATTTAATAATATTTTATCTACAATAAATACTCTAATGTAAAGTGCATAAGAGCTAAAAATGTAAAATATATTGCTCATTCAAAAATGCATGTTTCATATATGATGCGGCTACCATATAAACCTTTTAAGTTGATCCTCGTTGGAACCTCAACTTAATGGCCTGCTCTAGTTTACACTAATGGCGATTGAAAGTCATGGCATTACCATTAACTTATTTGGGCAGGGTTTCATTGTTGCGGTTTTGAAGGCAAATTTTATGGGGTCATCCCTAGATCTAGGTAAGTATCTAAGGGTATTTTAAAATTTGAATATTAGTTAAAGTTAAGAGGAGTGAGTCCGGTTCCTTACTAATGCGAGGGTGAATCATTGTCCCTCTGATTTTTACTTTCACGGCCGATCGATTTTGATGCTATTTGGCAGACGGATAGCTTAGTTCACGGAGATATAGAACACAATTTATACTCGGAACGCGAGTTCGATATATATTAGATAAATTAATTAGTACTTAAATTGCTTAACCTAATTATCATGTTGCCTAGACTGTGATATCGATATATCAATGTAATTTACAGTAGGTAGTGTTGTATGGTGTCGTATATCCATTAATCTATATTGGGATTCATGGCTATGAGGCCTCAACGTTACTTGGCATGAATCTTCCCTATAACAATTATTGTATAAAGAATTGCATGTTTACTGTGTGAATTACACATGCAAATAATTGGGTCTATGTCTAAATTCACTTAAACATGAATACACAAATAGTTAAAATGAGTCTCCATTACCAAACGCCAATTAAAGTCTCTGGCATATCTCTAGTTGACTTGTAAAAAATTATGCAAATCATGCCAAAATAAAAAAAAATACAAATGACAATCACGCAAACTAAAACGTAACCTAGAGAGTTCAAAATATCGTAATTATTTATCTCGTCGTAGTGCCATTTTCAAATATCGCAATTTCTTCCTAAATATTTTATTACAGGTGGCCAGTTTCAGTAACTTTCAGTATGACTTAAAATTTAATTTAATTTATTAGTTCACTAACGGTTGTTACATTTTTACTATCAAATATATTAAAGCTTAACACATCTAACATGCCCAATTAAATGTAAAATTAACATGCAAATAACATAAAACGGTCTAAATATAAAGATTACTATAGAAAGTTTAAAAGTTTATCATAGATTAGCAAAATGAACTTAACTGACAAATCTAATCTATTAACTTACTTTAAATAAATTATTCAAAATGGCAGCCCTTAGCTAGCCGCCATAAGGAAAACTTTAATTTGTTGCTTAAATACCTGCAAAGATAATTGGTATATCTGTCGATCCACTTTATTTGTCATACAATTTACTTAGACGTGGGACTGGTGATTTGGTACCAAAGACGCTTCTACGAAAGGGACACACCAGGGGAGCAATGGGGCCACGAACTCTGAATGAAAATCTATTCAACAACTGCGGATAACTTATATGATTTCGTAGAACTTGTACAGAAAAGTCCAGCTATGATGGTATCTGGTATAATTAATAGTTAGTCATCAATACTTCTAAACTTTTGCAGTCTTATTACAAAAAATGCGTTAAACCAGGCTTTAGGCCAGCGATAGCAAAGCCAGATCTAAAACTTAACCTTCGGTTACATCATTCCAGTCAAACAATCCCATTATGTCCGATGGTTTATATAAATTTGATATTACGAAATGAGGTTTAAGGAATAAACCTCATCATATCGGTGGCGTAACGTCAAACCAGGCACCCCCCTAGTTTTTTTAAAG
The DNA here is from genome assembly GCA_951394255.1 of Polyploca ridens. Taxonomy (NCBI): domain Eukaryota; kingdom Metazoa; phylum Arthropoda; class Insecta; order Lepidoptera; family Drepanidae; genus Polyploca; species Polyploca ridens. Next base: position 8,960,955 of record OX596261.1, read on the forward strand.
TTTATGGTGAAATGACAGACACGTTTGATGTAATTTCGTTGTTATTTTCTTGATTTTTGTAATCGAAAAATCTATTCTGGATTCAGTTCGATAAATTTGCTTTTACAATGGGCTTAGATTCGCTTGACGATATGGATTCTGACGACGGATGATCCGAAAATCAACGGAATCAAACTGGCAACGAATCAAGTTGGTTGGATACTGATGAACTTCGGCTCCAATACAATTTCACCAACGAATTGCTGCTAGAATTGTCGATCAAGTAAAAAATTGTCTTCCACAGCCCCCAAGATGATCATCTTTGGAACCAAATCAAATCAGCCCGGTAGATGGCGCTGCAGTCGATAATATAACCTAGATACCGACTTCAGCGCCATCTGCCGAGCTGATTTGTGAATCTAAACCATTCAGAGCATCCCCCAAATGCTTTAAAAAAAACATTCAAATCGGTCTAGCCGTTTAGGAGGAGTTCAGCGACATACACACGTACAGTAGAATTAACTCCCTGGATGGTTTAGATAGGGTAGGGTAGGTTAGGATAGTACCACAGGGTAGGGTAGCACCACGCGAACGAAGTTGCGCCGGGCAGCTAGTATTGTTATAAAATGTTTAATTACAAATCCTATCACAACTTGCTGGAGCCTAGGTACCTCAAATGTCCTTCTACTCTTAATTACTTTTCATATTTACTACAAATATGTTCAAAATATAATATAGAAAATTTCCTTGACCTTATATTTATCTATATTCTTGTGAACTTTCTATTATGACAATTATTTTTAGTCAGTCTGAAATAGTGTATCTGATTAGATCGAGAAGTATAAGATATAGTCATAGAATATGGATTTTCATAGGAGTTTCAAAACGCAAACTTTATACTTATATCTGTCTCGATAATTTTAATACGATTACTCCATAAGATAAAAAAGGAAAGTGATAGTTGCGTGTTTCTGTTTATACCGCCTCAGGAATAGTCTATGTTATCGTTTAATGATTTAATGACTTAATACTAATTTATTCGGCTCATACCTAACTATAGACTTGTAATAATAATATCTATGTTTCTAAAATAATAATATTTTATTTTTATTTATAACGTTCGTAAGAACTCTGAATGAAACGAAACATATTCATGTTCACTATTTTGTCTATGACAGGCAGTTTCACTAGACTACGGAAAAAAATGTTTTTGTAATAAAGTCAATTTAGAGTCAAAGGCTAAGATATTGGCCTGGTATTGTTAGCTCTAGTCTCAAGTCAGGTATAACACCTTTTTCATAATGAGAACGGAAATGTTTCGTTTCATTCATACTTTATTACGAAATATTTTAAATATAGGTAAGTATATACCTCATAAATTTAGATCAATAAGGTAGATGGATAAATAAAACATTATACTGATTTAATTTAGATATTTTTGATAAAAAGAGCGTTATTAAAAATTACAGAAAAAAAATATTCGTTTCATAAAAATAGACCTAACGTTTGCCATGACGTTTGCTTAAAACGAAACTGTCCATGATGTCTATGGTGAGAACTTTTTATAAAAAAAATATTATGTCATTGATTTTATTTTATTTACTTCATAAAAGCGAATAAAGAAATTGTATTAAATATGTTATTCCTGTATTAAAATATAATACAATAATACTAAATAGGAATTAAATATAATTTCTCAATCTTTCACAGAAGTTCACAGACAATAATCACAAAGGTACCTTGCCGAAGCTCTCAGCACATTGTGAACGGATTTGCAATCAAACATTTTAATATGATTAAGATTTCATGTTACGCTATTGAACTCGTAAATAAAATAAAATGGTAGTGGGCAGGACACATAGCCCGATCACCTATGTGATGAAGGCAGCTGGACACGGATGGTGAAAGAGTGTCGAGGAGCACAGTACTACACAGTATACTCCTTAAAGCGTTCTGATAGCGCTACGCGTTTCTACTGTCTGCTTAGACGACTAATTTATTGTTTGAGCGCTAAAGAGAACTTTAGTTGACTCTAAAAAATGGGACATCACCTTTGCTTATGATAGCTTTTCTATATACGTAGTAATAATAGCTCAATGTATAATTGATGAAAGGAAAATTTAAAAATATACAGATAAATAATTTATTATAATAAATTGTTTTGATTATAATATCACATTCTTTTATTTCCACTGACAGTGTTATGAGGAGCCTTGCATTTGGTTGCTTTCTTCTTTAGGAAGGATGTACTAATTAATTGCAAGGATAATATTTTAATTATGCTGGGCTGAGAAACACCATGTAGGTCAGCTGTATAATCTTGTATCTGAAATCAAAATATATATCTATAAGTATATAAAAGAAAGTCGTGTTAGTTACACTATTTATAACTCAAGAACGGCTGAACCAATTTGGCTGAAAACTGGTGGGATACTTTTATAGGGTATGGTAAGGTAGGGTAAGTAAGGGGTAAAGAAGGGAGCGCGGGTGAAACCGCAGGCGAAAAGCTAGTTATATATATTACTACTATGATATTTACCTCACATTTAAGATTTTTGGTTCAACTATGGGAACTGACCTCTTTTTGGAGCCCAACAGCGTACTGCGTAAAGCACAAGCAACTTGTCCTGCGGAAGACGATCTTTCTCTAGCTCGACAATTCAAGCAGCAAAAATGGTTTAGTGAACTTGTATTGATTGGTACCGAAATCCATAATCATGCAACGAATTGGTTGCCGCGTCGGTTCTCAAGAAGTTCCCACCGACTCCAGAATATCCGTTGTCAAAATCCATATCGCCGAGGAAGTCCATTTCAGTAGCAAATTAATACAAAATAGAATTGAAACCAAGAAATTCAATAAAATAACTTCGAACGAGTCTGTCATATGCATGTCAACTATCTGTCACCTTAGATAAACTACGTGGCTGCCAGGCTTAGTGGTTGAAGTCCTTAAACCTTCTTTCGTAATATAAATTTTCTTAAACTACCCAGGTTTAGGCTGGCTTTCTCTTAAATATGGCTAAAACCATCTTTCGTAATAAGACGGTAAAGGTTTGTAATGCAAGGTTCATATATCGTAAAGATACCAAGAAGTTCGTTCCACGAATCCAAAGCCATATAGATTTAACATTTCCTCGAGACATTCGATGATTCACTTGAACACTCAGCTAAGATTTAACATAAACCGTTCAGTTTTGCTGATTGGGTGGGCAAGAAGGAAACAGTTTGATGAGTACCTACAGTCTACTGAGTAATCATCTCGTCGCTCGAATGGTATCGGTAAAGCTTTAAAATCTGACACGTAACGTAAGTGATTCGAAACACTTCTCACGGCGTCGAGCGCTTTAGATGATCCTATTTTACATCAACAATACTGAAGCATCACTTTAGTAATAAGACGCATCTTATGTCTACAATGCCTGTATGTCTCAAGCCCACTCGACCGTATTAAAAACTCACCATTTCGTACAAATTTCCTTTCTATTACGTATTCTAAAAGAGCTGTTTTACCGTATTTCTGTTTGGATAGTGTTAATAAAACATTCAATGCAGATGTTTGCGCTGGACTGTTTTACGCCGATCAATAGTCACGGCTAAGATAAGAATAATTGAAGCAATCCGATCCTGTTCCAGAAATAGTTGTTAGAGGAAAAACATGTTAGTAAAGTTGTGGTCAGTGCATCACATCGTGGGTTAATTTTATTAGAAATCAACTTTCGACACCTATTTCTTTACATGGTTGTGGGCTGTAAAATAAGGAAAGTAAAATGAGCTCTTTCTAAAATGCATGTAAGGAGATGACAGCTCTGTGGTAGTGACGTCGAATGTGTTGAGGAAGGTCAAAGGTTTGAATCCTACAATGGCCTTTTTCAGCTGACCGCCTTCATTACTTTCCATGGTGAGATAGAGGTCAAATCACAACCACAAATTATTCAATAGTACTACGCACAAACCTTACATTAATATTAATAATAGAGATAATCTTAAGATCTTTCCGAAATTTCTCTATCATTCAATATTTGGGGTAAAACTTTGTTCTCCTTATCAAAATTCAAGGTCCCACTCATGTTTACCAACTTGAGTCAATGGAGTATGTTGTATGAACTGAACAGCCTTTCTCAAAACTTTTCAACAACAATAATATTTCATTATCAGCATGTGTATTGTTGAGAGTTGGGCATTCATTTTACTAACTTATTGAGTTCGCAATTAAGCTAATAATTTAAACATAATTTGTTGATAAAAATATCTCAACATGTTGCCGTTTCGTGACTTTACGGCCCCCTCGTGTCAACCTGGGTTAAAATGTTAATCATTTCACCAGAAGTTACACTACCCGATGGTACGTCAATTTGACACAGCTTTTGGGTTATGTAACTTCGGTTAAATGGTTAAAAATGTTAACCCAGGTTGACCTAAGTCGACTTGAGGGTTTCTTACATGCTATGTTTACGAGTCCTATGCTAATTGCATAATGAGTTTTTTTTTTTATTAAATGGGCTTGCGTTTGGCCACTGACTGAGATATCTTTCTAGGGTTACTATTCTTACCTTTGACGACATCGTTAGTTTAATTAAGATCCTCTGCGTAATGTTAATGTCATCTATCTCATTCTATCAGATAGGTTTTGAAAACATCGATAATCCAAAGTAAGTCTATAAATCGTTATCACCCGGGGCGTTACTTGGCAATATGATATTTATAGATGTCATAATTAATGAGAGTCTACAGGAAAGTTGGAGTAACTTGGGTACGCCCTTCCTTTGCCAAGTCAAGTTACGCTCACTTACTCCCTTAGTGACACTGGATTAGTTCGCGGAGTTCCGATAAGTTTCCGATGTGATATGATGATCTCTCAACAAGTTTTTGGCGTGTTCTGTAATGTAATTAGTGCGCCATAATATTAGTTTTATTGCTTATTTTCATATCATATCCTCGTTATTATATCCTCTGTTTAGGTCAACAGTAGGTTTATTTGTTGTTGCTTTTGGTTATAGGATTCGTTTAACTTGTAATGTAGGAATTAACATTTCTCTATAACTTTCTATTAGGTTATAAATAATTTGTACCTAGGTTAGTTGCTCAGAATTCTTGCACGCAATTTATGATTCCGTTGAAAACGTATCGATATTTAATTTTGAAGTTGTTAGTAAGTAAAGCAATAGAAAATATTTTAAGATCTAATAAAAACCGATGCATATTACATAAACCAGAATATTCATTGAATTTGTTCGCTAAAACAATGCCACAAAAACCGCCACAAGAACTTCTGATATCGGTTTTTATTAAAGTTATTTTGTGTGCCCGCTGGCTGTCATATCGTTACGAATTGTGGCTTTTTACGACATATGTCATACGTAATTGCTTAGGAGCGGTTATCTCTCTTGGGCTCCTTTAGGAAAAACTCGGCGCCCGCTGCGACATTATTACCGTCATGGTGGTATGCCATAATAATGTAATTCCATACTGTTTTATTAGTAGCTCTTTGTTTATGACTAGCGGATTTATTAATTATTACAGCAGCATCTACACTTTTGTCCTTTTTTAATAATATCTCAAAAATTTGATGTAATCACATGGTTGATTGGTTATTAGAATTAAATACTGCAAAGAATGTATAAAGACGTCTTTCTATACCTCGCCAAGTCCTGGAAGAGAAGCGATTGTCTGACACTTGTATACCTACTTATCCTGCCTGTGTCACTGTGTCACTTTTCCAGCGCAAGAGAAACATCTTGCGAAATTCGCGCTTTACAACCCACCCTGATATAAATGCGTTTCGTCATCTGGCTTGACAGGTGTTTGTGTAAATTCCCGTCGTCTTGAGTCATCTTTACCTTTGCTGGATGTTGCATTGTTATGTTTTTATTTTGCAGATCGTTATACATATGTGCATAATCTATAAAAAATAAAACCGACTCCAATGTGGGTTTGCACTAAAATGAACCTACTGAAATCAGCGAAAGTACGTGTTCCGTAAAACAAAGTCAACCAAAATGTACTGCAGAGTTTCTTCGTTTACTTCAAAGTAGTAGTGTGCATTGTTTTGTTTCTTATGTGTAAGTAGTATTCAAAACCTCTTAAGTTTTGTCAACAAAACAAAGATATGCATATTCCTGCTTTTTACTTGAGCAATTCCCATATTAAACAATTTTTATGGGACTACCGCGGGTTCTAATTTAGAAGCATACATATTCAACTAAATCGGTGAAACCGTTTCCTAGAAAGCGGAGAATAAACATGGCATAAAAAATAGCGTTCCCTTTTTGCGTAAGTCAAGTCAGTTCAAAATGAGCAGTTACAAATATTTCTGATGAAAATCAATCAAAGTTTTGTAAAGTCATAATAGAGCGGACTTATAGATTTGCTAGAATCTTCAACATGCTTTTATACTAGATAGAAGTTGATGAATTTTAATTACACTGAATCTTTTATTCCATCTTTCGTCAAGTTTCATTTAACAGAGTTGTGGCTTTCTTTTTAAATTAATTTGCAAAATGTAGGTATGTAGTATCTTAATTCTCTTAAAAGAATTCTAAGAAGTCAAACAAACCCGGAAAATGAGTAACCTTAAAGTTAACCTTATTAACTTCGATGGTTTCGGCTTTGTATGTGTACCTTTGAGGACTTCTTAAGGGTGCTTAATTTTGTATATTAACTTTGATGTTTTTATGTATTTAATAAAATAAGTAATTACTTTCACAAGTTTAAGAATTTTGATATTCGAATTTTAGATTCTTTTCTATTTTCTAATATCTCACACAACCCGCGTACATCAGTAAATCCAAGCAGAAGAACATGCTGCTATTTACATCGGTAGCAATCAAAATTTATTTATATTCTTTTACGATAGCACGACTAAAACATTTCTCATAACTTTAATTCTCTTAATAACTCGAAGCAATTAATTCACAACCATAAGAATGACACCCACTTAAAAAGTCTCGTGCCGTTAAACAAACAAACAGTGACTATATATTCATGGTGTTTAGTTTCAAATTGCGCTAAAAGCTTTATCGAAAAACCAATTCCCACATGAATGATCGTAGCGAAGTGGGGTCAAAAGTTGGAGTTGGTAAAAAATTCGGTGGCACAGCTGTTTGGCACATGGCGGGAGAGCTTCTCTGCCGACGATGGAATATCGTTTAATATAACTCATTTCTTTCGGTCTGATATTTTTTTCCGATGAGCTGGGATACGCATTTGAGCTCAATAGATTTCCATTCGCATTGTACCTTTTACTAAGCTTTTACTTTATTCCCGTTAATCAATAGGCTTATTTATGATACCTGCTTTATACTGTTTATCGTTGTTGTAAGAGAGTTTGCTTACTCTAAGTAATTCATGCAAATCTGGTACTTGAGTTGATTTTCAATTCAGTTGATTCCCAAGATAGGTTTCACGAACGCTTTCTGAGTTTAATACAACTGCGTCAAATAACAAAAATGATACAAATAATGAATTACTAGGTATTTCTTTTCTGGATCAAGTCCAACAGATTTTAATTCAAATAAAACAAAACAAACACTTACGCCAATACAAGTCTCCGCTAAAAATAATTTCTTATAGATAACTTAACGACTTCTTACTAAAGTCTAATGACATGCAGGGCATTGACACTAATCTGGCGGAAGATCTTTCTTCACCACATGTGTGTTTGCAAAATCGATGCTAATTATAGTAATTTCAGTAATGGTTAGCGTATAACGTGCTCAGTTGAAGGATCACTAAGCTATTTTCTTGTATACTCACAGTACTAGCTGCTTTGCTTTCTTCGCTGCTTTCTTTCTTCTATTAGATTTTTGATAATGATTAGAGTTACCCTAGAAAGAAAAAAATTAGGAAGTAAATGCAGATAAACTTGGACTGGCCCTGAAATTCCGTGACTGTGATTCCCATCCTGGACAAATATTTGTATGCTTGGACATGTCGGTTTGTTGTGTCTGGGTGTTATCTGTTGTCCGCTATGAAGCCAAGGCGATTAAAATTGTAAATCAATTTAATGTACCTACCACTTTAAAAACATTATATATTTATATAGACAAATAAACATTATATATATAAAGGAAGACTGACTGACAGAAATGCATAGCTCAATCCGTAGGGTTTTTAAGGTAATTTCATTTATAATTATTATTATAAATAAAAAATAATACTTTATATAAGTTCATAATGCTTATTTCCTTTCGGATAATATCCCCATTTCCTTTGTGTTTACACAGCCTCCGAGAGATTTTATGTTTTTTCGAACAGAATTGTCTACTTGATAAATTGAGGCCGTATCCGGAAGGAAGCGATGAAAAACTTTGTTGGATTGTTTTAAAACAGTTCCCTTTTATAATTTGGATATCGTGTATCCTGGTCGTTCCAGCCCTTGGAAATTATGGCCTAGACTAATTTGGAAGTTTACGAAAAAAGTTTTGTTATTATAGGTAAACAAGTTTGGTAACTCGCGGGAAGGTTTCTGGGCGGAATCGGTAATTAGGTACAAGTTCAACACAACTTTTGTTTGCGTTCACGAGAAAATTTCACAACTTTCATTGACTAGTTTACCAATTTGGAAACGTACTGTTTACGCAATTTATGTAATTTTCTCATCGGAAATTTTACTTACATTTAGTTTCTTGGTCTACTTTTGTGTCCCTTATCCAGTTTATATTTCAGTAGGTTGTTTGTTCTTCGTTATTATGTATTAGTATTACTTACTAACTAACTATATACTTCTTCTACAAGCTTCAGGTGTTATTTTGATCTTATCTTTTCTATCCATCTCAAACACAGCTAACAGCTTTTTAACACAATTCATATCTAGTTTTATTGAACTTTATAAATTTCTAAAAGGTTTGCACGCTGCACGCTGAATGCAACGATCCATTGTCCCAATGAAAACAAACCGAACCAATTCGCCAGCAACTTGTCACGTCCGAAGCCATATTCCGGCTATAATAGACATTTGCACGTTTGCTTGCCACTATTTGTCTCACTCAAATTACTTGAGCGCAGATCTTAATTACGGCCATCCGGCCCGTTTGATTGGGATCCCGCATTGTTTGTATTCTCAGCTAACAGGACAATTGCAACTGCACTTAGTCACCGGAGCTGTAGGGTTAATAATACCTAAGTGTCACTGTGACGGTTAACTAGGGTCGATGATCTTTGATGATGTGATTTGAAATCGATATGGGATTTAAAGGTGATCATGTTGAGGTTCAGATTATTCTTTTTCGTTGCAACTGAAATTGCTGATGAAAGAATTTACCGTACACTTAATAACAGTATAGAGACTGATTTATGTAGGTAACTGCCTAAGATTTGACGATTTCTAACTACCAAAAGCATTAATTTAAACATAACACGTTATTACATAGAGCACCATATATCAGTATTCAAATTACGGGAGAATGATGGAGTCGGCAAAGAGTAATAGAACAGTAATGGTCGTCTATTACCATAGAGCTCACGGCTGCATTCAATATCCGATTGAGTCGGTCGTTCGTATAACGAGTGAAATTAGATACTACACCATACTGGATTGGAAAATAGTTTTATAGACAGCTGCCATATTTCTCCGGCGTAATTGCGTCAGTTAAAAGTATGGTAGTCAGTTTAAAATCTAAGTTTACACCTTTGCAGAGGGACATGATTTTAAAAAGATATCGGTCATAATATAATTTGTTAATGGAATCTATTTGTAGTGTATTGTCATACTAAAGTGTGTGACGTGTCCACGATCTTTGATGTCTCTAATATCAAGAGCATAACAAGTCTAATTGATATTTGAAACTCAAAATTGAATACTAATTTATTATTTGATAACAAACTCTAAGTGAGTAAAGTTTGTCCTAAGTTGTCTATTACACAGATGATTAAGTACAGATGAGTATGGTAAAGTTCAGTAACATATCCGGCCTTTCAAATATCCGGTATTTTTGCAATGGCAAAATGGCCTTCTTATAAAAACACCTACCAACAATAGGTGGCGTTAGCGCTCCCGAAGACCTTGTAATTTAATCAGGCGTAATCAATAACATCGATAACTCTTTGTATAACACTACGTAGACTCATATATCATGGAATCATCCCGATATCCCAGATACCTTACGTATATACACAAAGCTCAAGAAACGGTTCGCGAAAAACCGCTACGTCAGCAAAAAAAAAACGTACAATGGACCCCGGACAATACGTCCCTACCAGTTGAGAACTGATCACTCTGCGGTCCTACGGAAATAACAAATGAATTGAGAAAATCCTCCCCCCATGTTACAACACCAGCCTTATGGGATCCCTTTCCCTATCGTTGTCAGACTGTTATGTCCAATGTCAATTTATGACGCATGGACATGACAGAGATCGTAAAAGATTGGATGTTGTTATATTGTTTTGGCAATGGCTGTACGTGTTTTTGCTAAGGGATGCTGACTATAGTACTTAGTTGTATCTGAATATCAATCTACGACAAACCAATTCTATTCAGTAACATAAATCCTTCGTCATATTCCTACGCCTTTAAAAATATAAAAGCATTAACTAGAATAAAAAAAAGACCAGCAAAAATAAAATTACTTTCGAAATAAAAACTCCATTAAGCAACATTTTCTCTAATAGTAGCAAAGGAAACTGCTAAGCGAACGGCAGAGATCACATTTGATTGGTCGTTGAACACTTTTGCTTTCTCCATCGAATCATGAAGAGGTATTCAGAAAATTTAATTTCCGCAGACAGATCGAACAATTTTGCTCCAATGTGATGTTCGCGAACCGTAATTGGGTCAACCCGACGGACAATAGACTGTGACAATGTTATTATTAGTAAACTTGATCTCTTATTCACTACTTCATTTATTATATTTAGTCAATAGAGATTTTCGAACGATGGAACTTAAAGATTCTGACTAATCAATAATAATCCAATATTTGAGTACATATATAGCTTTATGGGCTTTAAAATATGTAAAGGTAGAGTACCTTAAAAGAGCAACATAAATTTTTTGAGCTCGTTCTCTCCTAATTTGTCTGATGTAAATTGGATCCAAGTTAACCACAATATTGCTAAATCTATTCCAAATGAACCTCTTAATTGTAAACAGACAAAACAAGACGATTAATCACGAAATACGCCTCAGTTTTGGCGAGTAATGAATCGAAAAGATTAAGACGCTGAGCATCAAGGGAGAGAATCTAATCAGCACTTCAATTTACACAAATCGTTCCGACCACTCAAACGTGTGAAGTAAGAATGTCTCCGTTAATCTTAAAAAAGACATTAATAATGAGATTTTAAAAACAACTTACAAACGATACAGGAATTTTTGTAAGAACTTGATTAAAAAACTAAAAAAAGAATATGGGAAAAATGAAATCCAAGTTGCAGCTGATTCAAAAAGTAATAAAAAACTATGGGAAACTATAAAAAAACTAACATTTACGACAAAACAAAAGGATGTACCATTCGAACTGATATCAGGCAAAAACCCACAACAAGAGGTAAATGCTATTAATTCTTTTTTTGTTAATGTAGGCAAAAATCTAACGGAAAACATCCCAGATAGTGACAATTATGACTTATCTGATTCTTATGCACATTCATTTGTCCTACTTGACACAGATAATGCTGAAGTTGACCTTACAATTCGCAATCTTAGAAATAATTGTGCCGTAGGACGTGACAACTTACCAGCATTTTTACTCAAACGCTACACAGAGATACTAGTCCCTTTGTTGGTACATATTTTTAATCTTACCTTTTCTTCCGGGGTATTTCCAGATATTTTAAAACTAGCAGAGATTCACCCGATTCATAAGAGTGGAAACAGAGACTGTGTAAACAACTATAGACCGATTTCAATTTTGCCTACACTTTCAAAAGTACTCGAAAAATTATTAAATAAACGTTTAACCAACTATCTAGAATCAAATAATATTATTTCCAATTCCCAGTTTGGTTTTCGAACAGGACTTTCATGCAACGATGCTGTACACGAACTAACCAATTTTATAGCGATCAACCTGGACATAAAACAAAAAGTAATTGTCATATTCCTAGACCTGGCTAAAGCGTTTGACACAGTCTCTGTACCACTCCTCCTTAGCAAGTTGGAGAGACTAGGAATTAGGGACATACAATTAAAGCTCTTCTCAAACTACCTTACCAAACGACTTCAGCGGGTAAAGGTAGGTGGTGTGTACAGCGCTGATCTTCCCATAAATTTCGGAGTGCCACAGGGAAGTATCATGGGCCCAACCATGTTCTTGACCTACATAAATGATTTATGTAATCTCCAGATGCCGGATGGGAGAATCATATCTTTTGCAGACGATACGGCTTTACTTTTCCATGCAGATACTTGGGAGAAAGTATTTACAAACGCCCAGCGTGGCTTTAATATAGTTACAAAGTGGTTGCAACTAAACAAACTTACCCTAAACACATCAAAAACAAAGTATATAACTTTCTCAATAAAAACATATAAGACTGACACTCATCGCAATCTAACATTAACTGCACATAGTAACTTTTGCTCTCAAACGACACCTTGCACCTGTCCTCATCTCGATAGAACTAATAATATCAAGTACTTAGGCATCCAAATTGACAGTTCACTTAGTTTCCAACCTCATATAGATTTACTTGCTACGAGAATACGCAAAATGATTTATATTTTCAAAAACCTACGAGATGTTGCTGACATTAAGATTTTAAATTCAGTATATTTTGCGTTGGTTCAGTCACTTTTAGCTTACTGCATCACATCATGGGGTGGCGCATCCAAAACCACGCTACTCAAATTAGAGAGAGCCCAAAGAGCAGTACTTAAAGTTAGTCGTCATCTTCCCTTCAGATTCCCTACTAATGAGTTACATAAAACATGTGAAATACTAACGGTTCGACAGCTCTTTATCCTCAATGTAATCGCACGAAAACACTCTGAAATCGAATATAACCCTGATCTTTTCGAAAACATTAGGCGTAATTACATGGTTTGTTCAACCACACATTTTAACACCTCTTTCGCCCACAAGTTTTTCTGCTACTTAGGAAGTTACCTTTACAATAAAGTAAATAAAAGCCTATCTATCTATCAACTAACAAGATTTCAACTCAAAGAGATACTTCGCAAATGGCTACTTAAATTGGATTATGATTCCACTGAAAATCTTATGATAGTGCATTTGTAAATAAGTCATGTTCATAAGCCATATCCTTATTCGCGTTTTTCCTACTCTGATTCAAGTCCTTATAGTCATGTCCTCACGGTTCCTTGCAATTGGCAGTCAGGGTTTCACTCATAAGTGCCTGATTGCTACATTGATCCCAAGATATTATTGTTTATTTATTTATATATTATATTATTATTATTTTATTTTATCTTTTTATCGTAGGGCAAGTCTCCCGACTGAGTTCTTTCTAGGTTACTGCTCACTAGTAGGTACACTCGCCAATCTCACATTATAGTAAATTTCGTCAAACATCTTTACATCGTATATCCTTTTGCCTACTCAACTACCACATAGGTAAAATCATTTCAATTTGCCAAATAATTTTACATTAACGATTATTTTCCATCAGAAAATTCTAATATTCACTGTTCTATTCTGATTCAATACTTTATATATATATATATGTATTTATCATAATAAACATTACTTTGGTTGTTTGCTGGCTAACTTCGTATCTCTGCTGACTTTTAGTTTTGGGTATTGTCTAAAACAAAATGTACACCAGGTCCAAGATGTGGGGACCTGGAGACCTGTAAAACAGGTTGTCAAACCTTAGTACGGGCTCCAGTCTCCACAATACATTATAAGTGCTTATTGTGTTTTATGACATGTATTTTTCTTTTCACCTTTATGTATTTGTGGAGATAAATAAAGCTTATTATTAAATAAATAAATAAATAAATAAAGCTTATAAAGCTTATTATTATTATTAATCTAACCAATAGATTATTCTGGCAAGTTAATAAAGAGTGGCGGCGGACCTTTCACACCACTCCTTCTACAACCAGCCACACAGTCATTCACAGTGCTAACACAGCGATGTTCATAGTATCACACAAGCTTGACACGGTCTTCCTTTACTTTTAGTTCGAAAGCGGTAGTACCGTCCTTTGTCCTCCTATAGCACTTAAGGTTTGATTGTAGAGGCGAAATGAATGTCAATTCGGAATCGAATATTGGTAAACTACTAGACAGGTTTCTGTGATGTGACCCCCGTTTCGTATTTTATAGACGACATCTTGCGGATTACACCGTGTTTTTTTCGGCTCACTATTTTTGAGATTTTTTAAATCTCTTTGGTCATTTTGAATATGCTTTGTTGCTCTATAATGTGTGTAATAAGAGGGCCATTTAAAATTCAATAAATTCCGATGGAGGTTGAGAGTAATTCTGTTAGGAGGTTAACGGCCGTTTGTAGGGCAGACATAAGGCAAACCTGTGAGCCTATACCGCTAAGATGTATTATACATAGGTACTATACGAGCATATCGGAGATCTATGTTTACCTTATTTGGAATATCTAATTTATCGAGTTGATTGTTATCACGATCACACGATACTTTAGTAAGATTTACGAGGTTCTCTATCTTATCTTTGGTAATTTTAAGCCTTTTTGATTTTGACAATATTATAAGCAATAAAGCAAATTCCCGAGCAACGTTAAGAGTTTCTCAGTTTCCTAGCAATAACCCCTTACAATGTGAAAAGTTAGTCATACAATAGAGTTATTGTGGATCGGGTAAACAGAGGGCCGGCAGACGGGTGCTTGCCACGGTCGGATGAATACCCCCCTCCGTTGTTGACTGGTGAGTGGCGACATACGAGCTGAGGTTTAGCACGCGCCCGCGTCCCTCTTCTATTTGTTTTTATTTGCTATTTCATATTTTGTCTCTGTTTCTTTTTTTCACTGCATTGTGGCTGGAAAAGTAAACTGAGTCAGCTAGTTTTAGGTTTTTATATTCAGCTAGTTTTTGTTCAGATATCTACGTACTTCTTGTTGCAAACATAAATCAAGTTAAATAGCTAGTAATAAAAGTTTATATTACTTAGTAAGCATGGTTAAACTCTAGTATTTCTACTAGATTATTCCAGCTATGTGTTACGACAAATAAGGCTTTAGTATAAAATTATAAAATCTCAAAAAGCTTTCGTTAAACTATGAATAGATGCAAATAACCATTTCAAAGATAAGTCGAACGTCACTCTGTCTGTCCCCGCCGGCGCCGCAACGGTGAATGTCCTAAAATGACTCTCCGTATATCACAAACCCTTCGTATGAACGCCCCGCTTTGGCAAATACCCGCTATGCCCGCTACAGTCTAGCGGTTTTGCTTTTAAAAATCGCGCTGTACTTGCAAAATACGTATAATCGGATCAAGAGATACTGTGTGGGGAAATGAAGGTTTGATTTGCTCTTCTAAATTCCTCTCGTATCTATGCACCATTTATACGTATGAAATATTGCAAACAGAAGAAAAAAAAGTCGCAATTTTCAAGTCTTATAGAAAGTCTCAATGGTCGAATAGCGCAGTTTGCGGCAGACGATATCTTTTGGCAAATTGATCGCAGATACAAAGGAGTTCCTTTCGAAACCTTTTTCCGTCGGTCGTCCTGTCAAGTTCTCTACACAATACCGACCGCCTAACGCCTACAAGCGCCATTGAATTGTTCGCTTGCTGACGTATTCGAAGCTCAGTAACAAATGGTAGCGATCACCGATACTGGATAAAAGTATAGTAATAAAAAGAGTTTAGGCAAAGTTTAATTTCCGCACCGCGTTGCCGATTGCACGAATTCGGGGAAATATTATATATTTTTTCTTACGTTCGAGCGGGAACTTTTTAATTGGGTCTCAAGGAATGAAGACTTATCGATATTTTTTGTGGTATCTGTGATTTGATTCCGTATCTGGCTTTTGTGTTTAAGGTAGAAGCATAGGAGATAGCAACTCGAACGGTTTCTTCAGACAAAGAAGTGTAAATATAGTGGGTGTGGGGGCAAGTCGGGAGATCACGTCCGGCGACAGAGGACTGGCTTCATGCCTCGATGCCTCCGCCACTGACGTGGCAGCCTTCCTTCCCTCTACATAAGAATATTTACTAGCGTTAATCCTGTTTACTTATTCTTCGACTAACGGGCCTTCCACATACTCATGTGTTCCATAAATTAATTCGATTAATCTGCGTCCTACGTAAAATTGCTTGAGTTACGAGTTATGTGCCTAAAGAATTAAAGGTTACATGGTGTCTTTTTGAACGGTCTTCATTTGACTTTGATCTGAAATTAATGAAAAGCGTTCAAAATCACATGGTAGAATAAGTTTGAGTTCAATGAAACACAGTTTCATAAGATAAGACTCGCATTTTAACATTTTTAGATTTATCAGCAGTCAAATTACATCGTATCATTCAGTTTTGTAATTCTTGTTATTTGATCAATCATTTTATCAAATCTACACTGTTACATAGATAATTTGTATTGTCTTCAAACAATTCAACTTTTAATAAGTTCATCGAAATTAACCGTGAATAAAAGCCTATCGAACTTTTACATCACTTGTACTTACAGTATTGTTCTTACGCGGCCATCTTGCGAAACGACAAAGATAAAATTTGAATAATGTCTGGCTTCTATCGCCTATTCATTATTATTATAGAGGGATAGGAACCCGCCATAGCTCGGTTACGGATATCTGTTCGGCTCGCTTATTGCTTGAATACTGATTTAATGATAAATTATATTGTGGCTTTGTTTTTTCTACCTACCGCCATGTTTGGTGCGTGATTTGAAACACTTAAGACGCTTTTAACTATGGTATAAAAATGTGTTGACTGTTAAATAGTCTCTTGCCTGGAATTAATAATGCTGGCGTTTTTTTTTTGCGTTTGCCTCATGGACTTTAGGAAATTCTATTTATACCTCTTGATAAATATCTGAACTTTTTTATTATCTAAACTTCATATAAGATTAACCGTCCACCGTTACTTGCGAATGTGAGAGGTTTCAATAATCAAACCCGCACAATACTAGCAACAGCTGCGAGAAATGTCGATTCTCATCCTCTATCAATTTTCAAATAAACTTTTGTGACACTGAACCTGCATCTTTATTCAAAGTCCATTTGGTGCAGGATGCAAATCCTTCTGCAACGTCGAAGCTGCTAAGCAAAAAAGTCACGGTTTAGCAGTAAAAACGATGTGAGACGAGCATCGCCCGCATCCACACAGTTGTGAGGAGTCTTGCGGCTGCAACTGAGGGGCTGCTTTTTATTATTAATATCCTGTTTTACTTTCTGTTTGCCTGGTACTTTTGGTTTCATATCACAGTTTCAACACAAATGCTTAATATTAGCAATATGGTACGAAATTCTTAAAACAAGATTTAAAAGTATTGTTTCATCCATATCATTGATATTGATTAGGTTAGATTAATACTTAGTAGGTAGACATAAATATTATCTGCGAGAATTTTCTTGTATATACATCTAAAACGAAATAAGTCATGTTACTTTACAACACCTACTAGAAGTTAGTTCTTATTTGCAATTGTCTTCAACACTTTATAATACTGTCAAATCCAATAAATGAAATCGGAATGAATTAAAAATAATTACTATGAAGTGAACTGCAACGGGATACTTTCGTGTAACTCGCGAAGAGGGAAAAATCCGATTGTTCGTTTCTATAGCTTGTCGTCTACATCGATTTAATTTTTTCTTATCGTCCAAGAAGTTATCTCGAGCATGGGTCACCGGCACCGGGACGGGGAATTACGTGACTCTTTGTAAGGGAATGTCTTATAAATCCCGCTTCGCAGCATTCGGAGCAATTGAAAAAATCAGTGAAGTAATAAATCCTCGAAGGTCCCTTCTATGTAACACGGGCGCTGGATGTATTGATGAGGATGCATTGACGTTAACGGCTCTGTCAATGGCCGAGTGAAATACGACATTGTTGTATCGAGTATTTTGTTTTTTGTTTGCAAAATATGTAGGTACTTTATATTTTATACTTAAACGGTATCAGTTATACCCACTTATACCTATGAACGTAACCTGTATACTTAACATGTATAATTAAATACTTGCAGTGTAGTGGATAAGTGCGTTTGCATGATTGATGACATACTTTTTAACTGCCGAGTAGATCGATCAATATAGATGACAAAATACAATTTTAAAGAAAATTGATGATCGCAAAGAAAAATACAGCAACGCATTATTTGTCTATATCGCAGACGGGGGCGTCTCTGCGAGCCTATCGAAAAAAAGTTTCGATTAAAAATACGAATTGATATCGTTAACGATAAAATTGTACGCGATACGGAGACGTCTCCCGCTATCGGCAACTTGACAGTGACTGATCGCCGGCTGGCCCGGAATCCACCCACCACCCTTGTATTCCCCCTTTCATCCCCCCTTCGTGCCATTCAAGTCCACGACGCGTACTTCGATATTCACTTTGTCAAAAGAACATACGTATCCCAATATTATTTGTAGATTATACTAATATAAACCTCGCAATTCCATTCCACAACGGATTGACGAATTTAATTCATATTTTTTTTACATTAAATATGCTTAAATTTGACCACTCTTTTATTGGATGGTCAAAGGTGGTTAGAAAGTATTTATAATACACGTTGTTACGTTTTGGCTTTTAGGCCTCTCTAACCATATAACCTAACGTGGCCTTTGCTCCGGCTAATATCCTGTCTCGGGTGGAACACCGTTTTTTACTATTTCTTGTAGTTTATGTTTATATTTCTCTCGTCACTCGCTTCTTCCAAAGTCATTGAGCTTGTGATCAACACACAGCTTTTGAGATACCTGGAGGGTCACGAGTTGTTGAGCGACCGACAATATGATTTCGGCCACAGCCACTCGCCATCGAGACTCAAGGTGAGGCATTGTCAGTGAGCCTACATGTGGCGAAGGCGTTCAATCTGGTCTGGCACCGGGGTCTTCTCCCGAAGTTACCAGCATACGGGCTTCCCGAGGGATTATGAAAACGGGTCGCCAGCTTTCTGTTCAGCAGATTCATAAGAGCCGTCGTTGACGGTTGCTGCTCCGATAGCATGGACATTAATGCCGGCGACAGTACAGGAGACGCTCATTACGCGGGCCGTGCACCCCTCGTGCGTCCCTCGTTCCATGATGGAGGAAAGCCGCAAACGGCTTGTATCTGAAACCGAAAGTATACTAACCAGTGTCTCCGATTGGAGCCGACTAAACCTAGTCCATTTCAACCCCACTAAGACTCAAGACTGCGCGTTCACAGCTAAGAAAACCCTATTTACTGTGGCTACAATTAAAAGTGCAGAAAATTAGTAAATGCATCAGGTTTTGGGATCCTTGCCGTTGACATTTCTCGCTAGATATTCTTGTTTGCTAAATTAGTAGTATAAAAAAATACAATATTGAAAATTGTTCTGTTCCTTATCCCAGCATAGCTTTAGTAATTCTCACCTCACTTTGACCAGACTCCGTAGTTTATGACTGCTCTCTTAGCATTTCAAATCTAGAAGGGAAATGTTTGAAAGGATGTTGCTAATAGCGTGCATAAACAAAGTTCCAAGAACTAAAATCTTCAGTATGCAATAGTTTAACTGCTTAAATGAAACGTGCTTACATTCACCAGTATTACCGTAAAATTATTATGTTATTACAAGTTTCCGCCCTGGTCCCGGGCTAAAAAGTTGCTAACCATTATATACCATAGCACCTGCGTGGCAAATATTACGATTGGCTGTGCCGATGTGCGTCAAGACACATATAGGTAAATTAACAAACTCACTTTCGCATTTATACTAGCTGTCTCCAGCGGATACATCCGCGTTCCCGGGATGATAAGTAGCATAGTACTTAGGGACAATGTAACTTCCTATTTGTGGAATTTTCAGAATCGGATATTGTATGGAGTACGATATTTGATAAACCGGGGACCAAGTCTGCTATTACAATTGTGTTCCAGTGAACTATCAGTGGTTTACTATTTGTCAGATTGGCAGTTTTGGTACTACTAATTCAGTAACGACGAAAACCATTTTAAATTTGGGAGATAACGCACATTGGCTCTGTGGCAATGGAGTCGTATCGTAATAGCAAGAAAGCTGACTTGCTTGGCCACTGATTGCCTAAAAACATACTAATCTAAATCCATAATAACTTAACTTAATCACAGAAGAACTTCATGCATATGTATAAATTAGACCAAACATTATTTTGTTCTCTCACCATCGATTTTGTATCAGCTTGAACGAACTTATATCAAGTCAATCTAGGTACTTTCAAGGCCAGAGTGAATAGGTTTCTTCTGGGTAAGCGTGTTTCATCCTAGGCTTCGTCATCGCCCCTTATGGGCGGGTCAGTGGCCAAACGCAAGCCCATCTAATTTAAAAAAAAAAAAAAAAAAAAAGTTATAGCCACTTGTACTCCAATTTGTAGTAAGTTTAGGTTAAGTTACCTCCATTGTTAGTACACTGAGGTTTACTTGTTAGCAAGTGGTAAATCATACTTACATTATTACAGTGTAGCTCAAACATATCGACGGTCCCTACGTATAAACAGACATGTCAAAAAATGCATTTTTTTTTTTATTGCATAATTGGTTTCATACAATCGATACGCAACTATCCATATAAAATATTTAGTAAAATATAAAGTAGTTTACTGGAAATTAAAAACGTATAAGAGAACATCTATGTTAAAATCGAAGAATTTGTGTCGTAGATGCGGACATATCAGACTTGTCGTTTTGTACTGTGTCTTAAAATGCGCGCCACACGGTGTGAATGCGGTCATGTCAAATTTAAGTATGGATTTATGGGGAAGTATCAAGAATAATTCCGAAATGTATATTTTAAAGTATTAGTAAATAAATAAAAAGTGTGAACATTTTTCTAACTTAGCAATGTATAATATAAATGTAAATGAAGGCATGTCCTACATGTTTGTTTATATGTTTCATTACAAAATTTACCACTTCGACATCATTTACGTTTATCTACAGTAATGTTATAAAGAGAAAGAGATTGATTTTTGTATGTTTGTAATGGATAAACTAGGTACATAATTTATTAAAAAAAATATTTCACCTATAAAAGCAACATTATCATGTCCCGATACTTAAGGTCAAGTGGGTATTGGGCGAAAGATTAGTCTATACCAGCATGGTAATCAAAAGAAAAACAATCCATGTCGAGACATGGATTGTTTTTCTTTCAACTCTTTTATCATTGACACCCTAGATCATGTCTTGGGTACTGTGATCACAAATTACCCAATTTTGCAGTGGTTTTTTTTATTAACGTATTCCTAAATAACCATGCTATCAATTCGTAGTCACAAATCTAATAACAAACATTGTTAATTTAGTCAAAAATAATGATATTTGATAGTCATGTTTTAGAAAAAATATACCAGCGAACTTTGATACATCATAGTTTAAAAAAAGTACTACACTAACCCCGGCAAGTAGTTTCAAAAGAAGACCCATTTATTTACAATTTCAAAACAGTACAATAATTGAAACTTTTTATTCCATAAAGCGAGAGAACCATAATTTTATAGCGCAGTTTACCTAAATTTTATATTGATTTTCAGCAGCACACTTTTTCTTGTATGCAGCCCCAGTAAAAGAAATCTAGGGTATTATGGTACGGAGAATGAGGAGGCCACGAAATTGAACTAAAGCGCCCGCCATCCACCTTTCGGTATCATCCTCATCATGATTAGCCCTTAATGTACTGATAATCACAATTAAGTGATAGCCGGGACCAACAATTTTACGTGCCTTCCCAAAACTCGGAAGACACTTGAGTTGAAATACCACTAGGAGGTTATCAAATATGTGTTTAAATAATGTTTCCCGTCCAGAACAAGCTTAATGCGCTGGGCAACCATCTTGTTAACTTACATACGGACAGACAGACGGACGGATGGATAGCAGGAGTTAGGCTCCGCTGTCCGTCCGTCTATAATAAATAATTTCATAGCAAAGTTGAGTTAGTTTATATTAT
Source organism: Polyploca ridens (assembly GCA_951394255.1). Classification (NCBI taxonomy): domain Eukaryota; kingdom Metazoa; phylum Arthropoda; class Insecta; order Lepidoptera; family Drepanidae; genus Polyploca; species Polyploca ridens. The sequence goes on from OX596261.1 coordinate 8,982,953, forward strand.
TATTATTGTATGGAACCCTCCGTGAGCGAGTCCAACTCGAACTTGCTCGGTTTTTAATAATTGATCTGACTAGAATTAAACATTTACCCCTTACTCATGAAACGTTATTTAACTAATCTGCCACTCAAATAAGGTCGAATTGTTTGTCAATGTCTGAAAGGTGGCGTTATTTATTTGACCATTTACCGCCTTACACATAAAGCGCTATTTAACTAATATACTGATTAAATGGTCACGTAAATAATGTCACATAGTTGACAATAGAGTGACGTTATTTACGTGACCCTATGATTTTATATATTTAAGTTCTTAATTTATTGAGTCTTATAAAAATATAAAGAATTGTTGATTGACTATTAAAAATTAATAATTTAATTGAAAACCCTTTTTAATTAACAAATATCTCCCTCAACTCTCTCTGTTATTTTAGTTTTCACCAACATGTCTTTTTTTTAATTGCAAAGTAATAGTCATAAGTCAGTTTGTAATGACCATGTATAAACAGATATGTATACATCTGTGTATTTTAAAAATTCACGGATACGAACTAACGATTTTTAAGGTAACTTTTTTGAAGATGGCAATAGAATGCCATATTTTCTTTAATATTTTCTTAAATTCTTTCATAAATTTGTGTTATGTTGTCTTCTACGTATAAACAGATATGTTAGACTTGACTGTTAAAGATTTTTTTTAAAGGCGATGTAAAAACAGTCATCTGTCAGTTTTTCAAAGAAAATCTGAAAAATGTGGAAAGTACTTAACATCATTATAAACTTTCTAAACCCGGTATAACATTTCAACAACAAAAATATTACATTATTACATAGTATTATTTCTAGATTGATTTGAATCTTTATTTCGCTCTCCTGTAAACCATGGTTTTTGACATGTCCGTTTATACGTAGGGACCGTCGATATATGTTGCAGACTATACATACCTGTACTTTGTATCTCTAGCTTATCTAGATTGTGTAATTCAATGTCTCTTATTTATATTTCGAGTTCAGTTAAATTGTTGGAATAAAAACTAATGATATACTTTTATTGTTTCAGGTAAATACCTATAGATGCATGAAAAAGATGCCATCCATGTATGGGTGAAAAACTTTTCTTCATATAGGTACTAAGATGGTAATATGTATGCATGAATTTAAAATTGTACCAATACATTTTTAAATTAAAAGTAAATCTTGACAAAATTAAGACTTCCCCACAGGACTTCCCCAACAAAAAATCCAGAACAAATGAGTAATCTACCCGAAATAAAAACGTTCCGCAAACAACTGTACCCAGGTATATTTCAGACATTGTGTTGCTACCTCTGAGACCGGAGGCTTACTTACTCCTTGCATAATGTGAATAGTCTAGCTTCTAGCGCCTCCTGGGGCGTAGTCCCCTGAAGGTCTGAAAGAGACATCACTTGTTCTGATGCTGCTTAATTTGACGTTGGATGTTATGTGTGGTTTGAATTATTAAGATGATTCAGGAGTTAATAATACGTTCCCTTTTAGGCTTTGTGCTTAACACTTGCAACCACATATACACTTTCAACGAAGGAGTTGAAGCAAAAAAAAAAGATTGTCTGAGGTATTGATAAAATACGAAGACTTAACCCCGTAAAATTCTGACTTAAATGTTCGCATATCAGTGTTATATCATACTTAATTACTAATAAGACAATCCGCTTTCCCGCCAACGCGTCAGCTTGGCTATCCCATGATCCAAGAAAACAAGGTCTGGCATTCCGGGAGAGACACTTTTTACGTCACTATCCAGTTGCCACTTTATTGTAAGGAACCACTGAATTATGGAAATATTTTCAGTCACTATTTTGTCAAAAATATGTACTAAGCATTTTAACTGTCATATCGTTTAACTAATCAAACAAAAAAAATAAGTAAACTTGAGTGAGCATATTGTTTTGAATTAAAACCTTCAGGTTTTATTATATTCCCACCGGAAATACTAGGGGTACGGGGAGTCATGATTACACACGACTGGTAACAGAAAAACGCGCTGTCTCATTGACATTCTGCCATTTTGACGTGTGTTGTTATCTTTGTCGAACACGCATATTTGTAATTTTCGCTCTCGCTCAGATTCAGTGTACAGAGTTTATCAAACTTTTAAGGGCGCGTCTTGTTTTTCTACTACCACAATTTTAAAATGGTTCGTTGTTCTATTAGGAATTATTATAAGAGTAAAAGTGTAAAGGGCGGTCCAATATGTTTTTTTTACATTTACCATAAAGAAATCTATAGCCACTGAATGGCTTCGCCCTTGTGGACCTAAGACTAGAATATTTATTTTAAGTTTCGTGCTTGTAGGGGTTATAAGTATCTATAATTTCTATAGTTGTGTTGTATTTATCGTACCGCCAGCTATAATGAACACTGATCCAGATGTGGAGCGTCACGTCTTCTTATCTCCTGCATAATCAGCAAATCCATTCGATTTCATTGCACATATTTTGATAATGTATTCACAGCAAAGGCAATATCAGTGCCACTACCATGAGTTTTCTACACTAACGTAATCTACACACGCTAGCGACATGATAAAGGCATAGGGCGACTTACGATTGATAAATAAATTAAATGACCAATTGCTTCTCGATAAGAAAATTGTTCATAAGTGACAAGACTGACATTGACATTCTCGTTTTTTTTTTCTTTAGAGATGAACATATTTTTTTGTTCTATCGGATTTAGAACATAGTTCGCATCAGTCATTTCGAACTTTTGAAATTTTGAATTGGATAATATTGCTCATAGTGCTCACAGTAATAATTTGCGTACCGAGTTAGATATCACGTTAATGACAGCTAAGAACTGTCAACAATTCGGAACGCTCGTGAACGTACTCACAATATTCAAAACAGAACATTTGAGAAATAACTTAAAATCTGAATTAACAATGCACTAGGACTCCTTATATCTTTTATAAGTTGACTCGGCAAAAGGAATATCCACTTTTTTTATTATTTTTCTCTCATAAAATCATAAAAAGTATCTTTGCCAAATAGAAAACCAAGAATCTTATTAGATTTTTGTTGAAAACACAATAATTAACCTTCAATTTTGACAGCGCTCACGGTGATATCAGTTTAGAGCATGGTCGGTGTGAGCGTAATATGGCGGATGTCATAACGTCATCTATGATGTTTCACGGGACATCGTGAGCGCGCTCACAGTAATATGGAACGGGTTTAAGCACGCTCAAATCGATTACAGCGATTACAGCGTCAATTCGGAATGCAGCCTTAATGTACTTCTTGACACATGAAATTTGCATCTTTTTCTTTATGAATTTGCGCACTAGCATCCAATTTTCTTATCTTTTACTTGATATATAAACTAGATTGACTTTCCCCAAACATAAAGTTTGAGAGCCGTCGTCGGCGGAAATGACGTACAACGTGTCTCCCCGTGTCTCGGAATGCCATACCTGATATAATTATACCATGGGCTATCCAAAGAGGAAAGCTGCCAGCCTTCTGGGAACCTTGCCGTTAATCGGAAGCAGCGGCAGGCTTGAGGAAATTCTCTATATATAGATTGTATTTTGTATATATTTGTTGTAAATAAAGATATAATAACCAGACATTTCCACTTAGGTACATTAATTAGGTATGTCCTTATTTTAGTACATTAGGCAAAGCAAAGTTGCTACCTAAAACCAAGTTCCATAAGTTATCTTGCATGACGTTAAGCCCTAAGGTTATAAAAAGGTTATATCGTGTTATAGGTACGTTACTAAACTTTTATAGTGTTTAACCGCATATTTCCTTTTATTTAATAACGTTAAGGTAGTAGGTTTGAACGTTTGATGTCTAACTAGCTGTTGCCCCGCACTTTCACCGAAGTAGGGGTTGGAATTTTATAAAATCCTTTCTGAACACTCATCTCAATACTTCAAGTATCTTGCTAGGTCTTAGGGGTCCTTCACTCTGCTCCGCACTATGCTTCAGTCTCCGGTGCGTTGCGACGATACAAAATCTCCGTTAGAAGATGCGTTATTAATGTGTAATTATCAAACAAACTGATAGTTTGTAGGGATACGACACTACGATGTATGTGATAGTGTGAAGGGTCAACCATTCAATTATTACTATTGAATTATGTAAATGAGTTTAAGAGTTAAATCACTTATTAATATAGAAACCATCTAATATAGCTCCGAACGGCGCAAAAAGTTTTTGCCCCATAATTTCGCATCAAGTTGATTACCCCGAAGTTTGACAACATAATTTAATAATGCTCATAGTTTCCCCATTACAATGATTACCAAATAGAACATATTATAATAAAGGATTGATTACCCTATTAACATTTGCCGTCAAGTCAACGCCACCTGAGCGTTAAACGTCAACGTTGATTACGGTACGGCTTGGTAGCATTCAACAACTAATTAATTATTATTAGCGTTCAAACACTTTAGTTTTATTGTCTTGCAATGCTAGTCACGCTAAGCTAGCGTGTTTCAAGTAAGAACTTCAAGTTATATATGGCACTGGGCGAAAAATTATGGCAGACATGAAACTTGCGCGAATTATTTTTTATATAAACCTTATTCTAATAATGGTATTGTGGTAACTAAACAAAGTAATTTATTTTTCCAAGATTTATTTTGTATAAAGCTTCGCTTACCAATTTTAAAATTATACACGCAAGAATATACTATTTGGAAAAATAATGACATAAAATTCCATTCAAAACAATAACTAAAACGTCTCTACCAAAAGATTTTGTTAAAATACTATTGATAATTCAAATTGATTTATTATCAGATCATTAAAAGACTCATTCAAAGCAAATGGTTCAACAAACAACCCCTAAAAATATACTAAAACAAGTAAATAAACTTACTAAAACAAGCAATCAAACCTCTAATTAACTAAGTGATTACCGCAACAGTTATTGCCACCGATAACGTTTAATATTATCGCTTAACGCGAACAAAACAACAATAAAACTGCAATAGTGGCGACTGGCGTTAACGCAGCGTTATCGCAGCGGAAACGGTTCATTAGAAAACGGAACTTTAGACTCTACCTGCGCCCAACTTTCATTGCAAAGGGTTGAAAATGAAAAATTCTAGTAAAATAACGCTATATTTCAAAGAATGTAGATCTTTCTGAACATTATTACCAAACTAGCTGCCCGGCGTGACTTCGTTTGCATGGTGTCCTACCCTATACCCTAACCTACCACAATAAGGTTACAAAAGAAAAGTGTATATAGTATTTAACCTGTTGGTTCTCGCGAGGGACATAACAATTGATGTCATTGTTATATTTTTTTTTCTTATTTTTTTATATTTGCAACTTTCTTATTTATTTTTCATAAGAACCTTCTTCAAAGAATTAGTCTTAAAAAAAAGTTGGATGATCGGTAAAGTCGTTCTCTTGAACAAGTGAAATAGGGATTCATTTTTATAGATTATCCTTTGTTATTATTTTCTTATCAATATCAAATAAATAAAATGTATGAATATGCTCGGAGTTCTGATTTATTATGAACAAAAAAAATAATTAATTAAAGCTGCAGGTTACATCACTAAGTAATGAAGTCTGTAGCGAGACTTTACCCTAAATAATTAATGATCAATCAGCCTCTGAAACAGACTTAACTCGGATAGCTAAGTGTCAACTTAAATGGTGCCACAAAAAACTGTCTAGACTGACAGTCCCTATTAATCATAAAATTAAGGTAATTAAGGGCTCGTTATATTATAGATATTTAATACAAGGTCACTAAAATACAACACGGTTCATAAACTAAAAGGTAGTATTTTTAATTACACTCATGAAAATGTATGGTTAGTCCTAGTCATTTTGAAAGCGAAAGCGGTTATCTGTTTACTATATGCATCAGATTGACCGCATTTTCTTTCTATCGTATTCAGGCTTTAAGTTCAACTATTTTTTTTCCACATTATCATTAATATTAAAATGCTTTACAAGTTCATATGCTAATTCAACTGGATAAGTTTTGAATAATATTTTACCTGCGACGTCATCTTAGAATGTTAATAATGATCTTTATTCATGTCACGATTACCAATCACGCAATCACTACACCAATCAATACACGATCATAGACATTTATTATGATACTATTACAAACAATTTTTGGGCTCTGATTGAATGTAACTGCAATCAGCATCTGATTGGACTTTGGAGGGTCCGTTATACAATACGTTACAATTAAGTGCTATAGACGTACAAAAAAGCAATGCTTATGTATTCCAGATGAGTGCACGAGGGCCAAGAGGGTATTATGGTTAGACAGAGAGAGGCTTAAAAAAGAAAGTGAGCAGTATAATCCTGGTATCTGTTTTCCGAATCATACAACTAGCGGGTCATCAAAGCTGCAGTACATTGGCCCTTAAAACGCCTATAGTCTTGAAGTTGTCCAAATCATAGGTGTCAGAAAACACAGACACCACTCCTTTGCTGTTTGTATAATAATTGAGAAAGCAAATGATTGTGTCCGAGTTTGCGGGATCTTAAAAACGTACGGGTGTCGTAGGTATTTGATGAAACGTCAATATTACTCAAAAAAGTAACCATTAAAACAGTTAAATGATTGTTAAGCCCCTCTGTAAAAGATTGTCTCCCCTTGCAAAAGGATAATTATACTCAATGTCAATTTTAAATCACAGGATTAATTTTTTAAGTCTCAGTTGTCTCTTCAATTATGAAAACGATGGTAAATGTATTGGTTTCAAAAATAATTCTATTGCTCTAAAAATTCAAATTCAAAATCATTTATTCATTCAAATCTAATTAATCTTACTAAAAGGGAAGAAAAGGTCTGTATGACTGATATTGTAATCGTCTTAGATTCAAATTAGACCTAATATCAGCTCGTCTACTGCTTGACATGGCTTCTCCCTGGATTTAATATGAAATTTCATAATGTGAGTTGAATTAATTCGTGACTTTCAGGGAGGATATTTCTCAATACAAGACTTTAGAAATATACAAAATAATAACTATTGTTTGCTCAAAAATAGTATATTATGTTACTGCGTGTTATTTTGTGTAAAATTTCGTTAGATTTTCATGAGGTAAAGCAAAACCCAACGTGAGTACGCCGGAGGCACGCTCGCGACATTGACGATACGTGTCATAATTGGACTGTTTTACAAAAAACTTACACCGACTTCAAAGTACACTAAGAAGTAATCAAATCCTGATCTGATGACAATGGGACCAAAAGGGATTCAACCCTTTCAATTAAAAAAAAGAATTTTCCAAATTGGTTAATAAAGGACGGAGTTATGAGGTAACAAACATTAAAAAATACAACCGAATTGAGAACCTCCTCCTTTTTTCAGTCGGTTAAAAAAAAGACTCACTTATGATGTACATACAGATACTGTAACTAAAGTAAATAGTTAGATTTATATTGCTAAATTCTGTGATATTATAGGGAAAACAATGATCAATTTCTATTGCGAAGTGTTATTATATGTAGAGAAAAAAATATATACATTTCTGTGAACAGTGAATATGTTGCCACGATCTGATATAAAAGCCTTCCTTTTGATTTTGTATTGTATGATTATGGTTAGAAATAACACGTGTAAGATGTTTTAAAGGTTTTGAGGTTTACTATTGTGTGCACAGACCTGTATAGCATTTCCGAACTTCTTTATTTATATATACTTACTTTTTGCATTGGAATAAAAAAAGAGACATGATAACTCAATTATTAATATGAATTCATCTTTATTACCTTTGCTTTATGTTATAATTTAGATCTAGCTAGTTACCTAAGTGTCTTTTATAAATGTTTACTGGTTCCATCACTTGTAACTCAAAAAACAAGTAAGAATCTACTGCTTTTAGCTTATGAATTTAAGTCGACAATAGCTTTATTTTAAAACATATGTTCAAGAGTTCGTTGACCTGGTTCGTCGTCACGCCCAGCTGTCCTGCCACACCCACCACAGTCACTCCACGGAATGATATAAAACTTGCATGTTTCGTGCATTTCTACACACCTCTGTTTGTTTAGTATCATAAGTGCCTTATAAAGTGTTTTGTGTTTTACGTGACATGACACCTGAATGTGTTTGGCTTTATTATAAAAAAATGGACCTAATGATATACGTGTTATTGACCTGGCCCAAAGTTTTAATTTTCGTTCCACAAATGAAGATACTAAGGCTACATAAGTAACAAGAGTTCAGTCGCCTCTTCATTATGTTGGAGACTGGAATCTTAGGCCACCGTCACATGCCTCAGCAATTTCATTACACGACTAAACACAGTTATAATAAAAGTAAACGCCACAATAAATGAAAGTAAAAATAATAAAAGCAACGTAATTCTTCCTCGAGAGGAAATGTAATTAAGTACTTAATTGAGAGCTCATATCTTGAAAGTGAGTCTGTATTGCAATAGAAACTCTTAATGAAATAAGTTTCGCGTAACTGTCACGTTAGTTCAGTAGAAGCTCCTTAGACAGAATTAGAAATGTTCTAGAAAATAATGGAGTAAATAAGTAGCGGTAATTTTTAATTAAGTTAAAGATAACGGCTCTACTCGAGTTTCTATTTGAATTAATATTTTAAGCTTAAGTAATTTTAATTTATTACTATTCTTGGATGTTATCTCTAGAATGACCTATTTCTTTGTCTTTTTACTCTAGCAGAGACGATCTCTTATTGTGTTTTATTTATTATGAAATTTTAATCTGACAGTTTATTATATCTAAAATTCTGTTCGCTGAAATGATTGCTAGGATAGACGGATCATATTTGATTTGAAGAAATATTAATACATTAAGAAAACTTAAACTTCTGAAAATTTCCTCAAGCCTGCCGCTGCTTCCGATTAACGGCAGGGTTCCCAGAAGGCTGGCAGCGTTTCCTCTTTGGATAGCCAAGCTGACGCGTTGGCGGAAAAAGCTCCCCGCCCGCTGGTCTCCGGAGGTCTCGATCAATTTTGATGACAAGGTGCGAGCAAAACGGCGAGCTTCGGACCCCCACGGTCCCATGGTCTCGACCGCAAAAGGCACAAAAATATAGTTGGGTCCAATCGATGCGTATTTTTTGAATTTTGAATTTTCCGCACTGGCCGCAGCTGCCCCTTTGCTCGGCAGGCTTGAGGAAATTTTCTATATATAGATTGTATTTTGTACATATTTGTTGTAAATAAAGCTTATATATTAGTAAAAAAAAAAAAAAAAAAAAAAAAAAAAACTTCTGAAATAATATTTTTTCACATTTTAAGTATCCATATAGTTTATACTTAACAAAAGATTTTCCATTTACGTTTCAGTAATATTTAAATTCACGTGATAATTTTATCTTAATATAATTAATTTATGGTGCAAAATAAAACTGTACTTTCTCATGAACGTTATCTTTCCCAGAAAAAATCTCTGCAAATAATTTGCTGAGAAAAATCGCGTGCAATTTTGTACAAGACTAATAACTCTCGAGAGACGGTATCTGCCACTAGATAGCAGTTAAATAAGCCAAATTGGGCCCCATCTCTTCAACAGCCTACTTTTATGGCGTCTTATATCTTCTAGCCTTGCTGCCTGCACGATTCCTGATAACAATCTATTTACAGTATTATCTGATGTTTTGCTTGGCGTATATACATTGTTTTTAGGAGTTTTATGTTTTTTTTTAAGTATTTACCTGGACAATGACTTAAAATTACCTTTTATAATGCTTCCTTGTTAGATAAATTGAGATTGATAACTTTTCAGTCAACTTTAATATTGAGTATCATGCAATATATGCCTAAGAATTTTTATTTAAGTTCATTCCTGCATGACGGTAAGTAGGTCTAGCTAGAGCTATCTACAATTGCGGTAGAGTTGATGGTATTGCGGTTCACGTAATACACCGCTCGGTATACACGTACAAGCGTGCATATAAATCAAATACACCGAGCTATGTCTACCAAAAACCACGGAGCAACCTCTGAAACTGGGATGCGCTAAAATTAACACTACCCTACGTGCCTATTACCTAATATTGTGAAAAGAATCCTAGTCCTAGTTAGAGGAACAGAACAGATGCGTTGGTATGATATTAGGAAAACACAAGACGTTAATTGATGCCGAAAGTCATTAAGTAGGGGAGCGAGGGGCTTGTTGTAACAGTTTTTGTGAAAACTAATATATCTTGAGATCCATTGCTTAAATTGCTACTAAATAAAGATGGATGGATGCTGTAACTCTTCCTCTACAAAATCATGTAAAATTAATACCATAACTATTGGTCATTATTTTACAATCAATTATTTTCTAGAAGAAGTGCGGTGTTACAACTTACCTCGTGCTTGGGGCAAGTAGTAACGACAAAAAAAAACAACAATAATACCTAATAATTTATTCTTTGTTTATTTTTAACAACATTTACATCTTTCTAAAGTAGGTATTATGTAAGTCTTATCAAAAATCAACTTAAATACACTTTTTAAGTAATCAACACCTAAAAATTCAGTAATTAACAGTTTTATTTAGTTGAACACTACTTTTAATCATCATGGCACTTTTAAATCATAGTAAGTAATTTAATTATTTATATCTAAGGTATGCTTCGTAATTATCTCTTTTTAATCTCTATCTAATAAAGTATTGCACTTATATAAGAATCAACATTTGGTGGGATTCATTATAATTAAATTCAGTCTTCATCTGAGCTACAATTAATACAAATAAAAGATATAGTGTCTTCTGTAACACATCCTACATTGTGCCCACATCTTACAAATAATACACTCGACCCAATCTTCTTTATTTGAATCTGTGTAAGCATCACCACATACCAGACAATACAGATTCTGAATATGAACATAAAATCTCTTTTTTAGGTCTGTCCACTCCGGTTTTATTTTTTGTTGATTTACCTTTGTTTTTCCCCTTCCCCTTTTCTTTGCCTTCCCCTTTAATTAAGAAAGAAAAAAAAATAAGTAGGTATCTACATCATAACTTGGGGCATGTTGTAACACGTTACAACAAGCCCCGGGATTTTGTTACAACTAACCCCATGGTATGATTTTTGACATTTATCAAGATAACTATTTAAACAATTTAGCAATCTTAAAAAGTGTTCCACATTATCAGAGATAGATAAATTAGAATGTAAATAAGATAGAGAAAGTTTGAAATTAGTCGATAATAATAACGCAAACCAAAATTTTACAACAGTACAATTTTATATTACCTGGCAAAAATGAAGCGCGTGCACACTTCCGCTCACTGCGCCGGCCGGTGGGACACCGGCTATTGCAACATGATGCGGCGCGGTTTATAGGTCAAATCGAGTCAAAGAAATACGCAAATAAAGTTTAAGATCCTAGTGAAAAGAGCCTGTTACTACTTACCCCTGTTACAACAAGCCCCTCGCTCCCCTACTTTTAAGATCCGTTGAGGGCAAATTATATGGAAAACTTAAAAAAGGAGGCTTCTTTGAGAAAGTTATTATTCTCATAATTCCCTACAAGGTAATTTTAATTGTTCGTTTTGAAATCCGAGCAAAATCCATGCTTATTACTACTAGTTACATGCTACATTAAAGTAGATATTTTGAAGGCACGAATAGTAAACACGAAAAGTAGCACACGACCCTGTAAAGCAATATGTTTGGAAGTTAAATCACAAATATCATTTCATTCAACAGGATATATTACGTAGACTCCGGGAATCATCTACAAAGTTAGCAAGGCCGCCCCCCATCGGCCGCAGGCAACAACCGAGAATGAAGATATTGTGCGTTTTCGTCACTTCAATTTCCCCCCTCCGCACACCCCTCGACCACCCTTCATACCCCTGTCGTTTGCTCGCAATGACGTAATCTTTAAAGACGATAACTAATCTCCTTAATTGATATTTTCCTTGATGAGTTAAACAAATGAGAGGAGTGGGCAGGACAAGCGATAATAGGCATTAATTTCTAGCTCTTAGGGTAAATTTTTGGATATTATAAAAAAAGTTATATTCAGTGGGTGATTTTCGGATTATATTAATCTTCGTGTTTTAAAAACTGAAGTAATTGTAACAAGATGAAATGGTATTTTAAGGTAGTCCGTGATGTTACTAGTTAATTCGTTTAATGTTATTTAAATGAAGGTAGCTATTTCCGAAAGTGGGTTGATGTGGAGACTCATCTTAAGAGTAAAATATGTCACAATAAAAAAAAGCAATGATCAACTAAATTCGACTAAAGTTGGATAATCCAATCCAACCGAGCTATAAACTAACGAAAGCCGCTATCAAACCTAAAATCCAACTATTGTTAAGCAAACATATTGAAACAAGCATTGGATTATCGGCTAGGAACCGCCAAATACAGACCTCTAACCGGCCAAGATGCCTTCAAAAGCTATGGAACTTGAAACTTAGCAACTTCGACATCGTGTACGAAACAACCGGCCAACTCTGGAAGTGGGGAGTAACTATGAACTATATTTTAGTGAAGCGTCGCTCCTGAATAGATTCATTTTATATTTTATTGCATGCGACACTTGCCTCGGAACCTATGCATGAAATAAACATATCTTTGATCGTATATAGTATTCTGGTTTCAGAATGTAATGTCGGCGGCAATAGCAGAATATTACTTTCCTTTATGAGGAAAATAATTTTATCTCTTTTTCAATAAAGATAGGTAAAGTGTGGTGCTAGAAGTGCGTATACTATTTAAATAATTTTGAAGTAAAATATTGACTGTAGACACTCACATAAATAAATGCTTTAATTTTAGCACGATTTTAAAATACCTATTTATTATATGTACTGCTCGTTCGGTTATCCCATTATTACTCATCGACAATATCGACATATAACATATTATTCAAATTAGTTAACTTACCTACAGGCATTCCCTTGAGTCCAAACTTACTGCGCCGGTTTGTCGTAAGCATTACTTTTGAAACTTTTATGTATAATTTTGTCATAGATCCTAACTTAATATTATATTATATTATATTATTAATATTATAAATGCGAAAGTGAGTTTGTTTGTTTGTTACGCCTTCACGCCTCAACTATTCAACGGATCTTCATGAAATTTGGCATGTGGATTGCCTATGGTATGGCGAAGGATAGGCTACTTTTTATCCCGGGAACGCGGGTGAAACCGCGGGGGACAGCTAGTAGATATATAAAAATAAAGTATTCATGACATGTCCACTGTATCGGCTTTTCATTTATTCGTTAACAAATTTTTTCATTCCGTTGTTTTGGATAAAGAAATTACTGGCCCGTATAATTGGTTATCGTGTTGGATAATTCAAAAATTTCATTGAGGCCATAATTTACCGGAAATCACGTGGTGTTCCACATTGGATCGCATGATTTCATTTCATTAATAATGAAATGGAACTTTTTGTTTTCGACCTGAAGCGGGCGGGCGGCCGCTGCCCGCAAGGTGTATAAATAATTGCTACCGGCCTAATAATAAACTATTTCATTTAGAACATTGTATGCATTTGAGATTGTAATTAGTTTATTCGGATTGCCTGCTATTATTGGAAGCTGCTAGGCTTGTCCTGTATATTCACAGCCTTGTATTAACATCCTCGTTGCATAAGGCATGTCAATGAACATTTTCGTCATACAGTTTCAAGTCAAAGACTAACTCACCGACAAAAGTAGCTTTTACTTAATAGCCCTACTGTTGATGTCGAAACAGTACCATAGACACTATGTTATGATCGATTATATAGATATATATACCTAGTGCTATGATATCAGATGTTAATTGCAGATTAACGAACTAGTACTTGCAAGTAAACCAAACACTTCTATTGGCCGTAATACCCATTTGATACAGATTAACATTTACCAAATAATTATATTGTAGCTCCGCTAATTTGGTAATGAGGCGTACGCAACGTAGCTAATCTCACCAAATCAACCCACCCAACTTAGTGGTCGGCTATAAATGCAGCTGTTATAATTAGTTATTGTGTAATCAACCAATTATACGTTATATACCTGAGTAATAATGTTTATTTAGTTCAATTTGTACGCATAAGCTCATTAAGTATGATCGACCACAAAGATAAATTAAATTATTTGACGCATCACACGTTTCCATTGTTTCGCTTAAACGTTGCCGGCATTAAATTGCCTTTTAAATTGGTATCTCAATTTGAACAGTGACGTTATCAATGTTGTCAAGGGTCGTGTTCATGAGCGAAATAATTATCAGTAACAAGTGTCTGTGACTCGACAAAAGAATTAATTGGATGAAAATTAAGCGTTCTCCAATCGAATACATTCATGTGTTGCGAATAAAAAGGGATAATTTTTTTTTAGGGTTCCGTACCCGATGGGTGCCAAACGGGACCCTATTACTAAGACTCCGATGTCAGTCCGTCTGTCCGCCCGTCTGTCTGTCAGTGGGCTGTATCTCATGAACCGTAAAAGGTAGACAGCTGCAGACAACAGAAATTTACAGATAATGTGTATTTCTATTGCCGTTATTGTACGTTATTGAAGTGGACGCCCATACGAAAAACGTTTTTTTGGCGTATTTTTTTCATAGCAAAGTTGAGTTAGTTAATATTGTACGGAACCCTCCGTGTGCCAGATTTTTTTTCTTTTTCAATCGCCATTATATAAAAATGTTTATTTTTAAGAATCCCTTCAATTTTACCCCTAAGTTAACTCTGTCAAGTATTTAAAGTCAAGGTCAAAGCCTAGCCTAGCCATTCAGTTAAGTTAGGACCTAAATTACTTATGAAGGCCTAAGCCTTCAGGTAGGTAAGTATTAGAAAAGGTAATAAACCAAACAACTATTATTAGTAGGTTATTTAGTAGATATTATAAGGCAATATTTTCAGAACATTTTCCACATGAAATATATATTCAAGTAAATCTAATACCATATATGTTCTTGTCTCAAGCGGCAGGCGGTGAGTAATGTGTCGTATAATTTGCCTAGTTTACATTTTGCGATAGTACCTAACGTACTTATCTGTATTTACATAACATGATGTTATGTCAAATGGTTTGAAAGTAGCATCTCTCTTTGCTATGTAAATATTTATGTTTATTGCTGTTTGTAGAATTTTGTTTGTAATGTCAAATCATGCTCAAACAATTTAGATATTATTACTACGTTATAGACAAGACGCCACACATCACAACTATGTTCCGTTCCGTGAGGCCATCCGGGCACAATTGTTGTTGTAGAACGATGAACGAAACGCGTAAACGCCGTGAAAATCACGGTGGTTGCGAAAAATACTCCCAAAAGCGTTCTGATAGCGCTACGTGTTTCTACTCTCTGCTTAGATGACTAATTATTGATTCAGCGCTACAGAGAACTTTAGTTGACTCTAAAAAAATGGGACATAACCTTTGCCAAAGATAGCTTTTATAATAATAGCTCAATTCTTAAAGGTAAAATATTACGATATTACGCAGACAGACCTATCCCATTTTTTTAAATACACAGATATTCCTTATGACGTTTAGTTATTAGGTTCTTTTTTTCTTTATTTAAGGGTTTAATCGTATATACGATTAAGTTATTATGTCGCTTCTCATACAAAATTAATAACGCTGTTAAAATCTTTTAAAGAGTATTATTCTTTATCTGTTTCTCTTTTATTTGTTAATTACTAAGTACTAGAACGCAACTGGCTCTCAAGTCTGCTGGAACATACCAGAAGGCTTATCATATTCTGAAACTTGCACCATATACTTGCTCTAAAGACCATGAACGTAATAACAACGATCTACAGTAGTAGTATAGCAGATAAAGTTAGCATAGACCTGCGCTCATGTTAAGTACACTTGCACCGAATAGTACACAACAGTCTAGTCGACGTCCAAACTTAAAATTCGAACATCAATGGTGAAAACAAAATGGCTTTTAAGTTTGACAAGGCCACAATGGGCCGACGCAGCGATAGCAGTCGGTTGCACGCTGTGATAACGCAAACAATGAGCTTTGCCATTACATACAAACAGCGTATTCAGCTTATTGTTAATGGCTTAATATTATAAAAAATACCTAGGTATTAGTTATGAAAAGCGATAGTAGTACTACAATGTGGTATTTTCTATGTATAGCTCTCAAAGGGCAGAATTAGCTGCGTTTTTTAAAATCAGATTTATCTATAAAGATCATTCATCATTAATTTTGTTGACCATTTGACCTGATGTCCTGAAATACAGTCCCTGCCTAATTTAGGCACCAGTCTCCCGCAATTTAAGTGTTTATCCGTATTAATGTAGCTAATTATATCTATTTGTAACTTATTGTGGGAGTTTTTTTTTTTTTTTATTATTATTAAGTATGTAACCAATTAGCCGTAAATGCACGGCCGTACTATCACGAACAAATTGTTATAATTGACTATTTTATATTGGATATTGCATGTAAATTAATTTGTATAAGCCCGCATATATTTTCAACGCTTGCTGACTCTACCGTTAATATGCGTTGTATACTGTATATCTATAAGTTTAATCACGTATGTTGGATTTTGGGCAAGAAAGAACTCTATTAAATTGAACTGAATTGACCTAAAAGTAATGCTGTATCTGAGCTAAAAAGCCACATATCCATGATACGTAAAAGGGCTGCCTTTTGGTTTGTAATTTGACGGGCCAGCTGCCGCGGTTGGTTAAGACTGGTTAAGATTCTGCCTATTGCGCCGCTGGTCGTGGGTTCGATTCCCACACAGGACATGCATTTATGTGCATGAACATGTCTATATGTCCTGATTCTGGGTGTAATTATGTATATTAAGTATGTTTTTACAAACAAAAAGTAGTATATGTATTATATACTACTTTTTACGTCTCTGATATTTAAAGTAGATAGAAAAGACAAAGACCTTTTAAAAGTTAACCACGCTCTGGAAACTGTGTCTCAATGGTTTGCTGCCAACAATCTAATGCTAAATTCTAAAAAAACTAAATGTATAAGATTTTCATTACCAAACGTACCAAAAGTTGATACCAATGTTATTGTGGACGGTACTAAACTTAATGTAGTAGATAAGACTGTTTTTCTTGGTCTGACCATAGACTGTAGATTGCAGTGGGGTGCTCACCTGGAAGCCTTAGGTGGTAAACTGAGCTCCGCTGCTTTTGCAGTCAGCAAAATAAGGCAACTGACGGACATTAATACAGCCAGATTAATTTATTTTGCATATTTTCATAGCCTTATGTCTTACGGTATTTTGCTGTGGGGTCTCTGCCGCAGACTTGGAATCAATTTTTGTATTGCAAAAAAGAGCAATTCGCGCCATCTACTGTTTGGGGTCTCGCGAATCTCTGCGAAAGGTATTTCCGGAAATTAATTTATTAACTTTGCCCTCTCAGTACATTTTTGAAAATATTATGTATGTTCGTAAAAACATTAATTTGTTTCCAGTCAATAGTGATTATCACGATAGAAACACTAGAAACAAAGACAAAATAACTGTGCCTAGATTTAGATTAGCTAAAGTAAATAAGTCCTTTCTTGGGAATTGTATCCAATTTTACAATAAAATTCCTCATAGCGTGACCAGTATGTCCTTTTTTAAATTTAAGGAACATATCAAAAAGCGGTTGTTGAGTAGGGCCTATTATAAAGTGTCTCATTATATTGACGACAAGGATGTATGGAAGTAGCTTCTCTCTGCACCTGCTTCACTTAGCAGCTAGTTCAAGGTCCATTTTAATTCTAAGTATGCTATTATTATTATAAGTTATCTTTTTTTTATTTTTTGTTTAATTTACAGATTATTACTTATAGTAATTAATTCAATTTAATGTTTTTCATTTAAATTCTTCAATAGATTATGTCTGTCTCCTTAATTGTTATATTTTCTATACATATACCTAAATGATATTTAGTATAAACTTGTCAATAGTCACAGTGATAACAAATTGCGTGTTTAGTAGTTTCCCTTTAGTTTATTTTTTATTTCTAAGCCAGACTTAAGTAAGTCATGCTCACTTTAAGGCCTTTGCTTGCGGCGGCGTCGTGTGACGGGTCGCTCACTTCCCTCCAATATGGCGAGGAGGGCGATGGCTGCCACACGCGTCATACTTGTGAAAAGGTGCTGCTTGTGGGGGTTGGTCTGCTTAAGTTTGCCATTTATTTATTTACTTATTAAATATAGATTCAGTCTACTTTGTAGTTTTGCGGCCGCGCCGGGGCACGCAATTGTTGTCAGTGCGATTAGAATGTAAATATTATGTAATGAATCTAAGCTTGTTTTGAAAAGAGTAATTGCTGAGTTTATTGCCGGCTCTTCTCAGCAAATGCAACCTTCCGTACCGGTATTAGAGTATTAGAGTCAGACTTTTCATAAGTGCCTGCGAAGGTCTATTTGAATAAATGATTTTGAATTGAATTGAATTGAATTGAAATATCAGTTATCTGGTTTCCATAGTACAAGCTCTGCTTAATTTGGGATCAGATGACCGTGTGTGAGGAATGTCCCAGGATATTTATTTATTTAAATAGTCTCCATAAGGCATATGCGAAGCGATTGATTCTATTGGAGACCTTGCTGATTTGAGATTTCCACGTGCAGCAAATATCTAACATTATACCAAGACAAGTGGCCTCATCATAGAGTATCATTGAATTATAGTATTACTTAAAATTCCCTAATAAATAAATAAAAATAAAGTACATATATTGCTATGGATAGGCAGCGAGTACTATCTCAAAGGTATTTTTTTTATTAAAAGTCAGTCATAAACAGAAATATCTCCCCGAAGAAATTACGTTTCATCTTCTATTACGTATTCGTGTAAAATATTTACATGTAATTTTTCATGTCACGTACCGAAATTCAGGTACAAGATCTGAAACGTGTTAAGTCAGTCTTAGTTAGATATTGAATAAATTACGTAGGCGTAAATTTGAAGTAGACACCGCACGTGCTGAGAATGTCTACTCATTTTTGTCCCAAAGTAATAGATAATGAATACTTATATTCAATTAGATGGAATGTACATGTACTAGTATATAGCTTAGTAATTATTCTGCTTTTAGTGGATTTGTAAAGAAAGTTTTCTTAAAAAATCGTTAAAACACTTGCGGTTTTCGAAATTGGATTGATTTATGGAGAGATATAGAGTATGTGCACCGTTACCTTGAAACATGAGAGGTAGAGCATAGCGTTTATTCGCTCAAAGAGCAGCTCGACTGGGGAAGTACCTCCACCTTACAGAATACCGCAGCCAAATAACTTTATGTTGTGTAAAGTTGTGTTCATGCGCGTGAGTAAGGTCGCCAGAGCTCATAGGGGAAGGGGGAAAGGTCGGTAACGCGTGAGAGATGCTTCGGGTGTTGCAAGCGTCCATATGGCTACGGTAACCGCTTACCATCAGGCGGACCGTATGCTTGTTTACCGACTTAGTCGTATAAAAAAAAAAAAAAAAAAAAACCGCGTTCATAGTTTGAACGACTAAATACATATATTTAATATTCTCGTTTAGATACTTTACTGAAAACAAATTACAAGGAACTCATATCGTAATTTTTTCCCATAGTAATTCTCTAGTGTACGATATATCTATGAAGGGAACTATATGCAAACTAAGGAGAGAGAATATTGTGTCTACTTAGGATTTGTAGCCGCTTATTGTTAGTGCGAACGAAAAGATTTTCCTATTTCTAAAAACAAATGAAAAGCATTTAAAAAAATCTGCCTTATATTAACAGGTATAAAGTATAGTTAAAACTTTCACGTTTGCAATTAGATGACATTACAAATGCTCGTATTTTCATTGCAAATACAATAAACGTGCTTTTCTCCTGAATCTTAAAATTACAGCAGCTACAACAACAATATAGATTACACAAAAATATTATTGTTGAAAATATGCAATTCCTTGATTCTACCACATTCCATGACCATAGAATAATTGAAATATTTCATAATATTCCAAATGAAAATCACAATATGGCGGACATTAAATACCAGTAATCATGGACGTAAAAATCTCAAAGAATCACACATTTTTATTCTTCTAATATCCAAATCGTTCGATTAATGCCAATGCGATAAGCTTATACTTTCTTTATAAGGTACAGGTAAAAATACAGGTCTATCAACATGTACAGTATTCAGAACAGGTACAGTGTGCACCACAGGTAAGGTCTTGATTATAGGTACTTCTTTGATGATGGGAACTTCCCTGATGATCGGTACTGTTTTTATCACAGGCACCTTTTCGATATGGTGGTGGTGCATTGTATGAACCTCATACGGCACGTGGATTCTCACGCTGGAAAGAAGAGGTTATTGGTTATATTATTTTCAAGTAAAGTGGCAACGCTCAGACAAGTTGTGGTTTTTTAACGCTACTTAACGGTAGCAATTAAGTTTACGGCCCGCCTGATGGTAAGCGGTGACCGTAGCCTTCAGAGACAAGTGAGATCAAATTACAGGAGAGAGTATCATATGTTGTGTCTAAATGTCAGGTAAACTCTCTTCACTACCTTCTTAAAGTACCACTTGGGGAGACCATTTTGGTTCCGATTGTTTAGATTCAAAACAGTGGTAATCGTTAAATTAACAGGGATTTTTATTGTCATGTTGCCATCTGAGTCTTTCAAGGCGTTAAACCTTTAAGGTTAAAATGGTCTTCCGAACAAGGACGCTCAGATTAAGGGCGTGGTTTTCCCAAGGGGTACTTGAAGAAGGTAGTGAAGAGAGTTTACCTGACATTTAGACAGAACATATAATATTCTCTCCTGTAACTTGATCTCTCTTGTCTCTGAAACAAGTAAAGCCGCATGCCAATACTAGTTGGACAAGGAAATGTCGTCCAGTGTTTTACGAGCCGCAATATACCATACAGTACACTGTACACGCCCGAGAGCGTACATAAGTCATGTCACACGTCACATTATCCCTTATGTCCACAATAAAGATGATGAACGGATACCACTTCCACTATTTGACGTGTTATGATAATAATTGTACCTACGTTTAATCAATATATGAGCTTGTAAGAGTCACGGTTTATTTTATTATTGCAATACCGAATTGCTCATTTAAAAAAAACAATGCGATTTCATGAATGTTTCTAATTATACTGTGACCTGACCTCGTAGTGAGTTACGAATATTTCTTTCAATATTATGAAAACTGATGATGGATGGCAGCTTCGAAGGCTTGAAGTTACGTAACTAATTATCATCATAATTAGCATTCTAAGAATTTATTGTTTGATGCCTCAATGAGGATATCATAGACATAGCCGATGGATTAGTGAGCTCAAGTAAGACTTGGACGGTTACTGATAGTGTTGCCAGGTGTCCCGATTTGCGCGGGACGTCCCGATTTTCAAGGGTCTGGTGACACGTCCCGATTAACCCTTGATCGGGACGCCAAATGTCCCGATTTTTCACTAACCTCATGAGTCTTTACTATATTTGATAATTTTGACAGGAAAAGTGAATATAACTAAGCTGCTACTACATAAAAATATTTTTGCTTTCATTTTTTCTCACCAAATTCAGACTTTCACTACTGTCCCGATTTGAAACCCAAAATCCCGATTATTTTATCCTTACGTTCCGAAATTTGACACACGGGACCTGGCAACACTAGTTACTGACGAACTTTCTTTGTAGTTCGTAGAGCACGTTTAAGTAATTTTCTCTCTTGGTCTATTGTCAATCTCGCTAGGGGTAGGCGTACCCCACTTAGGCCCGGTTTCAATAATTTACGGATCGGTATCGGTTAAGATTTATTAAAATTAAGACTCATATATCTTTACTAATAATGAAGCAAAGACCTCAAAGCTTTGCATAGCAGATACTCCCATATAGAAGTAGCTATCACAGGTAATTAGCTTACGAAATGATCTATATGCCCAGTTTGGCATTAAAAAAACCTACCATTGGTAAGCAAAACGATTCGTTTTTGTTCATTGAAACCGGGCATTAGAGAAACCCCGAACTTTTTTTGGATAGGAAATATAAATGGGGCTCTAAGATCATACAAATATCATGGTTATGATGAAGCTGTAGAATCCGATAGTCCAGTTTTGAAAAATATATGTAAATGGACTTACTGCGTTCTGTGATATGGGTCAGGATCCGGGACAGGAGAAGCCAAAACCAAATGACTAGCGACCATGACGGCCAGGATAATCTAGAAAATTAATAACAATATATAAATAATTATTTTCAGTGCCTACTTTATATATTTATAATGCCTATATCAAGTAATTATTCAGTGACTTATGATCAGTTAAAGTTTTTCAGTTTCACTATCTTCATTTTTCTCATATTTGTAACATATTTAACGCTTCCGTATTGCCAAGAGACCTCGTTTTTACGGGTTTAAAACTATCCTATATATTCTAATCCATGATCCATTTATGTGGCAAGTTTCATTCAAATTCGTTCCGCCATCGTTACAATAAGCTTTATATATAAACCTTATTCGGGATCAAGACATCGTATCAAATCCAGACAAACATTCATTCGTATCACAGACAATGGCCCTGATTCTGTTGTTCACAACTAAACTAATTTTAATCTCACTATGTCTCTTTCTAACAAAGAACATAAGAAAAGGATGTAAAAAATTTAGTCCTGTCAAAATTAGTTCAATGCTTGTTTCAATATAAATTTAGTCGCCATCTATCGCGGTTACGCCTAAATACACGCAAAATAAGACGGCAAAGATTAATTTGACAACTTAAAATATGTTCTATCCTTTTTCAATAATATTCGTAAGAAAGAGATGAGATGTGACTAAAATTAGTTAAGTGCGATTTACAACAGAATCGGCACCATTGTCCATTTAAATTACTCCAAAATCACATATTTTTAAATTTCGAATTTCCCAAAAAAATAAGGTACTCACAGCTCCGTTGTAAATCATGTCGGCGTGTGTGCTGTGCTGCTACTGTGCATGATGCGCGCGCGCAACTGTTAATATGCACATCGGTTGTGCAAGCTCCTTGCCACCGTCACGGTTCCCGGGCTTGCCTGTATCGACCTAGTGCGTAGTTGTGCACGCAATTAGTACCTTGTAGGGTCCTCGAGGGCATTAAACGCAGGCAAGTTATATAATTCGTTAGGTTTTATGTGGCCAGGATTGGTTGGATTGGGAAGTGTTTGGTTTTTTATGAATAGGGATATCAATAAGCTTCTTTCTCCAAAGTTAAATTGTGATTAAACACTATTATGACCAAAATAATATACCAACCCAAAATCAAACGCAGCAAGCCACGTTATACGCCTATTAGCTAACTTTCAGAATATATAACTGTATATAATAAAAAAAACGAGTCTGTCTCAAAACACGTCTATATTTATTGAATAAAGAC
This sequence comes from Polyploca ridens, assembly GCA_951394255.1. NCBI lineage: Eukaryota > Metazoa > Arthropoda > Insecta > Lepidoptera > Drepanidae > Polyploca > Polyploca ridens. The sequence goes on from OX596261.1 coordinate 9,006,250, forward strand.
ATGGTTTTTTTTTTTTATAAATCACGAAACAATCGAATGTATTACGTTTATGAAATAGTCTAGTGATGACTCCACGGTTGAATGAAAAGATTTTAGTAATACCTTTTCGCTTATTCATGAGTTTCACTTGTAATATTGAAATAATTACGTTCAGGATGTCAAGGACTAAGCTGTGAACGGAACGCACTTTTTATGATAAACGTTTGTGAAAGGTAACTAATTTGAGGATATGTTGGAAAATATTGTTAGTTGTTTATTCCCCGTCTCCTGGGACAACTTAACTTTGCAGTATTACAAGTTATAAGCTACCTAACATAAACATCCGCAATGAGGACATTCGTACGAGAACGAAAACGACGGGCATAGCTCGTAGAGTTAGTAAGCTGAAGTGGCAATGGGCAGGCCACATCGCTCGAAGAGCCGAAAACCGCTGGGGAAGAAAGGTTCTCGAGTGGCGACCACGTACTGGAAAGCGCCGAGCGGGACGCCCTTCCACCAGGTCGACCGACGACCAGGTCAGAGTCGCTGGGCACCGCTGGATGCAAGCGGCCCAAAACCGTTCGAAGTGGAAGGCAATGGGGGAGGCCTATGTTCAGCAGTGGACATCCACAGGTTGATAAGATGAACATTAGTTGTTATTTTTAGGGTTCCGTACCTCAAAAGGAAAAAGGAATCCTTATAGGATCACTCGTGTACCAATTTTCAACTTAATATGCTGGGCCGATTAAGTTGAAAATTGGTACACATATGAAATTCTGTGACTCTAACACGGACGTGTATCGTAAATAAATGAATTTGGAATATTGGGGTCAAACTGTTTGGGGACAAAGTTGAAAATAAATTAAAAGTTTTGCTAACTGTACCGTATGATGTTTGAAAGAGTTTGTTTTGAATGAGTCCTTCAAAACAAACTCTTTCAAACATTGTTTTATATTTTTTTTTTATATTTTTTTTGTTATTTATGAAACTAGATGAAAGTTGACCAAGGTGGGGTCTGTATTTTACCTTATCGCGTAAAATACAGACCCTAATTTTTTTAATAAAATGCAGAAAAACTTATATGAAATCTATGGTCTTTAAACAACATGGTAAATCTCAATAAGTTGGAATGTATGGGAGAACAGAACATGTTTGGGAAGTTTGTACGGAACCCTCTCCACGCCAGTTCAACGTTTTTTTTATTGTTTTTATTACTTCATTCATGCGTTAAATTGCAATACTGGCGTATAATTTCGTGCTACACCTATAATATAATTATTCGGTTCCAAATTATCTTTTGTAATTACCCTGGCAACCTATTTTTAGCATAAAACGCAAAGGTTTGCGTGAAAAATCCCACAGGAATCTCACTTCACTACCGCAAACTACCACACTCAACTAATATATACAACGTCAAAAACAATACGGAAAGAAATAAGAAAAGTAAGTGAAATCAAAATGCACCATACGTGGGGTCTGTAGAATATGGAATGAGTGCAATCAGGTGTATTTCCCCTGGCGCCCGCTAGCGGACGAACGGACAAACTGATGTAGAATAGTGTAGCTATGGAGAATGCAATTGATTTCTTTTATATACGTTGAGTGCTTTTATTTTAGTATTGTTTTTGTATCATAGCGTCTTGTTGATGGAGGAAATTATATTTTTGCGTGAATATTTGATGAGTATTTTCACCTGAAACAATTATTATTTGATTAGCAGCTTTCAATAAAAAATACAATTATTTTGTTAATTTAATTTATAGATATCGTAAACAATATTTATTTTAAAGGAAACGGTATACTATGTTAACTTACTTTTTAAGTTGCTTTTAAATGTTAGTCTTTATTCAGGACTGTGTAAAAACCATCTATTTTATCGGTGACGGTAAATAAATGTGTGTAAATGCATTAACCAATATTTAAATCCTACTTACTATCATAGAAGTTCATAAAAAGGTTTTATTTCAACATAAAACCATGCAATCCCTAAAATCCAAATGCTATCAAACACAATGAAACAATATTTACCACAACTTTTTCTCATCCGTAAAACCTTTGACCGGGCAAATACAACGTATGACATTGAATATAAAAAATACTTGTTCGCGAGTACAGGTAACGTCACATGAGTGACCTGTGAGGGGATTACATCTGTAAGCCGCTCCGAGGATTGCCGCTTCAAAGCGGGCCCGACTTATGGACCTCTTGTGTAGGTTTTATGAGCTCTATTTAGATACTTTATGCTTATAATTAGTATAGCACATCGTTTGTTAGCCCAGAATCGCTAATGTGGTAAGTTATTAAGGTAAGCTCAAAAGCTGACAAACATTTGGATGAGTGACGTCAAATAAATATTTCTTGAATTAATTTATATAGTTCTAAAATGTTTATACTAACAATGGTTATGAAAAGAGTGTATTGAAGGAGACTTATCGTAAATATGTACCCTAAAATACATAATTTTACAAAAAAAACATTATTTTTAGTTCAGTCGGGTATGGCTAGCAGTGCTGCAAATCATTCCGGACGCACGCCATGTTTCCGTGGATATTCATCTCGCGCGCTTTTTGACAGCCCTGCAGCCGCCATATTGGGTGTGACAGCAAGCGAATTTAAAATTCCCCTAAATAAACTGAAAAATATTGTAGAAGCCGTAGCCCTGATAGGATCAATGTTTACTGCATGATATGTCTTCATATCCTCATTCTTTTTATCTTTATTTTCTTATGGAATATTATTTTTACAGTTTTTTGAAACCCATAAACCCTGTAAAGTATGCGCACCACTATTGTTTAGAAATAGTTTAGTCTACATGGTTAACGTCATACATCAAGTTTTAAAATGGTTCAAATAGACCGTTGGTTGTTAGTTTACGATTGCTATCTATTTATAGTATTTAATTGCTCTATAATTAACGCGTTTAGCGCTCAGTTTGTCAACAGATAGGGAGGTTGTTAATGAAGTTTTTAGTACTAATTATTGGCTATAAAATCCATTGGACGGTAATTTCTTTCACATAAAAGTGATTGGTCTGGTCGAACGTAAAATTAACGACACGAATAAGATTTTTAGTTCCATGTTAAAGAACTGTTGTTTTAGGGAAGCTATTATATTAATCAGTAGTCAAGTATCAATCTTATTGCATTCTTTACAAGATCTTATTTTTCAGATACCAAGTTTTTTTACTTGGTTGTGATGTCATATCATTCTACATAGATGCTTATTGTTAGAGTTATCGAAGCGCCTTGTACTCTAATATGCCATATGTCTCCAATATGCTCTAACGACTGCGGTTTACTGAAGTTGGGACTGACTTAACTAGTATCTCAGAAACAGATGGAATTGAATTAATTAATCACTTATTCATCGAAATGTTCACGATGTCGGTATATACATAGTGATATTTATACTAAAACATCACTTCACTTCACTAGTGCAATTGGATAAAGAGCCACATATCGGTACTTATTATTCAATATCTTTTTAAGTAAATTCCCACCGTAAAAACAACTCTTTTACAGAGTCAACTTATACTATAATAAAACCCGAGCAACTGCAAACAATTTAAATGCATTGTGAATTTACTGTTGCAATAAATTTTAGATATCAACATAGTTTCAGAACTATCCAATAAGCTGCACTGCAAATCAAAGACATCTCCCAAGTTGAGAAATTATATAGTAGCTCTAGCATAGCAAATAGATCAAGACATCACAATTTGACGTTCTTTAATAATGAGGAATATTCTATTAACTACGGGTGAAAAATGTATCAAAATATAAAAAAATGTTAGGGTAACAAATACGTAATATTTTTCCATCCAATATAATGCTACACTAAATTAGCTGACAAGACAATGCTTACTCGAGACGCGAAGTAAGCTTCTTTGTGAAATCAGCTACAGCAGAAAAGTTAAATTAAACCCAGATGAGAAAAAGAGACAACAAAACTATTCAGCAGCAAGTGCCACTGCTGAAACTCAAATTTAATGCACATCAGAATCGTGAATGCCTGCGAAATAACGCAGTTAAATAAGAGAGACACCATTATACAAGACCCAAGCTTGCCGCCGCAACGTATCATAAAAGATAGGGTTACCACTCGCAACGTGAATGGCTCTTAAAGTATTGAGTATCGGCCAGTAAATGGAATATTCTCGACAAGTCGGTATCGAGTTGTCCGGACGAGTACTTCGGTATTCGATTACTTTCATCACCTTGTTTGTCAAAGGTAATGTAAGCCTAGTGAAATGTGACAATTTCTATATTTGGCTATTCACGTTTCTATTGGTATTAGTAAACCATCTGTCGTGAATATTCAAGAGATTATGAGCTGTATTGCATTATTCATAAAGTGGACTTTAGTGTTCACGGTAGTGTTTTATGTTAATTGCAGCCAAATAATACCAAATACAGCAAGTAGTATCAAGTTTATTCCGTAATTGTGTTAAACAGCATTGCCTCACGTTGTGCACGGTACGGTACGCCATGTGGTACTACTACATTCTTCATTAGGGTTAGGAAACGTCCTTTGTATAAAATATACTGGATTCATTTAATTGAATTTGCAGTACATAATAGTGTAGTTTTTACTTATTTCATTCAAAAATTGATATGCAGTACCGGATTAGCCATATACTGCGAGTTAGCAAATTCTACGGGCCCGGCTCTTGACATGTTAAAAAAAAACAAAATAAGTATCATTATGTCTTTTAAAAGAGTAATACATTACTGAAAATATATCTGCGCGACCGACTCATATAATCTAAAAGTTGGATTAAAACCTGAATCGTGAGAATAGAGAGACTGAAACATGGGTATTTCAGGCCCCGCGCATTCTAAATCCGGTACTGTTCCAATTCATCGATTTTCCTACTTATCGAATATGGCGTAACTATCGAAATGTCAATAAGATACGAATCAGAAACTCTGTAAACTCATATAACCTGTCGAGCTAGGAATATCGATGCCGACTTATAGCGAAACGAAGTTGTGACTTCGCCGGAGTTATCGTCAGTCGGTTCAATAACCAATAGTTGTCTACTGTGAATTCTGGAGATACACGAATCGAAAATATTAGAATATAGTCTTTATTCATCAGCTAGGGGTTCGTTGCTGATTAACTTGTTAAACTGAATAATTAAGCTAACAATTCGTTAGCCCTTTGCTTCTCTGTAGTTGAAATTTACTAATATCTGTGAGTCGAATATTCAGTTACAAACTATGTATTACCCGATAAGTCTGTCTAATTTTACTCTTATTAACATAATAAAAGTTAACAGAATGTGTAATTATTGTACCTGCGTTACGTAAATATACTGTTAATAATATTGATGAACCTATTTGATTTGATTAGGTCAATTATTTTATGTGATTGTATCAAATTTCAAGACGTTGTTTTGGCTGGGTGCTAACATACAAGTTCACACATTCTGATAATTTCCTACGAACAATATTTGACCACTACCAATTTTGGAACATAAAACAGCCTTAATAAAGTTCATTAAGTTGATCCTAGGAAGCTAGTGGCACCGTGGTACGGCCGCGCTGCGTCATTATCATATTATAATTTGGCTGGAAGCGAGCTTGCTGCTAGCACACGTAATTTGATATTAAACACGCTCCTGACAAGTGACGTGACTGCATTGCGCGTTCATTACCGTTATTAAAGCTGAGGAACTTGTGACGTCACACACTCTTAATATATCACTTTGAGTCGCTTCATCGTCTGAAGATGTCCGTGACATGACACCCTTGTAGTGTAAACAGCGAAGTGATATCCAATATGCTATTTTGCTAGATGCAAGTAACAACCATTTTTTTTATGTGATAACAGTAGAAATAAAACCAACAAGTCTAAGTATGACTCGCGTAAGTAAGTAAGACTAGGTAAGTATGACTAGGGTTCCTGAGCATAAATCTTTAAAAAAAGATAATTTAGAAAAAACTGTGCTAGTTAGAAACATCGTTCTATTTTTCCTGTAATATTACACTAATATCTATGTACTGTAATTATTTCAGATTTTTCGCTGAGAAGAATCCGGCAATCAATATTTATAACTATTCCCAAATCAATAGCACCAGTGGTTGTTGAAATATAGCGCTGTAACAGACGGACAGACGGACGGTGTGGCACGATAAGGATTCGTTTTTTACCTTTTTAGCTCGGAACCCAAAAAAATCCGATGTTCAAAGGAAGCGAGATATATTAATAATAATCATAACTATACCTACTTATATAAAATACACAAATAGGACAAATACAATTTATAAAACAGATTAATTATTCTGATAGTTATAATCGATTGATGTTATTGTTAATAATTTGTTTTCAAACCACATAATGGCATATGTAGCGTAATTACCCTGTGGTTGGTAATAGTATAAATTAACTGCTATTAAAATGGTTAATTATTACACATTTACATCGGCGTTAAGATTTAGTTTGTATTATATAATAATTAGCGCGTTGGATTATCTGAAGAGTTCATCCCTATTTATATATTTTGTGAGATTATTAATATTGTTAGATAATTCGTGGCTATTTCTGATGTTACTAAAGCGCACACACAATTAGTGTTATTGAATTAAATATACGTGGTAATAAATACTTTAGATACCAATGAACTGACCTGTCTTGGGCAATAAAGGTACGAAAAGCGTTTCACGTTAGCGTTTTGCTGAGACAATATTATCTACTAAATTCGTCACGTGCTACAGTTTGTATGTGTTCAAATCAATCTTAGCAGTCCTAAGGATAGAAATAAATAACTAACATTGAGTTTTCAGGAAAGGAAAACTCATAGGAAAAGGAAACAAGAAATATCATAAAACTCATAAATAAAAAAAAACGAGGTAACCTAACCTCGTTTTTTTTGCCCCATAGAGCCTTTTGATCCTTGTCGGACACAGGATCGATTAAGCTTATAATATATTTTTTCGAATATCGCTATTTTTCGATGACTGTAATTTTTTTTTTAAATCTGTGTTTGCCGATAGCTTTACCTCAAAAAGTAAGGGATAGTCTCCAAAGACTATTCACGTGGCTTCAACCCTTAAGATAGCTGCACGTACTGATTCATCACAAATTTCCACCGTGTATAGTATTTTACAAGAGACAGGCATTTTTCTGAAAAATTACGCATTTTAGGCATCTTTCCATCAAATCTACTAACCCTAAAGCCCTAGTAGTAACCCTAAAAGTGATAGCGATTATAGGTTTTACTTTTCTAGCTACCCTCAAATCTGTCGCCATATAATTGTAGGTTTATTTCTATTCTATCTTACAGTACTCTAAATCTTTGGCCATCTCTTCACTTAACACAGAGATAATGGTTATATAAAAAGAAAATTTATTCGCAGCGTTTGCAAAACGCTAATGTTAACGGCCTCTCGAAGTCTGCCCTTTAACCTTGTGAAGTTATCAACCCTTGACCGCAGAGGATTAATCTTTAAATAAATGAGGTTCTTAAACAGATCTATAGCGATATGAATTATACTGAAAGCAGTCTGGGTATTAGGTAATTTGATATTAAACACGCGGTTGACAGGTGACGTGAACGCAGTGAGACACTGTCATGCGAAGCCCACCGAGCCTCCCATGTAGGGTTGTCGGGTGCAATTTGTATTCTATAACTACTTATTTATAGAGGTTATTTTTCATGAGTTGATAATAGCTTTATTGGTATTTATTTTATTATTATTTAAATTTTAAGGCCTAATCCTACTATTTCTATGTCTCAATAATTGTTTTATGTCGTGTAATAAAGTTTACTGTGCCATATATGTACATATAAATATACCCTTTTGTGCCTTTCAATGATGCTATATAAAAAAATGGCCCTGTGATATGAAACTGCATCCTTTTGATCCGAAGTTGGCGTGTTCCACATTGCGCCACCGTGGCACTAATATTGTGTACCAATTCTTAGCCCTTTACGGAAAAATTCACATTTGAGCTGAACGAAACATCACTATTAATATTTTACTAATGTATGCAATGGCAACCCTACCTTTCCGTGGCGTGTATAGACTTCGTAGTTTATCAACTAATGATTCTGTCCGGGACCCGGGACTACCCGCTGCTGTACGGATCTGTCGTATAATGCACTCTTATGCGTTAATATTGCTTACTTATTATATTATTATTATTACGGAATGCAGTTATAGGGTTGGCTATTAAATTAAAACTAAACGAATGATTGGAAATTTACTTTTGATATTCGTTTTTTTACAGTTTGTATTCGTATTGATGTAAGAAAATAAAATAATAGGCTACTTTCCTGAAAAAATCTAATTAGCCCGTCATTTAAATTATCTAATAAAATATTAGGCACATATTTTTTCTTTTGTCAATTTAACAAAACAATACGAAGATATCGTGTGTTGAAGTTCCGCGTGACGTCACGGTGTGGTACACTTTTTAGTAACAAGTGACGTCACGAGCCCCCACTCCCGAACTTAGTCGCGCTTTATCTTCGTCAATTGTTAATGATTTGGTAAAGCAAAAAATACGTGTCCAATATTTTTTGATAATCTAACTGACGGACTAATTAGAATTATTATATTTTTACCCAGGCAACATCCCTATTCTGCGAATGATTTCTCTTTACCTAGGTCTTGTACTAGCCAATGCTAAATGTTATACCAAGTATTCATTAAAGTATCCATTGTTTAAACTTCAAAACGCATTAAACAAAAACCACATCAGTGTTCCGGACGTGCTCAGCTTCTCTATGCATAATGGCTTCAATTAGAATTCTCGTTCGTTTGTTCATTCATCCACTTAAATTTTTCTTCACCATCTTAATTTGTACGTGACTCCGGGAGTTAATTAGTGCAATTACGAGATCCAGTGGGTTTTTGTGCCGGTACTTACACTCTAGTATTCACGAATAGCCATTGTGGAAAATTAAATTAACTCGAAAATAATTTTATGTCGCAAAATGCTTTTATCTTTTTTTTAAATGTTTTGTATTCTTGAAAACGATAGTACTGCCATAATGATCTACTATTGCATAAAAGTGACATCTACGTTGATTCATCTTCTAAAACTATAATAAAACACTATTACCCTTATTACAACAGAAGGTTTAAATCAAGTAAAACCAGTCACTCTGACACTTTCTAACGTCATATAATAAAAAGAGACGAGGCTATTTTAATACCAGGGCCCCGATTCTCGCATCTTCCATGTTTTTCGCCAAATGTCTATGCGACATCGTTCTCGAAAGCGCGAGAATTGGGGGCCAGGGTTTGCTCAAAACCATGTTTTTAATAAGAGGGAATCTGTCTTATTACATGAGATGGTTTAAACCAAGTCCAGTAAAACCCAGGTTTTAAGATAGTCCTGGCTTTTTTGTTAAACGAAATTAGAAAGAGACGGATATATTTAAAACCTGGGTTTTGCAAGACTGTTTTCAACCATCTCACGTAATATTACGTTTCTGTATCCTAACTATCCTAACTATTATAAATGCGAAAGTGAGTTTGTTTGTTTGTTACGCCTTCACGCCTCAACTACTCAACGGATCATCATGAAATTTGGCATGCAGATAGCCTATGGTATGGAGAAGGACATAGACTACTTTTTAGTCCGGGAACGCGGGTGAAACCGCGGAGGACAGCTAGTTTCTAATAAAGCTCAAACTTTACTCATGGAAAATGCCACTATTAAAATAGAACTATGAAAAAAGTTAACTTAGATAGACACATTGATTTCCAGACTGCCTCGCCAATGAGCCAACGTGGATTCGTTCACTCAGGGATAATCCTCGTATTTGTGTACTTAAACGTATATATTTGTTCAAAAGTAGTATATATAAGGATCAATTTTATCTTATCACCAAAGTAAAAGCTCTACTTAGTTAGGCATAAGGTAGCCGTGCCTAAAGAATGTTTTAAGATATAACAAGTATGAACCTTCTTCCTCTTTGAATTGAAATTGTTATCATATCCACATATCCATGTATGATACAGTAAGACTAAGTTTAAATTAAATAAAATTTCATACACAAGTACTGCGAAACATGGCGTAGCGTGCACATAAGTAATTATTATGCATCGCACGAGCCCACTTCCAGTTATTTAGGTTAATTTTCTGCCTTTTGAAGAGTTGACGTGATCTCAATTTAGCTTCCTAGTGCTCTTTATTAAATTGTCGCATATTAATGATACATAGTTGCTTTAATGTTTAGTGAATCTTGCTACAGAATGAGCTTTAAATTTTAAAGTTGTGGAATTCAATAAATGCAATGAATTAATTAAGTCAAATATGCTTTTAAAATGCATAATGAAATTATGGTCAAACTTAAGTCAATAGAAAAATACAGTCAGAATCACCTCAATCTAAATATGGAATAAAAAAGCGTCGCATTCGCACACGGAGGGTTCCGTACAATGTTTGTTCCGTGTGTCGTGTATATTAACTAATTTAAATCGTTTATTTTATTTAATGTTTATTATTTGTTGTTATAGCAGCTATAGAAATACATATTGTCTGAAAATTTCACCTGTCTACCTATTACCATTCAGGAGATCCTGCCCACTGACAGACAGACGGACGGACGGACGGATAGCGGAGTCTTAGTAATAGAGTCCCGTTCGGCACCATTACGGAACCCTAAAAATATTGATACAGTTTTGTTTATTGAAGTTCTCGGGTGGTGTTCAAAATATAAAATGTACAAGCTGTATTAGATTGTAGTTAAAAATATTTTTATTTTGGTTCAAATAATTAAATCTCTACCATTATTTTTAGTTCGTTTTATCCTTTACAGGTACGTTTACTGATATAATCCATACAGCTTTAGTAGTTTTTATTTAAATTCGAATTTCATCTATGGTGTAGTGTGGTATGAATAATGAAATACTAATCACAAACTTCGTTTTTTTTTATACCACTAAGTTGGCAAACAAGCATACGGCCCGCCTGATGGTACGCAGTTACCGTACCTATGGACGCTTGCATCACCAGGGGTATCACTCGCACGTTGCCGACCCTATCATATTTATGTTACCTATCATATTTTTCTCTTCCAAAATATAAGAGCAGAAATTACTTTCAGCACAAACAATAAAGCGAATGATGACATCGCACGTATCGCTTAATGACTGTATTAATAAGTACATGCCCATTACAATTTGTGTATTCTACGCCATTTCCCGCCGCTGTACCCATAATAAGCATCTCGAAAACACACGTTAATGATCGTATTCATTGTCTCAAACGTGCAATTAACGCAAACGCGTTTGAATGCGAAATAAATTACTTTGAATTCAACTCGTAAACCGTGACTTGAACGCTGAGCGTGCTCCACAACGTTTAAGATAAAGAGTATAAAGTTTATTGGCTTTATTACGCTTACGACTTGGCGCGTCAAAAACCGACGTTTACCCTTCGGAAGCTACAACGCGGCGAAAAATAACGTTTCATGTAACTAAAGTGGCAAACGAATGTGTGTCGTGCATGCATCAGTTTACGGCTTCGGTTTGAATGATGCATAATAGGGTTTAAGCCCATATGCTTTCAATTTAAGGTAGTTTTAAGCATAAGCACGAAGACATCTTTGATGTGCACCCTTTCGCCTGGAGCGCGAAACGCTCTCATAGATAAAGTGCATTTCGATATTAGAAGTTTCAAACATAGTTTTAAAGTGAAATTTATGGTATGAAATTGTTTTCTTCCTTCAAAGGAATAGAGTGTCGGCCTCTCGTGAGACGCGAAATGGATTGAAGTATGCAATAAAACTACTTTTTTTTTATGCGGGAATGCGAAGAATTTCTTTGTGTATAATGATGTTGGGCAGGATTTTATGGGTTGTTATCTTTTATTTCTTTCTTTTTCCTACATCCGCAAAAATGCGTGAAAAGTAGAGTAAGTGGTTGTTTAAAATTATGTCCATGAAATATTTGTGTAATTTATTTTATAGTGAATAGGTTCGTGTAGGTTATTTCAATTTCTGGTGTGGCTGGTAGAGCACACAAACCCTAAAAGGGTTCCGAACTGGCTCTCTAGTGCAGTCGCCAGTTGCCGGGCTATCGCTTAACATTGGTGGTAATCGTAACGAACACCATTAATGATTTCAGCCAGTGACGCGATCGGATGTAGACCACTATTAGGCCCTTCCACCAAATATAGGTAAAGCCCCTGGGTGATACTAAGCCAGGCGTGAGGCGCGGACTGTTGCGCCACCGCATTATGGTTTCCTTATGATCCTCTTGTACAGAAAGCTCAAAATACTTTTTTTGCCATTTCCGACACCACTAAGCTTTGGATACACTTAGTTTTGCCAACAGTCTAAAAATGCCTTTGCTCATTTACGTCAAAAAGGCCAAACTAAATAATTTCTCAGAAGAATTTCTGTGTGGTTTGAACCCTATTTTAATTATCCCGTATACCCAAATTCCAACATTGTAAGTAGGTAATAAACAAAGCTGAGATATCACTCGCAAAATGTATACAAGAACAACAAACGGTTTGATTCGAACAATCGTACACAGGCCCTGAAATTACTGTAGGAATGTTTTAACAAGAAAATTGACCTGTAAACTATGTAAAGGGCCCTGTGTAAGGGTCTCGGCACAACTCTAGAACTAGTTTACCATATTGTGATTACCCTCGGGAGTTAACTTTGAGAGTACGAATGTTAAAATGGATTCCGCAGTAGCCGCACGTTATTGATTTGTTGTTCTGTAACGTTATCTGATAAATGTATGTCAGTAGGTCTCCTGTTTTCAAATTTTATAGGATATTTGTTATGTATTAGGTACTAGCTTATCAACTGCAGTTAAACGAAAGAAAAATATTGCATTAAAGCTCATCTATACTAATATAATAAAGAGGAAGCTTTTTTTTGTTTGTTTGTTTAAACGGGCTAATCTCTGGAGTTACCATTCGGCACTGAATTTTTTTTTTTTTAACAGTATAAAGATACAGATATTTATTTGCAAGTAACACAATATTTGACGACCAATAACCTAAACAGAGTGATTTGCGAATTAAAACTTACCGGTAACAAAACTAGTTTTGGTTCATTACTAAATTATTTGATTAAATGTAACTAAAGTTAGTTTCCCGACAACAAAACATCAACTTACATAATTGGTTTTGTAAACCTTTTTTGCAGTGGGATTCGAAAAATTCTTTCACTAATAGGAATCTACATCATCCCCGAGTATTATAGACATTTTATCCCGGCAACGTGGGTGGAACCGCGGGGAACATCTAGTGTTCTTATCATACCGTAAGATTCCGGGTTATTTCATTTCAATCAAGATGACGATGTTGCATTCAGTTGTATCGAGCGAGAGTAATTCCGATTTACCTAAAGCTATATAATACAAGCATTTCCTGCTACAGAGATCGTTATCCTGTCTCAAAGTGGTTGAATTCTGAGAATTATGGACCGGCTTGCTTTCGAATAACTAATGAGGATAAGCCATCGTTCGCACGGGCGTTTAAAAAAACGTAGAGATGTATGAGAACTCCCGACGTAAAACAACGTCAGCGTGCGAATACGTCTAGGAGAAGTCATATGTTCTATTCATAACGTTGAAAATAACGCGCGTAAAAATCGTTTGTGCGAACGTGGGCTAAAGGTAGGTATAACATTACTATTTGACGCGCATTACGAGTATAATGACGAAAAATATACATGGGAATAATTATGTCGGCGATGAATAGTTTCGTTGTAAGTTTTAGCATCTATAGTGTGAAATATAAAGTGATTTAATGATTTAAATAGCATTATATACCTTAGTTATTTGATTTGACAATTAATAGCATTGTTTTTGTACTAACTAAATAACATAAATAAATAATTCGTCTAATTTTCTGAAACTAATTTATTAATCTGGATTGTTGATAGGTAATTTTAATTTTGATTGCAATTCAGCTACCTATACCTATTATAATTATTATATAATATCTTTGCGTTCATAACCTTTTCGACGCATTTGTTAAAATCATATTATTGCGAATGGTTTTACCTACAGTATCTTTCCTAACATTAAACTTTTGAAAAACGAAGGTTTAGTCACGCTAGATACGTTTTTATCTGCGATTTGTGAAATTAATTTGTTACATTTTTTTTTTGTTTCTTTTTTTCACAAGCTGATATATATTCAAAGCTGTTGTCAAAGGGGAAAATGTATCCTGTTTCATGGATACAACGATTTAGGATTAAACGTAACGTACGGATATCATACGGCAAACAAGAGTCAACCAGTATCAGGGGGGCTTACTCCCGACAGCTTCGAGTTCTGAATCAATCGAGTTTCATTCGAATCTAATGCCTATCCGTACTCTTGAATTCAACACTAGCGCACGATCGTGCGGTGGCTTTAATTGGAACTAACTACGATCGTAATATTCGTTAGGATCGAATTGGGATCGAATAATCCTTACTCTCCACTCTCGATAACAGTTATGTATCGAGTCGTAGGATCGAAACTAAACGTCAAATTACACGATAGCAAAATAGTTACTTTCTTTGGTTCGAGTGAGATTGTTGAGTTTGATTTATTGTTATACAGGGTGTTGTTTTGGTCGGCGACAAGCGACCCAGGAGCGGTAGTACAAAATATATATTCCCCAAAAATGGACTTAATTCCATTAAATACTGTAAATATGTTGAGAAATACCTTATTCAATTTGAAATAAAATTACTGCAAAGTATGATTACTAGGCACGTGCACAGACTAGAGCTAGGCGCAAGCCGCCATCGCCCCACCCCTTGACTCCTTCGTACTTCCATTGAGTATTATGTCTACACTTTAGCTTATAACATGATTTTCAAAAAATTTATTTTTTTATTTTTATTATTTAAAAAAAATAAAGTATTTTTTTTATATTTTTTTTAGCACCAGTATCATTTGTATTATCGACCCTGAGTCGCTCGTCGTTGACCAAAACAACGACCTGTATTACTTAAAATTCGTCGCTATTATGGTTCGCATTGCGATATTTTTCAATGTTCTTGAACAAGCGAACCGAATGGACATACATACGACGAGGAATAAGTTAGGAAATGGCCAAATAATGGAGTGATATATTTTATAAACAAACAAGGCAATGCACTACACCTCTATTCGGTTTGCATAAGTGTTTACGTTATCTCAAGTGTTCTCTGTGGTGATCTCTTACCTTGGCCCATGATTTGGCGTATTTTATAATAATTATTTAGATGCACTCTGAAATATTATATAGGTACACGTTATTCACAAACACACACTAAAGTTATCAATCCATTAATCACTTCAATTAAAACTTTTACCTATTAACACACGTTTATCAAAATATTAAAACTAACCAAAACATTGTACTTGTAGAAGCAGGCGCACAAAGTTGAAGTTAGCTATCAACATTTTGAAATTTGACACCGACCGCGCCATTCGCACGTTGTTCGTATCGTAGGTATTGTATATGGTCACTCTTTATACCAAAAATATTATTAAAATATGATGATATTTTAATTTTTAACCTAACATGTGTATTAAAAACAATAGCAAATAGTATTTTATGTAAGAAAATGGCAAAAAAGCAAAAATATTCAACCGCATAAAAGAATTTCACCAAAGACAAATAGGCACTTGATGATGACGTAACGAGCCGGATACAGTTAACGACGCTGATAACACTCGAACGTAAGTCGATCTCTGTTTACAATTCGAAATTGCTCGGGAGTACGATTTTGGATCAAGTTCAAATCAGAAACGAATTCGAATCAAAAACAAAATCGAAATCGAATCAGTTTCGGGAGTAAGCCCCCAGGGCTGAACTTGTTCGTCTAGGGCCTAATAGTAATCCATCAAATTCTGTACGTTGGTTGACTTAACTGATCGATGGGTCGCCAAGTAAGCGAAGACTAACAATCTGCATTGGGATCGTATGGTACTATGCCGTTCATACTTTATGAAAGGAAACTTGTTCTACATCAGATCATCTATCTATTAATATTGGTGATTTTAAAGTATATCCCCCTTATTCATAATCGCTTTTTAACTAAATCAGTGTAATAGTGTGCCCCGTTTCACTCTTTCGATCACCAAATGTCACCTGTCAGATAAAGACTTCGGAATGTTAGCTAATCAACGTTTGATAACTTTATTATGAATAAGGGGGTAGGTATATTAGAGAGAGATAGAGTCAGCTTTTATTAGACAAAAAAGAGAAAGGCTCCAATTATTTCTAAAAGGAAACAAGTAAACTAATAACCTCAGCATGTTCCAAACTCTGAATTTAGCGTTCCTATACCTGAATTATGTTTTACGTATGAAATATTCCTCCCATCTATGTTATTCTATTGTGTATAATAAATGTTGCGTATACATTGAAATCTCAATGACGACTCGTGAAAATCGGATCATCCGATTATTTGTAAACCCGGATTGCGAGCGGATCCTATCCTGCTTTCTCACTTGTTATCATACCTGTTCGCTGTCTTTAGCTTTAGTAAATCATATATTTTCTCGGTGGATAGAGACAGGGATTAATGTATTGTGGATCTTGTGTCTCACGTACCTATTAATGTTTTGTTATCATTTCTGCTCTCTATGTTAGCAAATATTCAAAAAAGAAGAACGTAGTCCCTGCTAGTTAGTAAAAAACCCAGTCTACGTTAATTTATGATCATTAACTTTTGGCGTCTTTGTCATTTTATACGTTAATGATAGTGACAGGACGATGAGAGACACTTTGTTACTTTTTAATCATATTTTAACGTTAATCAGGCACCTTGCCACAGAGGGTTGATTATGTTCATACATAATATTTTTTAAGAATTTGCAAATTTAAATTACGGATATTTATTTATACAGGTAAGAAATTCCTTCAAAATACATCAAAACAATTCCGCTCTTGTGTTTACGAAGAAAATTCCTTTGTGAAATTAATCGAATAAAAACTTTTCTACAATATATTATGTGTATGCATACATAGTAGGTACACATAATATATGATAACAGGATAAAAAGGTAGGGATTTTGATTTGCAAGCTATTTCCGATAAAACTCTAACTCGCTTAATGCTGGGAGTTGTAACGAGTTGTGGGCTTATTCTGTACCAAACAAAATTGGTTCAGTACTCGATTCAATTGAATTGAATAATGTACATGCGTATTGTTATTTTATGCTTTATTACGTATTGTTGCTTTGCGTGATTTGATATGTTAAGTAGGTGAGGAATTGAATTGGTTCGCGACGGGCCAAGTAGGTATCTCTTCAGGATTCGAGCAAAACCTGTTTTTTTTTTAGCATCTAAATTTAATTGTGTCCATCGTAAATACATCTTATTGCCCCAAATTCCACATCATTTCAATCTCGATTGAAAACTTTACTTATCTTAGTATACGTACGTATCTAAGGTCAACCAATCAACCTCGTAGGTTGTATAAAATATACTAAGATACTAAACTATATAGAACATTACTGTCGTAGAAAAGTAGTCTTTAAATTAGAAATCGCAATGAGTAATACCATAAACTGGTTAAACGCTTTTAACTTTCGACGTGCATTGACTTCATATTAATTTTTCATAAGAACATATAACTTTCTCTAAGGCATTCACACTTGGCAACTTTCCTTCTGCTTTTAAGTGCTTGTTAAGCTGTCTCTAATACAAAATCCTATTTCAGATAAACTAAATTACAGTGTCGTAAAAATGTTGGGAAAAGCTATCAGAATTTATGGCTTCTGATATAGCTAGCAAATTAATCTGTTTGTAGCAGAAATATAGTCATTACCTATCTTCGTGATCACCAAATAGAAATAAATTGATTTTATATTTTTAAATGAAAGTATATATTAGTACCAGATTGTTTAGAGTTTGACACAAAAGTAGCAGATATTAGGAGCTTTCCTACCTATCTTTAACATAACAATTACAATATAATCACACACTTAATCGACAAGATCTGTTTTATGCAAACGGATAAACAGATTACGTCTAGAGTTTCCTTTTGATGGGCTTACTTTAATGGATTCCCCTGTTTGCCGACCAACTTTCCTACGAATCACTTAATCTGCCACTCTTCGGGATATATTTTTGTGTGATTTATGGACGTGTGACGCCGCGAGGACTAGACGAAAACATTTATTTTGGATTTTCTCAAGGATTTTATGGCAGGGGAAAGTCGAGTGATGTCGTAGGTTATTGTCCGTTACGTGAGCGTATATGCTCTTACGTTTCATGTGTGGACTAAGTTTTATATACATGCGGTGCATGTAAGATTGTATCATGGTTTGACGTAAATTATAGGGTCGGCTTCTTTTATTTCCTCTGTCCTCGGAAAAACTTAACACGACCAATTTACGGAGTCAATACCACATTTCCAACTGTTCCGTGGAATAATAGCAATAGAACATGGAAATCCTATAATGCAACTGTCACGTTTCCATGCCATTTTGGCTTAACGCTTCTTGGGAGCCGACAGCCTAGAAATTGGAGAACTAAACACTCGGAGACGGTTAAATTATAGCTTGGAAATGTATTAATTTGTTGTGTATTTTGTAAGGGGTGTTTGTGTTGTTTCGGTTACTTTCAAGCGTGTTTCATATTGTTAGCATAATATGGTTCTCAGGATTCTTTGGTCGGGGATATGAACTCTTAATACAGGCCTCTAATGGATATTCACGTTCCACGTTGAAATTGTGGGCAAATTAGATATACATTTTTTCTTCCACAGAACTTATCCTATAAAATAGAGCACTGCGAGAAACACAAAACTGTCACCAAACTTGATTAGGTAATATCTTAGATGAAAAATCAGTCTTACAATATTCAACTAATCAATATTACCCTGGCAGGGTCTAACAAAGTTGTCAGTCCATCAATGTCCAAAAGACACCACACTCTATCCCTAAGCTAATCCAACAATTATTTCAGATACTTCCAGTATTTAACTGTGCCTGCCTTGGTCAGAACAGACACGGCTAATTTGCCTTAATGCCCCTTACCCTTGTCTGCATTAACCATTAACTTGTGACATGCTTAATTCGCTAAGTGCTGGTGGTCAACCGGCATAGCAGCGTGGGCTGAGTGAAAGCGGAACCATAGGCGGGTCTAATCGCTTATTATACACCGTGACTTTTTATTCGTCTTAGAAACGCAGCCTACATAATGTACCCAATGAATAGGTATAATAAATAAATTGTAGTAAGTGTAATTAACAAAAAAACAAATATTATTCATTATGACACATGACGTAGTTTTAAACACCTGTTAGGAGCGCAGTCTACTCGACTCGTGCTCTGGGTTGGTATTTTCTACCATTTTATACGTAAACTTTAATGTATTAACTCGATTTTTCATAATTCTAATAAATTTTAATATTTTTTTTTTAATTATACAAATGATCAAACAATTTTTTTCTTATTGATTAGTACCTATTCATTGGGTACATTATGTGGGCTGCGTTTCTAAGACGAATAAAAAGTCACGGTGTATACATTAAACGATTCGTAAATGGCATGTTAATAGTGCTGGATATAGGTACCTTATCTTTATAGGAGTAATTCTATGTTTATGAGTTTGTTACTCATGTTTATTCAATTTTGTTATATTTTTATAAGTATCTCAGTATCTTGAAAATGTAGGTTAATGTATTAGAAACTTTGATATTGAGTTGATGTAGGTATAGCTATTTTTTCCGAGCTTTAAAATAAAAATAATGCTTTATTAATGAGATTGTTATTTAAATAGCAGTTAATAATTAAGCTTAGTTCAGATATGTATAATAAGCATCTTTTATTAAATTAAGAATACTCAACACACTGAATCAACCGTATAAATCATCCTAACTAATATTATAAATGCGAAAGTAACTCTGTCTGTCTGTCTGTTACGCTTTCCCGCTTAAACCGCTGAACCGATCGCGATGAAATTTGGCATGCATATAGCCTATGGTATGGAGAAGGACATAGGCTACTTTTTATCTCGGGAACGCGGGTGAAACCGCGCGGGTCAGCTAGTTGAATATAAATTTACGCTTCACGAACTTTGACCGGCGGCGGCGCTCGTGTTGATCGCTTTGTCTACGGCCACACCTCTCTCGGATCGTAGAAATGACCAAAATGTATTACCCTATTAACTGGACCACCTTTGTTTAAGTAAATCTGGGGACTTGAGTCGAGTTTAAATTATTTATTCGTCCGTAAAGGTCGGCAACAAATATCTTTGGATCTCGAGGAAAATGTTGCGTGAACATTGGGCGGTCGGGTGGACAGTGGACATGACGTTGTTATCAGGTTACGTAATTAAAGCTGTACAAGGGATTTATGTTCCTTTGAATGAGTTTTGTTTGAAGTAGTTTGTTATTTTTCGTCTAAAACTAAACTTTTGTTCTATAACCTTATACTGTCTTATTACATGAGATGGTTTAAGCCAAGTCTTGTTAAACCCAGATATTATGATTACACCGGCTCTTTTTGTTATATGACGGTAGAAAGTGACGGATATATTTAAAATCTCGGCTTTAGTAGACTTGGCTCAAACCATCTCTAGTAATAAGACAGATAGTGACATCGCACGTGCGCGGTGGTACGGTCAAACAGTTTCAAGCAAATTTACACCGTATTGTTAACGTCATAAAGAATGAAATTTCAGGACGTAACTTTAAAGTTACTGACGGCCACGAATTTTCGATTATAAATAATATGCGCTAAGTAATACGGTGTAAACTCGCGAAAATCTACTTTTAACGAATTCCTAATGTAGACCTACCTATGTGTATTCATACTCATTGCATCTCTCGTCTTTATTCAATAAATACTTTGACATCATCTTTTATGAAGTTTCCAACGTAGAACGTGTATCAGTACCAAAAATTTCCAACAAAACTGTGTTCCACCCTCACTTCTCTATTATTCACCTCGGCTAGAGAGGTGGCGGAAACTAACAAACTAGATAAGTTTTAAAACGACCAAGTTAGATGAATCTTGACTGCATAATGACACAGATTAAAAGTTGTTGATTGTGAAATTCAAAAGAGTTTCAGATCGGTACCGGGGAGCGGAACCGAGGGAATTATTAATATAATCCACCTTTTACAAAGTGGTGCGCTTCATAAATAAGGATTATGGTTAATATAGGTTCGGCGGAGTGCTTTGTATCGTCAGAAGCTTCTGGATATTCGTCATGGTTACTTGTCGAAGAGGCACCGCTATTTCGTATTTCGAACACATTCGAAAAACGGGATAATTTGTTAAAGAAATAAGAAATAAGATTTTTTGCGCATTTTTTTATTGTATTTCAAATTTGGAACGAGTACTTACCTGATATAAACACATGAAAACCGTCGATACAAAACCCGAGCTTCCGCATATTTGCTTTTAACGCCTATGCATAAAACTGTGGCATTTCGGGGATGTTTTAAATTTGCTGCCACTCGTTGTTGGAATGACCTACCACCACCATTGCGAGCCCTGAAAACAGTAAATACTTTTAGTAAGCATTTTAGGTCGCACCTCATGAAAATGCAAAAAGATTAAACAAACTATTTTTATTCCTAATTATGCTGTGTATCCAATCCTTTGCAATAGGTTACTTGTAGACATTTGTGTAATATATATAAATATTCTCCAATACTCACCAAACATTATGCTCGATGTGCAATGGCGATAGTCTCCATAAAACGATTTTTTGAACACGCACTTTTCACATGTATTCTAATCTAACCTCATCTTTTTGGCAACATGTTTCTTTTGTATATCTTAATGTAGTAGTTTTAACAATGTACGGCACGAATTACCCAATATGTACATAGTTTATTTACTTTTTTAAGTTTGTGATGATGTGGCACCACGTGCAATTCACTTTAATATTTTTTTTTTTTTTTTTTTAATTTTAATGGGTAGTGTGGGTCTAGTATAATAATCATCTATGGTGTGGGTGCAGTTTTTGTTTACCGACCGACCATAGATTATATATCGTGGCGCGGCGTGCGGCGGCTGGTCGGCTCGCACTTTCTCTTTGAGGACTGTCTGGCGACTGTCTATAGGTAAAAGGTACTACCTACCTATTTTAATCTGTCTGACCAATTAGTCGCCGCGTAGCTATATTTTTGTATATATTTGTATGTGTATATTTCAAATGTTATCAATATTTTTTTTTTTATTTTTACATAATCTTAGTTTTTATTTTCAATTGTTAATTGTTTGTACTGTGTCGCTGTATGTTCGTGATGTCACGGACGTGGGCCTCGACTGAAAACCAGCGCGAGGGTTAGTTTTTCTTACTAACCTAAGCACATTGCTGAGTCGAGACCTATTCCTGGCATCACGCAACATTGCATTTTTGTGTAGTTTTTATTATTTGTTCTGTTTTTATATTTTTTATTTTTGTCATTAATGTAATGTTGTGTGTTGTCCTGAATAAATCCTTTTTCTTTCTCTTTTTCTTTATATATCGACACGCGTGAATGCGCACAATAATTAACAAAGGATTCATATCCAAAGAGGCATAATTAACATAGGCTGCCCTCTATCAATAACATATTAGCATGTAAAAGCTAATGGCCTAACGGGTTGTGTGTGTCACTAATTGGGCTATAAATTGTAGACAGCGTGAGTTGTTACCATTATCTCCATTGATTCCATCGATATTTCGATTCCGTATCGACTAAATCGATTTTAATGATATGCATTGCCTTTTATTGGTCACTGAGGTCCCACAATGATGACGATTGGGCTTTTTAGACAGAAGGAGTCCTTAACGTTATATTAAATAATATTTTTAATTACAAATGAAAAAATAATTGATACTTTTTATTGGATATCTTTTCACCTAATAGACTTCACTTTTTTTATTGAATGTAACGTTTTCATTTAAATATGGGTGTTTCCCTTTTACTATGATTTACCATTTGAAAATCAACTAAGGACACATGTTATTCAAAGATCTACCGCACAAGATTACTTGGTTAACATATATTATTGAGTACAATCTTAGTACACACGACCTGAATAGATTGGCCAGGTCGGTTGAGAGCTCAAAGGAGTTTGCAAGTCGAAAACTTCAGTCTTGGTCCACATCAATGGGGCAAATTGCAACCTAATGTAGTTGGTGCACGTCCAAGTCATGGCTAACTCATTAAGCTTGCTACTGTGTGTACACTTTGTATCAATTGGCTGCAGAGTAATTACAGATATGATACACTATGATTTATTTTATGTATCTATGGGAAATGAAATTAAACATGTTGATTGTACTTATTTGGTTATACAAGGGTGCTGTGTTCATAAATAGCGTGCATTTGTACAAAATGTTTGATGTTTCAAAAATAAGATTACTGACAAATAATCTTAAAAATCTCTATCGTGCAAAAATATTATTGTACTGAAAAAAATCTTTTTTTTTTTGCATTGTCTGTAAATTTCCATTTTGCACCCAAATCATTCTTAAACTGATTATATTTCCAGTCCAGCCAGTCAGTCGCTCGCTCCTATTTTCTAAGCCCTTTTCTCAGAATAACATGAAATTTATTATCTTATTCAACAAACAGTTGCTAGACAATAAACCACGGCTTGGTTTCAAGTATCTAATACTATTACCAACTTAGGTACGATATTCTAAGTGAGGGCTCTATGTGTTTAAACAGGCTTGTCCCTTACCAAAATGATTAGTAGTTTAGCTTATTTGATTCTGAATGACGTACAAAGGTGAGCCTACAAATAAATACCTACTGACAATTACGAATCTTCGTATAATTTGATTACAAAACATTTATTAAACATATAGTAGATTATAATAACAATAGTTAGCAAAAATCGTTTTGGAATCGAATTATATTAAAAAAAATTGTTCACCGACCAATTTATAGAAAGATTTTAGAAAAACATTTGTCAATTTATCAGACATCATTTATATCAATTAGGTACCTTATTTTTGCTTCGCTCCGAAAATCCATTAAGAGTAGACCAGCATTAAGCTTATAGGTATAAACAGATACCGATATCAAGGTAAGGTATAGGTTAGTATTTAGCATGTTGTTTACTGAGATTACGCAACCGCCACTTTGAATACGGTTTGATATTTGACGACGCGGAGAAATCATGCAAAACGGCAATTTGGCTTTGTGCATAATATGATTGCTGTGGATTTCAACGAGGAACGACTAGAACTGAATTATAAATTCCATTATGAACACTGAACAGTTTGTACCATGACCTAGCTAAAATCATTTAAAGTATTTTTGAGATTTATACTTTAAATATGTGAAAAAGATACTAAAAAGTGGTAAGTTTTTGCAGTCGATCACTGAAAAATACGTCCGCTCGCGCACTTAGCTCGAACAGAGTGCCTACTACGAAAAACGATACACGATGGTCCGATCATCGTTGTCAAATATTAACCAATAGAATTGCAGCAAAACTGACGAGACGTAATTTTTGACCAATTCTATTGGCTAATTGATTGACAACGATGATCGGACTATCGTGTATCGTTTTTCGTAGTAGGCCCTCAGGTTACGACTGACGCGATTTTTGCGGAGTATGCGCTCAACGCGCATATTACTGTCTCGCGTTCCGCGTTAGATAACATCTCTATTGGTTTCTGTGTTTGTACCTAAACAAAAAGAAACTCAGTTGACCCCGAAAATGTATCAATGCATCAATGCTTTCTAACTTCTTATATAACCCACCTAACCCAGGCCTTTGTATGCCTTCAATGACTTCAGAGTAGTTTTTTATACTACTCAGATATGAAACAAGCATACGGCCCACTTGATGGTAAGTGGTTACCGTAGCCTGCTGACGCTTGCAACACCAGGGGTATCATTCGCACGTTTCCGACCTTAACACTAGTCTTAAAAATAAGCTGGTTTGAGACCATGTGCCCACTTTTCTGTAAGCTTTTCTTTATGAAAAGACTTTTAAATACTATTATTATTATTATTTCTAAAAAGGTTTCAACAGATTCCGAAAGAATGTGTGTAAAGTGAAAGGAAAAATAGACACTAAACAAATTCAAAGAAAATAAAAAGTGTAAGGCCGTAGGCCGCGCCATAGTCGGCCGTTTAATTTCACGAAAGCAGACGCGTATAATAATAAGCTCGGAAACATTACTCGGTTTTATTGCGCGTTTTCACTTAACTCCCAGTCAGTATTTCTCTTTGAAAGTCATTTTACTACGGTATCGTCTAGCCGGCGTGAATTATTTAGAATAAGGATCCAAAGATACGGCATTAAAATTTCAAATATACAGGAGCGGCTCTTGACTTGACTATACGAACATTTTCTTAGTATAGTTAAATCGTGAGTAGTGAATAATCAAATTAGGGGGATTCCCGGGGGTTCTTCTAGTACTTTTCTTACTTTCCGAAAGATAAAAACTTGTTTATAATATTACCTAGTATTAGGTTAGTTCAGTGAAGGAAAAGAGCGTGAAGAAACCATAGCACGGTGATAGGATACTAAGTAGTACCCGCCTGGCTGTTGAAAATATGTGTCACCAAGTACCTACCGTTATTTTCCGGAAGCTGTTCTTGAGATAGTTGTCTCATCATAAGCTACAATGCTTTAGATTAGATAGCTACGGTGGCTACTTACAACCAGGGGGCCAAGTCATTAAAAATTACATTCTGACTAAATTCATAATGGGTTAATAATTTAATATACTATTGAATTAGTAGAATACCAAAATTGACAAATCTGTAAAATTTTACAGCAGATAATAATTGGAACACAATTGTAATAGCAGAGTTGGGCCCCAGTTGGGTCTACCAGCTAGTCAGTCTTCTAAAAAACTATTTTATTATAATAATATAAGAGTTGTCGGGCAAGATTTTTATCGCTATTTATTACTACACTCATAATTTTTATCGCCGATATTTGTAGAGATCCTATAATAATGTCGAAATTAGGTTCATTCAACCAATGAAGTAGTTACTTACGTAGTCTACTAACGATACTCTATTGCACATTGTTAAGCGAAACAAACTGTATTCGTTAGCTAGCTTTATATTGGAGATTAGCTTCCAAAGTCATTATCCCTTAGATAATTTTAAGTCGGGGCTCCATTTACGTGGACCTTTGTAATCAAATTAATTTTATTGGACGGTACCTGACTTCAGTACAAGTACTGTCGTAATTAATTTAATATAATCACAATTATCTGTCTATGTGCGAGAAGAAGTAATTGTTTTTGAGGTGTTTCGGGATTATTGTAGCCTAAAGGTATTATAATAAATTAAAAGATACTGGTTTCATTAAGACGACATTATGTTAGTGCTCTTTATTAAAAAGAAAATGAAGATAAAACTATAATATTATTCGCTCGTAAAGTGAAATTTATTGCAAAATACAAGTCTGTTTTTTTCCTCGCATGTTGAAAAACGTCGTATGACACGCGTGTGCATTATTACACTCTCGGCTCCCTTATCGCGCTCGGCTCGCTAAATACCGCCTGGAGCAAACTTTGCACACATGTATCATAATGTACTATTAGGTAATAAGACTTCCTCTTTTTTATCGCAGGCCGGTACTTGGACGGGTGAGCGTTTAGTCACTAGACTCTTGTGGTATTTCAACCCGAGCATTTTACGTGCTTCAGAAGGCACGTAAAGCCGGCGGCACTTAGTTGTGATAATCGTTAAGCTAGTCGGAGTCCTCCTAGGCGGATTGAAATCCAACAGTGGGTTGACCACTTCCACCGATCCGCAGTGGGCATGAGTGGTGGAGTATCTGCCTTTTCACTTTCACCCTCATTTGTGAAAGGAGGCATGTTCCCATCAGTGGGACATCATAGGCTGATGATGATGATAAATAAGAAAGTAGTGTCTTCATCTGTCTATTTCCTGACTCGCACAATCTTGATACCTTCGAGGCCACAGTGAATAGGCGTGTTCTTCGTAAAAATACTTCGTGCTTGGCTTCGTCATCGCGTTTTTTATGGGCGGGTTTGTGGTCAAACGCACGTCAATATATTAAAACAAAATAAAGTAAAGTTCATGTTGAAATCACCGAATGCACAATAATTTTACTATTACACTACAAAATTGAGATTTTTTTGTTTGTCTTTTACCTTATTCATGTAATATATGAAATTGATCAATAATCACGAACTCTAACCTTTACTCTTGTTTTGATAAGTATTGTAAGAAATAAAATAGAAAGAGAAGCCAGATAGCGAGCTCTACCTACACCTATATCTTATAAGGTCATGGGGTATCAGCCTATTTGACCTTTGTCACTCACCCGTGACAGGTGGCACAATACTCTTCGATACAATACATCTTTTAAGTCTACTTAACTTACTATTTCGGTACAGTCGATTTATAGAAATACTTTGATACTTTTTCAGGTATTGAGGACACATATTTTAACCATGTATTCATAGAAAAAGCCTTTGTTCGTTAATATTTTGAAGTCTGTGACAGGTGAGGTTACTACTCGTCTACTTAATAATGTACCTATAGCCTTATTCTAGTAAAAAACAATGAAATAGTACCAATATTTTGATGTATTAATTCAATTCGGATTTTCAAAAACCGTTCAAGTACTTATTAGTATCATTACCCATTCAAGTTGTAATTCATGATTTAGTTGACTCATCAATTTGATGAGTACAGTTGGAATTAAGGTTTCCTTAAATAAGCTACTTATTTCTATCATTACATAAATCCGCAAAATAACTGCACTCACTAACATCGACATCCTTATTCTATAGGGTGAAATCGAAAGCTCCATCGTGATCCGGACGCGAATCGAGATTATCCATTTCCTTTCGATAAGTGAGAAGTTTTCCTCTACGAGATTAAATATTGCAGCCCCTGGGCGCCCCGCGGCGCGTGAGTAATGTACTGTCACTACACTTAAGATGCATGCGAGCAAAAACGGATTTCATGTACCATGGAATAAGTACAAATTTCCCGTTTTGTTTTTATATAGAAATATATATAAAAAGTTTAGTTAAGGAAAAATACGGTTCTACTGTGATTCTTCTCGGCTTTTATTGTTTGTGGATGATGTTATTTGTTACCATAAGTATTTTAATTATAACTTAATAGGAATTTACTAAAAATATTAATAAATTAGGTATTCGGAGTAATTCTACGTTTAGTTCTGTTTTGATGTGAGCGAAGACATCGGTTAAAAATATTCATGATTGTATTGCTATTAAAATAACTATTATTATTTACATTCAAACATAAATGGTAAGAATAAATTGCAAAAAGACTCTAGGAAAGTACTGTATGCAAAAAGTTAAGAAAATAAAACGCTTTGTGTAATTCCTTATTGAATTTCCTATATAGGTGTAACAATTCAATATATCATAAGCACCCCATGTTGGGATCGATTTTCACCGCGGGAGCGACGATTCCAGAATAATTCCGCTCCATTACTCGCGCCAATGTGTCGATATCCTGCCGTTTGTGTTGCAAGAATATACAATTATTTATTTTTAAAAAGGTTTTAAATGTGCAATAAATGCCATTGTTAAGAGGGAAAAAGTATGTTTCCGTCTCGATAATTTTGCTGCAATTCTATTGGTTTATATTTCAAAACTAAGCTGAACCCAGCGTTTTCACCCGCGTACGGTTTTTAATTATTTACACGGACCCCTATTTTTTTTTCTAAAATAAATTTAGCCGAAGTTACTCCTCTAACCCTCAAAGTCCCGTCCCGAAAGTGAAAGACTCGTCAAAATAGCTCCAGCCGAAAAAGACGGACAAAAATCTAGAAATGGTTTTTTTCATATGCATTTAGTAAAAAGCTGTTATTTTGATATTACAGACACTTCAATATTATTTATTTGTATCGACAATGATCGGATAGATCTCCAGACTACTGAAAGTGTTAATTTAGCCCTCGAGCGAAGAGGACGTTTCAAACCGACTATTTTTGTTCCATCCAATATTAAAAATACCTAACATGAAGATACATCTTATGATGCTCCCGCACAAAAATTACAAAACCTCATATAAGTTATCTGTAGTGTTGGAGCACTAAATCTTAAAATGTTTTTCGCGCACTTAAATTACAATAAGTTGAAGTTGGACAAAGGCTTGTAAAACAATTTGCGTTCTGAAATTTTAATTTTATTACCGACGCAGCAATAACAATAACGTATATATTGTTCATGCTTTCATGTTATAAGTATAACAATACGTAGGGGCCGATATATGCCTGTAAGCTGTAGACTGTATTATGGATGCTTGGCTGAGCCAAGCCTGGCAATCAGCCATATGGCTGTAGTGCCACACCGAAGGCTATAAACCGTTCCAAACTTTGGATTAAGAAAGATTAATTGTTGTATGTGAGGAAATTTGAATTTTCACTTTGAAGTTATAGAGGCAGTTATTTGAAAGCCTACATCAAATGTACTGTATACTACCATACTATTATGTTCAACGGAGGAATAGTATTTACAATATTCTATTACACAACAAAATACTTACCTATATGTTTCGGTTTTAAGAACGTAACGAGTGATTGCTGTTGAAAATTATACACTTGCCCTGATTCTGTAGTTCACAATTAAACTTATTTTAATCTAACTATGTCTCTATCTAACAAAGAACATAAGAAAAGGATGTAAGAAATTTAGTCCTGTGAAATTAGTCCAATGCTTGTTTTCAATATTGCTTGTGCTCTATCCTTTTTCAATAATGTTCGTAAGAAAGAGATGAGATGTGACTAAAATTAGTTTAGTGCGATTTACAACAGAATCGGCACCATTGTCACACAGCAAATACTTGCTAAGTATGAGCTTACTTATTTGACAATTCAAAATACTTATCAAACCCATATTGAAATAGTATTTGTTTCTCAGTCCTCGCAAGTCGGTTGGTATTCGCCAGCAAGGTACATAGCCTAGTCCGGCCTTAATCCGAATTGTTGGCTCCATCCAAATAGTTTTACGAGCAAATCTTTATTGCACCCGCTTAATTTCGCTCAACTATGCACCGGGCGCGGGGCTAAATGAATTTATTACGTGATGCACTGACTGTTCCCTCGTAAACGATGCTGCTTTATATTTTAATTGCTCCACCATTGAACAATCTATATAAATTATAGCCGCTGATTCGCAAATATTTGGCCAAAAATCAGCTTGACCTAAAGATTTATCTGACCTACAATATATTATCTAATATAAAGTTATATAAGCGAATTATTGTCTCATATCTGAACATGTTTGCACAAGGTCAAGTAATTAACAGTACAAATAATATTTCATTATAAAAATCTGTTGAATGTTTATAAATAAATGAAACAAACTAAGAATAATTTAAACACAAATTATACCCAGTTTAATTTGATTTATTTATGTTATATACATACAAAGAATTAGCCAACGACACGGAAACTTCCCTTTGTGTCATCAAGTTTTTGCCACGTGTCTGCTAATTACGCTCGTAAAACATTCCCAACTCATTTACAATCCCTTCACACGTGTGATTTTCTTCAGCAAACATTTCCAATTGTTTTCAGTGTTTCAAATGAAGGTGTTTCTAGTCCATCGTACAAGATTACACCCATGCAATCTAAGTGAAGCTTATCTCGATATTGGATAAACCTTGTGCATTGTGGTGCGGTGCTGCATCGTCTGCGTTGAAAGGCCCGCCCTAGTCTCATCTCGGCTATGGTGTCAGACGTGTGCTAGTCTTTAGACAGCTTTGCCTTTCCACGCGTCAAAATCCAATGTTATTGTATTAGAGCATCGTGCTTGATCTCCCGCGGATGCGTTTGAAACGTATCCGGGCTTATTGGAACAAGTCTGGAAAGGCATGTGGATGGGAATAAGCGCTCTGCTTAACATAATTTGGAAATATTGGAACGAAGATAGAAGGGGTTTACATAGCAGTGGGCGTTGGTTAACATAGATGAATGAACGAGGATACTTAGGACTCTCATTCTATTTCACCTTTTATCAGTCTATTCCAAAACATTATTCATTTATGTAGCTATAGAATAAAAGCAGACCATTGTATCGTTATTATGCAGCGATTAGCATCTGCCAGCAATTATACATTCATTCATACGTTATATAATGATAATACAACGAGTTGATAGTTATAATGAATACCTATTTGTACTTCTACTGCATAGTTTAAGTGCTATTAGCGTTATACTATATGTGCGACTTAACCTAGTTCTAAGTTCCTTAGAATATTTACGCTATTGATGAATGTACACACAAACACACATTTCCTACATATGCATCATATTCGATTGATATTTATAGGCACTAGGGCGTGTGTATATGGACTGAATATTTCATAACGTGACTTGAGACGGTGACTAGGGAATGAAAACCGGTTTCACCGAAAATCGAAAAACCGGTTATTCGGTACGGTTTTGACCAACAAGAAAAACCGGTTTCACATAACACCAAAACCGGTTTTTCGATTTTATTCGGTTTTTGTTTCAATGTTTGGAAAAACTAAAAAAGGAAGATTTGCCGCTGTTCTTTAAACTGAGTGCAATGCAGTGAGTATTTTTGTGATGAACTGAAGTGTGTTGATGTGTAGTTTATTGAGCTGGTAAGAAAATAACTTAAAATAATGATTGTTTTTATGATAGATATAAAACATGTAAAACTTTTTTTTACAATACTTAGGTAGCAAACAAGCGTACGGCCCGCCTGATGATAACCAGTTACTCTAGCCTATAGATTCTTGCAACATAACGGTTATCACTCGCACGTTACCAACCCTCAACCTTTTTGAAGCGGGGAGCTCATTCCACAGCCTGAGCATCCACGATAGGAAGCTTCTTTGAAACCGCACAGTATGAGAACATTTTGGTTCCAATGTGTGAGGATGGACTCCCCATCGGTGACTACGATGGATCAAGGTAACTGGGCATCAGGTCAATCAATTCTTCAGAACACTGTTAGAAAAGCGGTTGAACACACATAAGAAGGCAGTCTCTCCTCAGACTAAGGGGCTTTAAAACACTTGTGAGCTCGGGATCATCGACAATTCTAACGGCACGTCGCTGAACTGAGTCTAAATACCCAAGCTGGTATCCAGGTGCCCACAGAAGACAGCATTACTTCATTTGGGCCAGACTTACGACTTATATAGTTGCAGTCTTTGTCTCGATTAGAAGTACTGCTTCGCTCTATTAATCACACCGAGTTTTTTGGATATCTTGTAGATGACTTTGGAACAGAACGTCGCTACAAATATTGACGTGAAGGATCCCAATGCTTTTCGTGATGTTGAGGGACATGTTCTAGAAATGAGTCACAGCAAATGGACTTCTCTCAACGGTGAATTGCAGGCTTACGTGTGATTTAGTGGGGTTGAAATAGACTAGGTTTAGTCGACCCCAATCAGAGTCACTAGTTTGTGTACTCTCGATTTAAGACAAGTCCTTCGCGCCTTTTCTCCAATATAGAACGTGAGATATTTGCACGATTCGTGTAATGAGCGTCCCATGTAATTTCATCTACATAGCAATGAATGCTGGCAATAGAGAGTATATTATTCATATGCTGGAGGAACAGTGTTGGGGATAATTTAGAGCCTTTCGGGATTACATTCGTATAATAATAACCACGTTTAAGTGTACACGCAAGTTGCTGTGCCGCTACAATATGCCATGTATATTACGTGTGAAATTAATATTATAACTTACGAAACATAAACGAACCGTGTAGTCTATATAAACGAGTATCTGATCTACAGAGTTAAATAAACGATTATTTCCATAAATTTTATGAAAAAGAGATGGATTGATTGTGTGAAAGATGATATTGGTAAGAAACGAGTGAATGTTGGTATAACGGATAGAAGAAGCGTACATATTGCGCCGATCCCAAATTATAGGGAACAGGACAGGCAAATGGTGATGGTGTCTTTGATGTTTCTTTTATACCCACTTCATTAACTTTAACTGACAATAATTCCTCAGTTTGCGAGTTTTAAATCTTAGGCACGGTTATTATCTATAATTCGAGCTATAGAAATAACGAGAAAAAAAAACGAGCGGACATTAAAAAAACCGGTTTAAAACCGGTTAACCGGTTTTTTCATCTCATAACCGAAATAAAAACCGGTTTTCATTTTGCCACGGTTTTGCATTCCCTAACGGTGACGGTAGTACATTATCGAGCGACGAGTTCTATATTTTATGGTTAACACGAATGCAACGTGTATGTTCACTAAATAGAAGTGAGGTATATTTAGCAATACACATACTAATATCGCACAGGTGAATAGTGCTAGTACGTCTTCATTAACTATTTTGAAATGTATACCAATCTTAGCACAGATTACATCTCGCGCTTCTAGGATTTAGTACTTCCAATTCCTGTTCAAATTTGTATGGGAGCTCATATTCTTTTTAAATTTAAGTGCTGTAGATTTTAAGCAGTCAGGTCTATTCAGTTGGCGCTTAATGTTCCCATGGCGTATTTTGATTTATCCATTTCATCATTTTGTAGTCCATCCGTAGCTGGTTTTAAAAGTATTTCCCATTCAATCCACGTTATGGAAGAAGTGTTCGCCGTTTTGATTGATGGACATTATTAATGAAATGGCTGAATGAGGTCGATTTCGTTGCTGTGCAACTAACTAATGATACTTTGGCATGCCGTTATGTATTGGTATATACCAATATTGCATGTTTTGCAATTTGTTTTATTGATGTTGCTTTTTGACTAAAGATACTTTAAAGATTCTTTTTTTGAATTTCTGGTGAGGCAGATACTCACACGACCATCTGATCCAGATTTAGCGGATCTTCTACTAGTATAAAAAATACAGGCAACCATCTTTATGAAATAGTTTCAGTAAGGGATGAGTAAAAAAATCACGTCTCTATATAGTTAAACAAAACTACAGATAGGTGCATAGAATATATTAATACAATACTTCTAAATTCAGGCCAGTTGAGTGATACTGCGGTAATACTATTAGTTACTCTGTGGCAATACCCTAATTAAATGTCTCGCTCCAATTGAATTGTGATTTACACGAATGCAGCTTGTTAACTTGTTCTATATATATTGGCTGGAAAAAAGTGTTGCTGAGTTACAATCAAAATGCTTATGAATATCCTGATATAGGTAAGAAATTAATTTAATTCTAAAAGAAAAGTTTTTGGAGTAAGATCATATAAGGTTTCTTAGAATATTCTCATTACGGACTAAAATTATCTTTTCTGCTAATTAATTACGCCATGAACTATACACCGTGACTTTATAGTCTTAGAAACGCATCCGTCTTAATGTACCCAATGACTAGGTACTAATAATTAAAAAAAAAAAATTTCACCATTTGAATATAAAAAAAAGAATTATGAATAATTGAGTTAATAAATTAAAGTTTACGTATAAAATAGTAGAACATACCAACTCAGAGCACGAGTCGAGTAGACTGCGCTCGTAACAGGGTGTTTAAAACTACGTCATGCGTCATAATGAATAATATTTGCATTTTTTTATTGATACAAATGTTAAAAAAAAAATTCAATAATTAGTACCTATTTATTGGCTACATTATGTGGGCTGCGTTTCTAAGACGATTAAAAGGCACGGTGTATATACAAGACATTACTCAGACTAAATAATTCTTCAGTGAATAAATAATATTTTCCTTGAACTATTGAAACATTGGATATATTTAAAAAACTATCTTGCCTAAAATGTTTTGTTTGGCTTCCCTAAGTGTCTTTCTTCTCGTTAGATATTTTTCGCTTTTATTCTTTTTCCAAAATACTTTTTAGTAAATGTTTTTTATTGCTATCCAGTTTGATGCATGTACATTATATAGCATAAATACAAGTATATAATATATACAGCGTGATTCAGTGTTGATGTATTGATAATCCAGCTTCGGAAATGTCTTTCCTTAACTCTCTAATGCGGAAATTGCGCAAAGCTTATCTAACGGCGTACCTTCCTGCATAGAGTGAGGGTAATTGCAACTCGACCAATGAGCCAGTTGCTATATGACTTAAATGACGTTATACATGCCCGCTAATCAAAATATATTATGCTTTATGTAAAGCTAAAGATTTACCCCCTTACTCATAAAACGTTATTTAACTAATAAGCTGATTAATCTGTTTTCAGGATTAGAAGATATCGGTGACAGTTCACATTTTCCGGTTCACTCATACTACTTGCGAGTAACTAATATAATATTTTACAAAAAATATTTTAATTTCCATTTTATATCATTGCAAAAATACAATATATATCGCTATATATAACTAAGAAACAATTTCAGCACATTAATACTATAGCTTGATAATTTTAAAAATTAAGAAATAGGATGTACTTAAAATACTTGCTGAATGAAACGGAACATTGACCTATAGTGATTGACAATGCTTGATCGACAGGGAAATTCAAAAAAGTATCGATATATGTTATATCGATTATTTTTGAATTGGTTTATCAATATCGAAATATTTTTAATTACCAAAAAATTTCGATATATCGGTACGATATCAAAGAGAGAGAGAATATTCTTACATTATTAGGTAAATATCAATTAACAAACATAACTTCTCATAAATCCTGTAATAATTATCTGAAATTAAGAACAACGATAATAGTAGGTACAGTATGATACATGTGTGCAAAGTTGGTAATTACACACGAGGCGGTATTAAGCAGTAAGACAGTGATAAGGAAATATAATTTGGAAAATAAAAGCACTAAAATGAAAATCGATTAGAATTTCTTTATTAACTTTCTCGATACGACAAAAAAATCGATTGGATATCGTTAAGGCGCATGACTATAATTGACAAAAATGAACTGTCACCGATATCTTCTAATCCTGAAAACACTATAGGTGGTCACCTAAATAACGTCAAATTGTTTGACAATGACAGCAACGTGACGTTATTTATTTGAACATTTATTCAGTAGATTTAGTTAAAAAGCGTTTATGAGTAAGGCCGTTATTTGCGAAAATATGTTAATACATAAATAAATACATTTTCTTAAATTACATTACCGGATTACAGTATACAATTTCAACGACTTTTTCTTATCGCAAAAAAAAACATAACTGTGTGTGTGTGACATACATTATAGAGATAAACAAAAACTACTTTAATAGGGTATTCGACAGTGTGAAAAATAAATAATAAAACACTATTCAGTGTATAAGACATCAAAAAATACACCGAAACGTCCCGATATTTTTTGTACCACTTAAACTAATAAGAGTATGTCAGTTGACGCTATAAAATTGTCACGTGCTTGTATTTCATACAAACCTCCATATAAAGTATCGTTTTTGACATTTAATTAAAAGTTGCACATTTGAACTATCTTCAAATACCCTATTACATTGGAAAGATGTTATTCGAGTTTGAAAGCTTATTATTATTTTTTTGTTACAGGTAATGTCACAACTATTTGAAGTTCTATCGAAGCTATATGGAAACAGCCAAAAGTGAGTTTGAGAAAAGGTTTAGTAATATCAATGTCCTATGTTTGAATATTTTTAGCAAGCCATTCCTTAGCTTTTAATAGTTATCTGACATCTGAGTATACACATAGTGAAAAATACCGTTCAGTCTCAGGAGAGACCTTGCCATTATGTTGACTTTTCGACGGGAACTTGCAAAGTGACGTTGCGTTTTTATTTTATTGTAATAAAATCTTTTATCGCACCAGTGAAGTGAAATGAAATAAATATTTCGTGTGTGTATAGTGTCGTGGCGACATGTCGCCTGCTGCTGCCTGAAGTCGGCTACGAACATGTAACCTAAGTGCCAACTTGTTTGCAGTCAGTTTTTAACTTTTTATTTACTAGCTTTCCGTCCCGTCCCGCGGGTTCACTTGTGGTCCCCTGTTTTATTCCCTTAAGTGCCAAATTTCGGGAAAATCTTTATTAATGCACCCCATGATGCCTGACAGTCAGTCAATCAGTGTTGATTCAGTGCAGTTCTAGTATATCATGGAAATATTATAACA
The DNA here is from genome assembly GCA_951394255.1 of Polyploca ridens. Classification (NCBI taxonomy): domain Eukaryota; kingdom Metazoa; phylum Arthropoda; class Insecta; order Lepidoptera; family Drepanidae; genus Polyploca; species Polyploca ridens. The sequence continues at coordinate 9,043,114 of OX596261.1, forward strand.
AACTTTGAAAATTACTTTTATAGGTACATGTAAACAAATGTGAGCTCACTTACTCTCCTTATACAGTAAGTATTATATTATACAAGAGAGACCCAAATTACTAAGTTCTGTCGGAGACAGAAGCAAAGTCGCTCCTTCTACGTACGAGTGAAAAAACTATTTGCAAGTCTACTGCTAAATTATTCATCCATACAAGAACATGTGTAGTGGCAGCAAAAAACTGAGACAAAGTGTCGTCTTCCCCAGACGGATCCTTGAGCCCTTCATTAGTACTCCGAGAGAGCGTTGTGATGCTGACACTCCCTCCTCTATGTGTAGTTAGGGATGAGGTTACGTTTACTGTGTCTACTGATTTATTGATGACCTGACTCGTACGGCTTTGTTTACATGGGTCTTGGATCACACTTCCTCTAAATTGTTACTAGAATGTCAGCTCTAAAATGTGACATAGTTATATTTATTTCATTTTAATATCAATTCCTTTAATCATAGTTAAATATATTCTTATGTTAAATATAAGCATAGGTTCGTTGTCAGATGATCCGACTAATACGTACCTATCGTTATAAAAAAAGTATACTCAATCTTGGAGTTTAACAATCCAGATTCATAATAATATGATATTCTCTATCTATAGCCACATTTGTTATTGCGTAAGTCAATCTCAGATAGCAATGAGGAATGTTACTAGGTATGCAAAATCGCTTGAAAGTTTGTAACAGTAGAGCCATTATGTATACAAATACACTAGTTTTTGTTTCATTAAAAAAAACCAAGTAGTTATGATTTTACAGACATTTGAAATTTCCCTAAATATCGAGGCCCACTAGCAGTCACGTGACCCCAGTGTGACGTCATCTTATAACGCTCCGCTCACTTGCGTTAGTCGCCAGCGGTCCTTGCGCTATAATATTAGGGGAAAGTGTTTTGTTTCATCCGTGAATTATTCTACTGTTACGTTCATAGTGTGTGTATTCTTAATCAAGGTCATTACAATACAAAAAAACCTTTATTAAATCATGAAGGATTAAAATAGATAGCCTTATAGTTGCCCATTAATTTATCGACGAATAGTGATTCCGTTGCCGCTGAAAAGCGAGGAGTAAGTAAGAATGCACATGCTGTGTGTGTATTTGAATTTGTTTTTTTTTTTGCATTATTTACCTAAAAGAATTAATTTTAAGTAGGTACTTACCAAACCTTTTCCCCCTTATTAAAAAATTAGGTGTAAGTCAGTCTTGTAACACCCAGGTATTAAGATAGCTCCAGCCATGCTCCAGCCCTTTTTGTTTATATGACATTAGAAAGTGACGGATATATTTTAATCCTAGGTTTAACTATACTTGACTTACACCTTATTTATTAAGAGGACTCACTTCGTCATACTTTTCATACAAAACCTCTGTACTTATTATGGCGTTGTTAAACATTTTTCGTTAGATGTTTTGAACAAATTAGTATCTTGTGCACTATATCTAGCCGTGTATCTTGGCGTAATTTAAAAAAAGTGTGAAACAAATTCAGTCAAAGCCTCCGAAAAACAGCGTTTTTGCCTGAACTTTGGCCATATCTAATGTACCTATAAATTGTAAAAGTAAAGAAAACATTAAGATACCAGGCTTGCAAATGTATTGGAGATTCTAAATAACTATCTTTTTTTTCACAAACTTGTAAGATTTTTTCACAAGAAGTATACTCCTGGAACAAGTTTTATGAATGCGAAATCATGAATGACGACCTAGCGAAGCGGCCGCGAGTGATCAGCGGAATTTACCGACTGATAACCGACGGCTCTGATGCTGTCTCTATTTTTTCGCAGTCAAACATTACGTTGGATGAAACAACAAGCTTTTAGACTATGCTTGCGTTGAAGTTGCGCCGGCCGCAGAGGGCCGCCTTAATAAGACGGTTTAAGTTTACGTTATAGATAACAAATAAGTAGTAATGTTTTATCAATACCTATTTATACTCTTGTTATACGTGCCAGTTGGCGCAGTTGGTTAAGGTTCACCTTACGCGCCGCAGGTCGTGGGTTCGATTCCCACACAGGACATGTATTTGTGTGCATGAACATGTCTGTATGTCCTGAGTCTGGGTTTAATTATGTATATTAAGTATGTATTTACAAATAAAAAGTAGTATATGTATTATATCAGTTATCTGGTTTCTACAGTACAAGCTCTGCTTAGTTTGGGATCAGATGACCGTGTGTGAGGAATGTCCCAGGATATTTATTTATTTATTTTTATAGTAACCGTCTTCGCATGCGGATTAAACATTTGACACAGTTTGTTCCGGCCTCCTTACTTACGTAGTAAATAAATATTTAGTAATCTGTGTCCTAACCTACGGAACGGCTGGACCGATTTTAAGGAGACTATCACAGGTAGATAGCGTATGTTATAAGAAGGAACTTAGGCTAATTTTATTTTAGAAAAATAATAACGGGGTTCCGCGCAAAAAATTCAAACTGTAGGTACGCGCAGGTGAAACTGCGGGGGTACCAAAATAATGCACACTATAAATGAATAATGTGTAGATATCAGACTCTCACTATACTGACGATCTTCAAAACAATAAGCCTTGATTTTATCTCTAAACTAACACTGCGCCCCGCCGTTTTACCTGCGTCCTCTTCTTTACCCACTGGATGGAGGGATGGAATTTCTAAAATCCTTTCTTAGGCTACAAAAGGAACTAATGTATTCCAATTTTTGAGTTAATACAGACGTAGTAAAATCCTCCCCTTAAAACATTATTACCCCTTTTTGCCCTACTGGGGGTCGATTTTCGCGAAACCCAAAAACACGTGTTTTTTATGTTTATACGATGTATTAAAACCGTGTTTTAAGTTAATCGGACCGCGCGGTAGGTTTATTCCGTACAAACTTTAACACCTCCTAAACCCCATTTAGGGGTGGTTTTAAAAATCTAATAATGAGAAGCTGTATTATTTGATTAAATAAGTAATAGTGCTAAGTTTCAAATTTATAAACCCAAGGAATAAGATTTTTCAAGAGAAAAAGAGCGCGACGGACTGAGCGAGCGTTGAAACATGACGTCACACGCATCAAGTACCGGGCGGTCGAATCCGGCGTCGCGCGCTCATTTAAAAATGCTATATCTCGGAAAGTAATTGTCGTATTGAAATAATTCTTTCACATATATTTTTTATTTTCTACAGAAAATGCGATGAGCTAAAATTCAAAATTAGTGAACATTCTTCATTCGTGACATTTCAAGCCACAAAGAAATTTTACGATTGTTATCTATATTTTTTCATCCATAAAGAACCCCGCATACATATTCCGACTCCCCACCGTCACCTATTTCCATATCCTTCAGATATATCATAGCGTTTCGAATATTTTATGCTGTCCGTATCCAACAGGCGTTTTGTGGTAATGTCTTCGTTTGATGTATAGCAGTCAGGAGCACTCGTGGTCTAAATATCTTCCCATTATGTATATTGTGGCTACATTAAGATGTAACGTCGCAGAAGGGAGCCTCTTAGCGTTTTTTCGTTGCGTAATCACGACCCAGATTGCTCTGTCGCGAAACATAATGCCGCATCGGGCAGGGAATTTGTTAAAATTATAGGCAAGCATTTATTTCTCGAGTCGAAATATCGAAATGGGAGTGGTCGACTTGCTTTTACCAAAAGTCCGATGAAATTACACGGCAAATGGTGCCTCGTTTGCGTTTAATTTGTACATTTGTTTTTGCATATATTTTCTACAGCCGGAAAATATAATTTAAAATGCTTACGGTTCGGTAGCGGAAATTAGCACACAGATTTTTCTTTGTTACATTTAATTGAAACAGATTATAAACGCTTTGTAGACACTTAGTAGGTTCTTATACACAATATAATAAGATGCAAAGAAACAAAGAAGTTGAGAATGTTTAAAACATAATAATTCCAAGGAACGAAGTGCAAATAATTTTGTATGAATTACAAATGAATTTGCTAGAGTCATTCAAAAAACTCGCACAGTGAAATCTTCTTCCGCGGCTACTTCATTAAATAATGTAAGGAGCTGTAGAAGTGTGCGAATTGCGGGATCTGAGTCGAACAAAACGCGTCGGGCCGCTTGAATTTGCAATTTCAAGGCGTTTCGTTCTCTCACAATTTGCTTATACCGAGCCCCACGTTGGGCGCCATTTCATGTAATTCGGTCCGCAGCCACACTAAAGTTAAGTAATCGCACACCGTCGCGTAGCTCCAACCCCCTGCGCCGGCACTAGCTTCTTATTTTTCTGGCATCGTTTCAAATTAAAAGCGATAAGAGTCAGCCTACTTCTTATACAGAAACCAGCTGGCATGCTGAAACAAAGGCATCTACTTACCGTAGCATATATGATTTATCTCTTTGTTGGAACACGTCATAACTGTAAGATATAACTAAAGCTTGGAATTAATATATAATGATGTATGTGTTTCTTCCACAATTCCAATACCATTTCAGTTTACTTCATAAGCAAAATTTAACTCATTCATGCATAAAACGAAGTGGGAGTTGAAACTAAATTAATGTACATTTTATGAGCAATATACGAACTAAACTGGGAATCTCAATGGAGGTCGCCCCGCTTGCCTTTCATTTTCTCTTCAATAATAAACGAGTGCTGACCCGCCTTCGCAGGCTGCACAAAATTTAATTTTAATACAGGAATGGCCACTATCTGAACAACGTCGCCTAACAAAACACAGCAGGCTGCTGGCGCGCAGATTAGAACTCGCTTACACCATGTTTGTTCACGGTTAACGTTTTTGATGTCCCTGAGCCATTACACGTACCTATTATTAGCTAATTTGATAGTCGTGATTTCAATAAAACCGAGACCTTTCTGAAATTTCCTCCAAATTCAAATTCATTTGCGTAACGGGTTTGGACCGGAGAGGTCGAAGCTCTGCTATAAAATGAAATCATAATAGAACATTCAACATTCTTCGCCATCTACAATTGGAGTAAAATTCACTGCAATTCGAGGAATTGTCGTCGCCAGTTATTATTCGGCGTGTAAGCGGGAATTTGTCCCTCCAGGACATTGCTGGTTTTGTCCTGGAGTTTCCCGTAAATTCGCATGGTTCGCTGGTTCCTTTCAAAAGTCGCGGTTGGTTTTACGCTTTTGGACGGTATTGTTCGTGGCGTTTTGACTTTGAACTTTAACCATCCTCGTTCAGAAATTGTGCCTAGATGTATAATGTTGAATAATGTTTTGTATTGCAGTTTGCTTTTGGTTAACAAATCTGCAGTTTTGGCTCAGTCAATTAGCATTTGTTAGTAATATAACATATTATCGTTTCGAAAACGTACCGCGACTTTACATTATGTCCTATACCTACACGGAACCCTACCACAGTCGTCATTGTACTAATCCGCTTTTTGCCTTGAGCAAACCTTCAGAGTGGGTGGAACCGAGTAAGTCGGGGTACAGATGCATTCGACGTGCCTAATCTCACAAATCCCTTCTGAGATCCCTCCGCTCGCCCATAGCTTGCTTTGAGGGCACTGGAATGTACAGTCGAAGACAAAGATATGTATACACGTATCATTATAAAAAAGAAGTAATCATAAAAAGCTCCAATAATTTGTACTCATTCAAATGCTAACAAATATGTAAACAATATAGACAACATAAATATGTACCCGACACGATCATTAATATGTACACGTTAGATAAATTAAAAATATGTATTCCCTGAAAGATGCATAAAATTGTTACCACTCAATGTGCCAAAAATATGTATACAACCATCTGAACAATGATGACACTGAGGATCACACAATATTCATTGATATATTATGTAGTACCTACATATACAGGATGATTTTTTTTATTCTAGCCAGTGAGGGCAACTTCTTCTTCTGGTCTTAGAGAAAAACGCTGAAGGGAACCCCGAGCTAAATTTTGAAGAAAATAAAAATGCCATAAAATTTTATTTTTTTAAATGTGTTTAAATTTTTTTCAATTTTTTTTTTCTTTTTCTACTTCCACTTCACATTACGAACAAAATTATGTATGACAATCTTGGTCTGAAGTTGCTAGAAGTTATCAAAATTGACCTCAATTTTTTTGTCAGAATGCTAAGAGCCAATTCTTTATGGTTAAACATAGTAAGGTCCCTGCGAGATCTGCTCCACTTCGTCAAACTTTACGCAGCATAAAACCATGGTCAAGGAAAATATAAAATAATATTTTGGATAACTTCTAGCAACTTGAGAGCAAGATTGTCTTACATAATTTTGTTCATATTGTGACGAAGAAGCAGAATTTCGAAAAAAAATTTTTTTTTAAGCAATTCAATATCTTCGAAAATACTAATTTTTTTAAATAAATTTTAATGGCATTTAATTTTCTTCAAAATTCAGCTCGGGGTTCCTTTCAGCGTTTTTCTCTAAGACCTGTAGTTCAGAAGTTGCTCACACTGGCTAGAAATAAAAATTCGCCCTGTATATAACGCTGCACACATTATTAAATATTTACGTCTTGTGATGTCTTTAGAACAGGGCCTGACGTCATTTGCGTGTCATTTGTTTCATAAATTACACTTTTAATTTGAACTAGCGACCCGCCCCGTCATTGCACGGGTGCAATGTCGTGTGGTGTCGAGCGATCTGCGCGTCCGCGCCCGTCTCGGCCCGCCCCTTTACGGTATCGCGAATACTGTGTCTTACTAATTTTAAATCTGTGATAAAGAAAGAGCAAACTTTATCTCCATTAAATGTCCATACACTTTTGACACTTTTGACTAACTTACAAAATTACATAAGGATTAATATTATATGGGTCAAAATAACTTCGAAATTATAACCCACAAAAAATATCTCAATCGCATAAAAATTGTTAGTGTGGGTTATCCATAGAATATAATTATAATAAGGTCCTTCTAAAGTCTTGGCGTATATTTTTAGAGATTGATGTATACATATATGTATAGGTCAAAAAAAATTTTAGAAAAATAATCCGTACATTGAAAATACTACATTATTTATAAATTAATACTTGGTACTTACGTAAAGTTCAACTTTGTTTATTTTTTTTCTCTTTAACCACCAGACTCGTAAAAAGTGGCAGCCATTTTAATTATTTAGTTACTGGTCCGATTGCTCTCAAAATGTATATTTGAGGGACCCTTGGGCCACATAAAATGAATCTTTGCTCAAAATTTAAAAAAGGGGCCGCCATTATGAATTATATAGTTACTGGTCCGATTGCTCTCAAAATGGATATTTGAGAGACCATTGGGCCACATAACATGGATTCTTTGCAAAAAAATAAAAAAGGGGCCGCCATTTTGAATTATTTAGTTACTGGTCCGATTGCTCTCAAAATGGATATTTGAGAGACCCCATTACATGAATCTTTGCTCAAAATTTAAAATAGTGTCCGCCATTTTGAGAGACCCTTGTCTCAAATATCGATTTTGAGAGCAATCGGACCAGTATCTCAAAAGTCCAAAATGGCGAACACTTTTTCAAAAATTTGAGGATAGATTCTTGTTTTGTGACCCCGAGGATTCTCAAATATCGATTTTGAGAGCAATCAGACCAGTATCTAAAAAGTTCAAGATGGCGGACACTTTTTGAAAATGTTGATAATAGATTCTTGTTTTGTGACCCCGAGGACTCTCAAATATCGATTTTGAGAGCAATCGGACCAGTATCTCAAAAGTCAAAAATGGCGAACACTTTTTCAAAAATTTGAGGATAGATTCTTGTTTTGTGACCCCGAGGACTCTCAAATATCGATTTTGAGAGCAATCGGACCAGTATCTCAAAAGTCAAAAATGGCGAACACTTTAAAAAAAAATTGAGGATAGATTCTTGTTTTGTGACCCCGAGGACTCTCAAATATCGATTTTGAGAGCAATCAGACCAGTATCTAAAAAGTTCAAGATGGCGGACACTTTTTGAAAATTTTGATAATAGATTCTTGTTTTGTGACCCCGAGGACTCTCAAATATCGATTTTGAGAGCAATCGGACCAGTATCTCAAAAGTCAAAAATGGCGAACACTTTTTCAAAAATTTGAGGATAGATTCTTGTTTTGTGACCCCGAGGACTCTCAAATATCGATTTTGAGAGCAATCAGACCAGTATCTAAAAAGTTCAACATGGCGGACACTTTTTGAAAATTCTGTGGAAAGATTCTTGTTTTGTAACCCCGAGGACACTCAAATACCGATTTTGAGAGAAATCGGACCAGTATCTCAAAAGTCCAAAATGGCGAACACTTTTTCACAATTTTGAGGATAGATTCTTGTTTTGTGACCCCGAGGACTCTCAAACATCGATTTTAAGAGCAATCAGACCAGTATCTAATAAGTTCAAGATGACGGACACTTTTTCAAAATTTTGAGAATAGATTCTTGTTTGTGACCCCGAGGACTCCCAAATATCAATTTTGAGAGCAATCGGACCAGTATCTAAAAAGTTCAACATGGCGGATACTTTTTCAAAATTCTGAGAAAAGATACTTGTATTTCGACCCCGAGGACTCTCAAATATCAATTTTGAGAGCAATCGGACCAGTATCTAAAAAGTTCAACTCCACTATGGAGTTCCAGTGCTTACCATTCTTCTCCATCATCAGACCCTGAAAACCATATAAGGTCAAAGTTCATTTCACGAAAACTCCAACAACCCCAAACACGGCTAGGATACGTTGTTCCGCTATAGAGTTCTAGTGCCCACCCTCCTACTTCAACATCAGACCCTGAAAACCATATATGGTCAAAGTTCATCTCACGACAATTCCAACAACCACAAACATGGCTAGGTTACGTTGCTCCGCAATGGAGTTCCAGTGTCCACCCTCCTACTCCATCATCAGACTCTGAGAAATATATATGGTCAAAGTTCATCTCACGACAATTCCAACAACCCCAAACATGGCTGGGATACGTTGCTCTGTTATGGAGTTCCAGTGTCCACCCTCCTACTCCATCATCAGACTCTGAAAACCATATATGGCCAAAGTTCATCTCACGACAATTCTAACAATCCCAAACACGGCTACGGCTACGTATCTACTAATTCAAAATATTTGAAATAATAATCATGAATAAAAATGTCACGAGGAATTGTTGAAATTGCTCAGTGAGTGCCATGTGAGTGCCCTGTTACAGGGAGCGACAATAACTTTACCTTTCTCAACGACTTGATCACATCATGCGGTAGGCGACGTTGCCAGCCAGCTTGCGCACGAGCTGACAACATCGCGAGCGCGAAACTACCAACGTGGCCGAACACAAAATTATTGATTTTTTTAAAAACTTTTTTCAAATACCTACCGTTTTTCAATTAAATTCCATGAAGGCCTTGACTTCAATGAGTTTACATATTTTTGACTATAATGATGAATACATATTTAAGGTATTTTGATTGTTCACAAATTAATGATTTGATACATGGATATATATTATTGAACTTGTTGTTTACATACATAATTGTCCAACAGTGTTTACTTATTTTTGAACTTTTGTATGTTCCCATATCTATGATAATGTGAACGGCTACTTTTTATGAGGCTTGGTGGTGTATACTTATTTTTGTCCTCGACTGTACGCAAATATAATAAAAAACAAGGACTTTTTCATTAAGTTTATTTTATTTATCAAATACCTACTTATGGGAGGTAAAAAAATACTTCTGTTTCGGTATAATTCTCCCCTTGTTACATTCATATTCGTGGTAAAACTTAAACATCGATATTGTTTTATTATGAAAACTGACTCAATAAAAATATCCAAGGCATTAGTAAGTCTGATTGTACCGACTCGGTAGTCAAAGACGGGCTTGTCTATGGTCGCAAATTGAACTTAATCAAAGAGTTCGGGAATTCTGTCTTGTTCTAAAGATAGAATAATTGTGGTAGTCTGAGAATTTTATCAATGAGCCCATCGTCGATAGATTGTTGGATACATAATATGAGTTTTTGGAGGAGTTTTTTTTTATTAAGACACAAATCAAATCAAAATACTCTGTTTACGATAGGGCAACGGCCTCACTTTTTTCTTTCTTTCATTATTTCCAGTCCAATGCTTTTGAGGGCCAGCCTTTAAAAATGTGTCTATCTTGTCCCGCCATCTCCGGCAGTCTACAGCTGTTTTATTGCTAACTGTTTAGGCCCATAGCTCATCCGATATATTGTGGCAGACGTGCTTTCTCCAGTCCCACTTCAACTTCGCTTGGATCCGACTTAGGAGATTTTAGTTTTAGTATTGAATTATGTGGTCCGTTAATCTGACTCCCAACTCCCATATACTGTGCTCTATGACTCGCTTTCAAATCCAGATTGGGGACTTCTCTTCTCTTTTCTGTAAGGTGTTTTTTTTTTATTTACAACCATTTGCCAAAATCGATGCTGGAATCGGAGAACGTACATTACATTTAAAAGGAAATTGTTTCATTTTTTGACATCTAAGAGTTATTATACAATTAATGAATATCTTACTGAATAATGATGCAATATTTAAAATTCCATTTGTTTGTCATCTATTTAATATTTTTAATTACTTTGACATAACAAATTTATATGATTTAGTGTTGTTTTTTTATTTTTATTGTGAGGTATATGATATAATTTTATAAATGTGTAATGGTCTAATTGAATTGTATAATGTTATTAATTTTTAATCTTAGTAAAACAACTATTACCTACTATTGCATGTGCGATGTGGACGAGGCTGTTGAGACTCATGAAATGTATTTTTATAACAACAATATTCTGTACAGTTTGCAATAAATTATTTCTGATTCTGATTCTGTTTTCAGTGCGTCGATCTCTTTATCTTGTCTAAAAGAAGACAATTTGGCCCATTACGTACTCATGGACATACTCAATCTTCATTTTTCGCTCATCGATCCTAAGTCATGTCACGAGCGTTGTCTTTAATATTCAAATATTCATTCAAGTCCGACCTCGAGTTAGTACAAATTATTAAAACTATAATAACCTCATAACTATGAATGGATTGACGACTATTGAAATTGCATGAAAAAAATAAACCATGCAATTTAAGACCCTATTGAAGCTGCAAATTAAATGACAGTAATGTCATAATTGTTAGAACAATTTGTCATAGTCAGCACATAAAGTATGTTTTATTCGCAAAAGTGTTTTTGATATTTTTTGCATGTAATTATAGTATGTTTTTTTTAACAGTCCACTCTCATGCTCCTTGATATAAAAATTCCTCTTACATGACATTCAGACTATCGATCGATATCGATAAACGAATTTGTGTCTCCCAGACTTTTAACTACTGGATGAAAAGTTCTCCAATTTAATGGCTGAAATTCGAGATAAGAAGATCCAATTTTTTATTCTATCACTTCTAAATAATGTCTTCTGAGCATTCTTTACCGCAGTAATTCGCGCGCCTCCGCGCGCGTAGAATAAGAACATGATGATTTTGGAAGAGGACGTACTAGATACAGTTTTCGATCACGACAAACAAGTAAACAACAAACAACAATATTTTCTAACAGGCGTCTTCATTTCCTGTTCGCTCGAGGCGTATGGAAAATATGATTGAGTACATTTGTATCGAGATGTTGGTTTTATTAAGTCTTATGGTGAAAACTTTTGCGCTATTGGAAAACTAGTATTATACAGGGTGTTGTTTTGGTCAGCGACAAGCGACCCAGGAGCGGTAGTACAAAATATATATTCCCCAAAAATGGACTTAATTCCATTAAATACTGTAAATATGTTGAGAAATACCTTATTCAATTTGAAATAAAATTACTGCAAAGTATGGTTACTAGGCACGTGCACAGACTAGAGATAGGCGCAAGCCGCCATCGCCCCACCCCTTTACTCCCTCGTACTCCCGTTGAGTATTATGTCTACACTTTAGCTTATTACATGATTTTCAAATTTTTTTTTTTTTTTTTATTATTAAAAAAAAATAAAGTATTTTTTTTTATATTTTTTTAGCACCAGTATCATTTGTATTATCGACCCTGAGTCGCTGACCAAAACAACGACCTGTATTATAATAAGTTGAAATTGTACAAGGGATTTGAAGGTTATATTGTGTAGTAGGTAGATTCAGTAGTAGATTAACAACAACCCACAACTAATGTCAGTCACTTCTCTTATGTGAGTTTAGCTTTGTGGACAGATTAAGCTGGTGGTAATAAGTAATTACCGTCCGTCCACCTATTTTTATTTAGGCATTAAACACTTGACATAAGTAGATTATCCCCAATAGAGATGTCCAGAATTGGCATTATTATATTATGAATATTTTTCAAACATCCTTTTTAACGTCATTAAGCAAAGGAAGCTCATTTTGAACGCCACTCGTCTCGGAATCCTTAATTCTGCTTCGTTGACGCAATTAATTTTATATTAACGTCAAGTGCCATCTGTTGCCGCCTTCTTGATTCTCCACTTACGTTTTATGGAATGATATTTTTACACAAATTGGAATTGGATATAATTCTATTAATTGGCATTTTTACAAATTGAATGAAAATAACAATGTTGTTTCATTAACTTGAAGTATTTTCTTAAAAATATAAAGGAATTATTTATTTGATTCTGTCACATTCTACACATGCCAAGGTTAATCAAATACCTATAAAACATGCCCAGAAAAGGCTTAAAAAGAAAATTATACACACGAATACCTTATACCTAACCTTCATATGACTTCAAATGACATGTCAAATGAAATAGGCAGGCAGGTGTATTCAATTTCGTAACGTTACGATCAGAATGACCGATCTTTTTATTTCCGTTCCAGAATATTTCGATTCAATTTCTGAAAAGAGCACCGTAATTTTGTAACATAATTTTTTCGTGGATAACTTTATTATTAACACATTTCAGGCCGAAAACATGTAACTAAAACTATTTACGTGGCCTAACTTATGAAATATTCTTGAAATATTAAATTACGTGTCAGAAAATTCTTAACTTGAATAAATTATGTTATCATACGAATTTACGTAACATTGAACTTTTTTTGTAGCGTCTAGACATAATACATCTTCTTTATAATTCTAAAGTCAACACTACCCAAAGTTGTAATATATTAAAAATGTAAGCTTTGTAATTTTTTTTAAAGTTTTGTTGATGTAATACTATTAATTGCTACATGAATTTTTAAAAGCCATACTTCTGTGTGAAAACTTCAAGAGCTGGGAATATCACCAATATAACCAAAATGTCTCAATGTGTTTATTGGCTGTCTGTACAATATGCGATTGAATAGAAATGATTTCCATTTACCATCAAAGATTAACAAAGATATCACCACGGACAGTCTTAAAAAGTATTGCCTATAAATCAAAACGTCTGACTGCAAATCACTCCCATGCATACAACATCAGCGTAATGGTGCGTACAAGTGTATGCCAATGGCAAGTGTTGTAATTAATTACAATCGCATCGACAAACAGCTGTCATTGACGAGATCCCGCGATTATTGTTGCTCCACTAATTTCGACGCGACGCGACTCGGCGCCAGCAATTTGCAAACAGATCGGGTTTATAAATCTCTACCGTGACGTAATCGGTGTGAAGAATGGCTCTTGGACTGTGTAGGGTTGATATCGCGGCGTGGGCGGGCGTACTTTTAATATATTTTAGATTTATCTCGGACTGGACTCTCGATGATTTATATTTGCTACGAGCTGATTTGCATTCAATATGCAACAGCCATAATTTATAGGTTTATAAAGTAACGAATTGACTAGAAAACATAAGTCATAGATTTAAATTATTCAGAACTCATCTGAAAGGTAAGCATCTGTGTTACTAACCTTTATATAATATCCCAAAAATCAAAAGTTACCAAAAACAAGCCAATATTATTCCCAACTCGACCTTCTGATGAATCCGTTACAACTACTGTTTGATCTACAGCTAAACATAACATATCTCTTCCTTTTCCGCCTACTAACAATATTTCACCAAATCCACGTACAGAGATCATTGTAAAAGTACATTTGCGAGGTTGGCTTACCAAATTTCAGCAAGTAATTCTAACCTACCCTCACGACAACCTATATATCACGAACTTGTGACATTTCCACCCAATGTTTCATTTGAGATGGTGTAACGAAATAGTGTAATTAGCTCGCGCCGAGTGAACCAGGGGATTTTATGATAGTTTACCAGCGATTAAAGGTTTCGTTGGGTCAAGTAATTTCTGTGACTACACTGTAATTGGTGTGATTAGTGTAATTTAGATGAAGTGCGTTTGTTTCGTGTTTTGGTGGTTGTTTAAAGCATTTTGCTCATTTAATGGGAACAGCATTAAACCTCGCTGCTCGCTAATGCTGCAACTGTTTTAAACATTCAGACCATATGTAAATAAACAAGCTTTTGTAAAATGGACTAAAATATACAAATAAAATTCAAATTACAGGTGTTTATTCGGACTCAACACAACTTGACTTACAGTGTACAGTGTCAGTTACACTGTAGGTTAAATGATAAAGAAAGTATACTTAAGTGCCTTAAACATGGTCTAGAAAGCGTCTAACTTTCACTGCGTTGCATTGCGGTGTACGTCTTCATTTCAGTCCCTATCCTGAACGAGCTTTATGAAGCTTCGCTTCAAAAGTGCAGCATATTTCGTCAGACATTCAAAATGCTAATGTCACACGACGGAACCTAAACATAAAAAGGTAAAAAAAAAACGGCTCTGAGATACATACTCGTATATTATACGAAAAACATGTACCAATTATACCATTTTATACCGGCTGTTCGTATATCCAATATGGCGGGTGTGTTTGCTCAGTGAAAACAAATGAAGATCACGTTAGACGCCCCGCACGCAAACGTCACGGGATGTCACGTGAAATGATGGTAACGGTGAATAGGGAAACTACCTAGTGCTTTTTTGTCGGAAGACACGATACCGATACGACAAAAACACGTTACAGATGGGTGACATCTAACATTCGACTACATTCGTACCTTTTTTTTTTTTAAATCTTTATTAAATAATTATGTTTATGGAGGGTTTGATCAGACATGATCATGCCACCCTCATAGGCACTCTTATTAACACTATCTTCTTCGCTTAAGGGCTAGTTGAACAATTTTATAAAGCATTCTGGCTTCCTCCGATTGAGGATGAGCCAGGATACTATTACATTTGCCGAGTTCTTCAATATAAATACCATTCTGTCTTAGAACTAACCTCTCTGCTTCGTTCCGTACACACTCCACCATAATATGATACACATCTTCTATAACATCACACTCGATACAATTTGGTGTATTAGACTTACCCATTAGAAATGCAAAGCTGTTTAATGGAATGTGTCCGGATCGAAGCCGCAGGGCAGTCACAATATCAGATCTAGACAGCGTGGAACCAGTGAACCAAGGTGAGCGCGTCAGGCACGGCTGGATCGTCCTATACCATATGCCCTTAGTCAGTGACCTCTCGTCAAAATACTCTTTCCACATCTCTTCACACTTATTTTTGACTAAATGCAGGAGGTCAGTGAACAAGGGCACACAAGCGAACGATACTCCATCCGTAACCGCTTCCCTAGCGAGGCGATCGGCTTCCTCATTCCCTGGTATGCCGATGTGGGAAGGTACCCATTGTATTTTGACTATTTTATTTTTACTCATAAGTTTACGGAGCGATTCCAAAATGCTGTAGGCTATCGGTGTACCTCGAATATTCGAGGTGCATCGAGCCAGATGATGGATAGCACTTTTAGAGTCTGTTAGTATGACGTATCTGCCAGCCTCAAAGGAATCAATATACGAGACAGCCTCCGCTATGGCGATTAACTCTGTATACATAATTGAAATCCGTACACTAATGCGCAATTTAGACGAAGTGTTTGTTTGTGGGTCATAAACGGCTAAACCACAGTATCCGTCACTATCTTTTGACCCATCGGTATATATTTTATAACAATCTGCATATCTAGAATTTAAAAATGTTACACAAATCTGTTTTAATTGACACGACTGATACGTATGCTTCGGTCTATCAATAGCCTTAATATTAGGCTCCACTACTGTTGAGAGATCCACACTGCTGACCCAGGTGTCCAGAGAATACATCTCCAATTGTTTACTCGAAAAAATAGGTTTGTTCTTTAAATAATTGTGATTCAAAACTAATAGTGGCTTATCTTTTCGTTGCCAGTAAACCCCTTGACAAAGAATGCTTAAATTATCCAAAATTGATAGAATATTATTATCCGAAAATGATTTACTTTTTAGCCAAAATTTACCTGCGAGGAAAAATCTACGAGTTGCTAGTGGTTGTAGGTGTAGTTCGCATTCCATTACGTGAATAGCAGTACTTTTTATAAATCCTCCGATAACACGCATACATTGATTTTGAACCCTATCCAATTTGGTTACATTACTTTTGCAGCTATTTCCGTACAACGGGCTTGCATAGTCTAACCTGCTGCGAATCATAGCTATGTAAATGCGTCTTAGATAAGTCGGATGAATGCCCCAACCCGAACCAGATAGTGCTTTAAAGATATTTAGTAGTTTTAAACATTTGTACTTCAGCTCATTGATATGCTTACCCCATCGAAGGGATTTATCTAACCACAAGCCTAAGTATTTCACATTATCAACAACTTGTACTGGGGCTCCATTAATTGATACATCAATGTTATCCCTTCGGTAACCTCTTCTAAAAATGCAAATCTTACTTTTTAGAGGTGACATTTCTAGCCCAATAATACATAATAATTCAACTAATTTATTCAAAGCTAATTGTATTTGATTCCTACCTTCTTCAATATTATCACAATTTGTGTAAAGCACAAAATCATCAGCGTATTGTGAAATAAAGACATTATTTATACTTTTACATACTGAAATCGTAGCCAAATTAAAGAGCAAAGGGGAGAGAGGATCACCTTGTGCTAGCCCACGACATGTACTTCTGCGACAATTATATGAATCTACTTGAACTGTTAAATACCTTTGTTTTAAAAAATTCCATAAATACCTACACATTATAGAACTAACTCCTATATTTTGCATAATATTTATCAGACTCTTTATATCGATGTTATTGTACGCGTTGTCTATATCTATGAAAGAGGCTATGGATGTATGATTATGAGAGAACCCAATTTGTATTCTCGAAACTAAACATGTGAGATTGTCTAATGTTGATCGGCACCTTCTGAAGCCAGTTGTATCCGACGATAAAATATTGTTTTTTTCTATATACCATTCTAAACGTTTTAATAAAATACAGTGAAAAATTTTACACATGCAAGATATCATCGCTATAGGACGCAGAGATCCTAGTGACTGAAGGTCGCGACCAGGCTTGGGTATCGGGACAATGGTGATCTCTCGCCACTGCATAGGGACAAAGCTGTGCGAATAAAACCTATTGAGCAATATTAATAATATGTATTTGCCATTATCAGGTAGATGAGTTAACATTGAGTACGATATTTTGTCGCTTCCGGGGGATGTATCCGTATAACGCATACACCGATCTAATTCTTGCTTAGTGATTTGTGTGTCTAACGTTGAATTAAAATTTGTAAAATATGGGTCACTAGGAAGTACGTAGTCTGGTGTTAGGCTGCAAAGAAGTTGATTTGCCATTGCATTATTGACATGTGGACGAGGGCTGTTATAACCCTTTAACCATTTTAACTTTTGCCACATTTCGCTTTGAGTGATAGTACCGTTCAAAGAATCACAAAACTCATGCCACGACTTGTCTCGCGCTTGGCGTATTAATTTCTGAGCCTCACGTATTTTGTCTTGCAATTTTACTAAATTATTCGGTGACGGGTTCCGTCGGAATAAGGCTAGAGCCAAGCGACGTTCAGCTACTATTTTTGATAAGGATGTATGCCAGTACGGTTTAGGTGTGAACTTATTTTTGGGGTTGTGATTTATTTTTATAAATGGTATGAAACGGTCTGCCGCTATATTAATACATTTAACAAAATTATCATACATATTTTGTAGGCAGTCTACATTATCTAAATTGAAATCATTGAAATAAGTCTCCAATGACTCCTTATAAGAACTCCAATCTGCTTTTTTATAATTGCGCCTCGAATTTAAATATTTTGAATTTTGATGAAAAAGCGTAGTTACTTTAATAATAACATGGTCGCTGCCTAAATTTTCATTTATAGTACACCAGTTAAACCTAATAGCAACGTCTGATGTGACTAGTGAAAGATCTGGAGAGGACTGTTGCAGTATATTATTAACTAATTTAATACGTGTTGGACTGTAATTATCATTCAAATAAATAAATTTACTTTCCAAAAGGGCATCATTAATTTGAGACCCTCTTAAGTCGGTTTTGTTGGACCAGTTCAAGTGGTGTCCATTAAAATCCCCAAGTATAACAGTTTTTCTATCCATAATATTAAAAATCTGATCCCAGTCTGATTGGCTAGTACGGACCGACGGTGCACAATATAAACATGCAAAATAACTAATATGATCGCAGTTATAAATTTTAATCATTAATAATTCTATTCCAATATGTATGTCATTCAAATCGATCAAACTGGCTTTAACAGAATTGTGCACCAATATCGCCACGCCCCCGTACGAGTCATACCTATCTTTTCGATAAACATTATAACCGTTTACCTTCAATTGACTTTCAGGCTCCAACCATGTCTCATTGATCGCAGCAATGTGGATCTTCTCTTGGAAAAGTATTTGTTCTAATGATACCAATTTAGGGCGGAGACTTTGTGCGTTCCATTGTATAATATTAAGCTTAATAATGTTTGGATTGCAACCCATTATGAAATGAAATAATCTAATATTAATTTCAATACTGGCCATTCAGAAATATTGTCTACAAGCACTAAAATCAACCATTCTAAACAACACTTCATTGCACTATGGACTTTCTCTGATATGGATACATTTTTCAAGAATAAAATCTCTTTCAATCTACTTAATAGCTCACTAAATGTAATGCGGTCTTTCGTTTTCTCTTCCTCATTTGTAGATTCCGGATTAATTGGTGACTCGGCATTATCAGCTGGTGTAGTTCCAAACTCAAATGGATCTGTCTCCTTACTCCATCTCTGTTTCTTTGGTGTCCGTTGTTTACTGTGTTTAACACTATCTGGATCAACTATCGATGTTCCTGCTGCTTCTGCAAATGTTGGTTTTTGAGCTGGAGAAGGGGTGACAGTTTCTGTGAATAACATAAAGGGGACTTTGGCTTGTTGTTGAGACTTTGCACGTACTTCGTCCTGTACCGGGGAGGTGGATGTTGGAACATAAAGTGTAAGGGCGCGTCGGTATGTGCAATTAAATTCAGCCATAAGTTCCCTCAACCTCTTCTCCTTTTTGTATGCTGGACAAGACCGAAATAGTGCCATATGCTGCCCGTCGCAGTTTGTACATTTAAACACAGTAGTATCACAATTGGGGTGGTTGTCACTACACTTCGGGCATACGACTTTTGATGAGGGGCATCTCTTGGACGTGTGACCAAGTTTCCAACAGCGAGAGCATTGAGACACTGGATACACGTAGGGTTCCACCTTTATTCGTAACCTTTGTACATATATAAATGCTGGACGAAATGAACCCCTAAAACATAGTCGAACAGATTCACTGGGCTTCCACCCAGTACCATTTGGGTTGCGACACATAAGTCTGCTCGCTGACACAAGTTCTCCTGGTTCCGGGCATACAATGCCTTTAGCAATCTCCTCGTCCTTCATATCTATTTCTACGTCTCTAATTACGCCGTAGCATAAATTAACTTCCATCGCCCTTTGAATCCTCCAACCTTTCTCAATAAACTCCTTGCATTTTTCCAACCTATCAGCACAGCAGTCACTCGTCGTCTCCACTCGAATCTTATAGGGGTTGATATACCTAACCTTATCAATGTCTATAATGCCCGCATTCTTAAATATTTTCGCTAATGCGAATTGTTTTGGCATTCTTTCATTAGATGAAATATAAATTTCCAACTTCTCGTTTTCATTCCGAGATTTACATTTCTTTTCCTTACTTTGCACTAAGGTCCATTCTTTTCCATCTTCCTCCCTATCTCTTTTAGTAGGTCTCTGCATTTCACAATCTTTCCCAATGTTCTGTGACTCATATAATTGTTCTTTTTCCTCTTCTATTAACTCTGTAATCATTTCATTCTCGCTTATGGAGCTCGATTTACTCCTATTGTTTGTATTTACAACTTCGTGTTGAGTCATAATCTCGTCCATGTCCATAGCTTCTAACTGCGGCCGGCGGCCGATAGCCGCAGGTAAGAAACCTAACGGTACTCGCAACCGACCGGGAACACGCGCGACGAAGTAAACAAATTATAATTAATTATGTGCACGTTCACCTCGATCGAATACCGAGACGAGACTCATTCGTACCTTGAAAATAAAACGTATCGGTGTCTGTCGGTCTTTATTGCAATACATGTACAGTCGTTGTTTTGGTCAGCGACGAGCGACTCAGGGTCGATCGACTCAGGGTCAAATGATACTGGTGCTAAAAAAAATATATTTTTTTTTTTATTTTTTTTATAATAAAAAAAAATTTTTTTTTTGAAAATCATGTAATAAGCTAAAGTGTAGACATAATACTCAACGGGAGTATGAGGGAGTAAAGGGGTGGGGCGATGGCGGCTTGCGCCTAGCACTAGTCTGTGCACGTGCCTAGTAACCATACTTTGCGGTAATTTTATTTGAAATTGAATAAGGTATTTCTCAACATATTTAGAGTATTTAATGGAATTAAGTCCATTTTTGGGGAATATATATTTTGTACTACCGCTCCTGGGTCGCTTGTCGCCGACCAAAACAACACCCTGTATATTTTGAGTAATTTTGGTTCATTGCATTTTTTAAAGTACCTACACGATATATAAAAATTTGACCACTGGTGGTCCATAAACTAGGTCAAGCTTGTCCCGTGGGGGCCTCAGTATGGATAAGGGTTAAGGGGATTTAATACTCGCTTATGTTGGACCTTTAAATTTACTGAAATAAGACTCAAGTCAACAATCGCCTTGGCTTGTTGAAATGAAATGAAGACGCGACAATGTATGGATTCTCAGTGATAATCAACTATCGTAGATGAATAAAAATAATCCTTCAAAAATAAATGAAACGAACTTGGCTATATATGAGGCTAGTCGCGCGATTCCGGGAACAAACCGCTCATTTTTAGCTTTGCTGGAAAGAAATGAGGATTTTATTTGCTTATTTTACTTTTAGTTCATTTTCGATAAAAGCTGTCGAGTGCAGCTGCCGAAACATTGTGGTAGCTGTTTGGCAACAGATTTTCAATAAAAGGATGGTAGCTAACCAGGCGGTTACAACAAAGTACTTGAACACCATACTGTTTTAATCACGATGTTTTACTTTATATTAATACGCTCTAGTCGGATTTGAAACAACGAATTTTGATGACACTATCCGTGAGCTAATAAACAGTTGTTTTAGGTGCCGATCACACAGCGAGCGGTCTAGGTTTGTGTGGTCATACTGCTACGCGTGTTCTTAACCACCGCAGTCGCTTTGTACAATAATCAAAAGCGCTGCATAGATTACAATGAACGCGGAACGCAGAACTCTAGACCGCTTACTGTGGGGTCGGCGCCTTTGGATCAGAAACGGGCGAGTGTTACCCCTGGTGTAACAGGAGATAAGCTTCGGTAATCACTATCATCAGACGAGTATCTATAC
Organism: Polyploca ridens; assembly: GCA_951394255.1. Taxonomy (NCBI): domain Eukaryota; kingdom Metazoa; phylum Arthropoda; class Insecta; order Lepidoptera; family Drepanidae; genus Polyploca; species Polyploca ridens. The sequence continues at coordinate 9,064,803 of OX596261.1, forward strand.
TAATAATAATAATATAATAATAATATAATAAAATAATATAATAAAGTGGAAGAGTTTTTTGTTTGTTTAAACGGGCTAATCTGTGGAACTACCAGTCGGATTCGAAAAATTCTTTCACTAATAGGAAAGTAGATCGTCCCGGAGTCTACAAAATACAGTCAAATATCTTAAAATACATTAGTAAATAAATAATAACATTAGTACAATCAGCCTTTCAGTTGTAAAGCTAAACTTAGTATCAATCGTCTTAATGTTACAACCATTATAAATATAGCAAAAACATTTCTGCAATGAACGTTGTTGGTATTCCAACCGTGTCCTTGCTACCTATTAAAATGTAGACTTATATTTATGTACTTTTACTTCAAGCACTCAAGAAAATTTTACTTCCCTCGGGAGCTCACCAAGGCGTACAAGTTATGTACTTTCCAACCTAAATTAAGACGGTATGTTTATGCAATGTTTAAATATACGTTAGGTGGTGATGCGATTAGCAGTGAGTATGTATTTTATGCTTTTCAGTGTTATTAAGAGCACTATATGTAAAACAGGAGCATAAATTACAGATTTTTAAGTAGGTACAAGATTTGTGGCAAAGTTCTTTGATATTATGTCGCACTATTATAATAATATTAAGAAATTAAGTCGATGATAACACATTGTTAGTGACGTCGAATGCCGAGACGAAGGGCCCGGGTTCGAATCCTACAATGAGCTTGAGCTTTCGGTGAAGGAAAACATCGTGAGGAAACCAAAGCATGGTGGTAGGGTACTTTGTAGTACCCACCTGACTAGCTACCACCCTCAGTTGAAAGTCTGTCTGCCAGGCCTTTAGCGCTGTGTTCCGACAACTGCACTTGAGAGCCAGTTCCTTCTAGGCTTATGTGTTTACTACCTTCGACTACTTCATCAAATATATGTTTTTTTTTTATTGAGACCGATAGCTGTATATTACATAAATATCTGAAACTACAAACCTAAAACTACCGCCAATATCTCCACTAAAAATAATTTCTTATAGATGACTTAACTAAGAAGTAACAATCACAGAGATAAAAGCAAAAATAACAGTGAAAGCAAATAAAGACAAAAATAAGTTCTAATATAAGATAAAGGCACCTAACTTAACATTTTTATATGTTGATACCGACATATTAGGCGCCGATCACACTGAAAAGAGTTCTAGAGCTCCGAGTTCGAGTTCCGAGTTCCGCGTTCACTACTGTACACACAGCGAGCGAGCAGTCTAGAGTTCTAATGGTCAATAGGCAATCTGAATTTTCATATCTCGCCCAAATATATAAGATTCAGTAAATCTGTTTACAACCAAATAACAATAAAAGTGTTCATAATTTCTCACAAAGTTAAAAATTCAAATGTTAATCTGTTTTATACGAGCTGGGCTGACCCTTCACAATGTCTATGGTACGGAAACGGTGCAAAGGGCTGAATCACTAACGAGACTTGAAGGCGAATTAGTTTTAATTTTTGATTCTGTTTGCTTGCTCACGACTGTTAGGTATGAATTATTCAATAAGTTGCAGTAAAGAGACGGTATGCACCATAACATATATTGTTACGTTATATTTTGGACAAGGAGAGGCAGTAACTATAATAGTTAACAACCTATAAAGGTAAAATTGTGTGCTATATACATTATAGGTCCTAATGCAAAATCCATATCCATCCTATAAAATCCTAAATCTTGAGAATTTTTTTTAAATTAGTAATTTTGATTTAGAGTTTAGATCTACATATTTTTGGTTACTGTGAAGCGTTAATTCTAAACACTTTTTGTAAAACAACTTCAATCAAGAATTAAGCTTAGCTTTTCATTAAATCGCCTTGCGTCCATTACCTTCACACGAAAGAGATAGGGGCTATTCTTCGACCTAGATGGAATAAATTGCATTTCTGAAATAATTTGCATGCACATTCAAAGATTTGTAAATATATTTCCGTTTCACATCAATTAGACTGAACTTTAAAGCTATTGTCGCAATTTTGTTTAAAACATTTTATTGAAAATAAAAAACAGTATTTATTTTGAAATCTTTTAAGCAATTAATTACTCTCATCCCATGTAAACACCTGTGAGTAAATATAGACAAATAAAAATGATAAAAATATAAAATATTTTGGTATAGAGCCAACTTTATCGAGACAAAGACGACTCGTTTCAAACAAGAATAATATGTTTAAAATTCCTTAAAGCGATGCCGCAATGCGATAAAATGTTCGATATAATTCGAGAATGGTAGGTCTGTTTGTAGAATAGGTACCTCCAAGTGGCTTGGCTCAACTGTTTTCATTACTGGATCACGCGATGCCCAACGTAGCAGTATAGGTACAATTTCCTTTAATTTGCCATATCCATCATTGATTCAAGCTGTCCAACGATTTGACTTGTGACGTGCAAGGGAAATTACGGTTTGGGCTTGTTGGATTTAATGAAATGTTTTCGTCATAATTATTTCGTGCAACTTGGCGGTGTTTACACTGCAATTAGTGTTCGGTTATAAACTTATTACATTGTGTGATACAGTTGTATTCGATCAATATTTTTAACTTATAAATTTTGTATGTAAAGCGCTTTAGTGTCTTATATCGAAAATGCATCTAGCTTTAATTGTTACGTGCTTTTCATCTGGAAGGTGGTAACCAGTCAGGCGGGTACTACAAAGTACCCTACAACCGTGCTATGTTTTCCTTACGATGTTTTCCTTCACCGAAAGCTCAAGCTAATTGTAGGATTCGAGTCTCGACTGTGGCCAACGTGACTACCCACTGAGCTTCACAAAGAATTATCATGAGACTAAGGATGCAGCATGCTTTCCAAGAAAATGCCTTTTCACTTTATCCAGGAAGGCTGTAGACAATACTCAATAAGTTATACAGGTCGTTGTTTTGGTCAGCGACGAGCGACTCAGGGTCGAAAATACATGTGATACTGGTGCTAAAAAAATATACAAAACTTATTTTTTTTATAATAATAAAAATAATATTAATTGGAAAATCATGTAATAAGCTAAAGTGTAGACGTAATACTCAATGAGAATGCGAGGAAGTAAAGGGGTGGGGCGATGGCGGCTTGCACCTAGCTCTAGTCTGTGCACGTGCCTAGTGAACCTACTTTGCGATCATTTTATTTCAAATTGAATAAGGTATTTCTCAACGCATTTACAGTATTTAATGGAAATAAGTCAATTTTTAGAAAATATATTTTTTGTGCTACCGCTCCTGGGTCGCGTGTCGCTTCAAGGTTATTAGCCGACATGTAGATAGTTATTGTTTACGTAACAATAACTTGGCAAAATCATAGTAGAGTCAAAATTTTACCTGATCTCCAACAATAACTTCCAACATTTCATCCACCGCATATATTCATACATTATAATCCAATTTAATAGTTATGCGTGAAATATACGTAAGGGCACCCTTGCCTATTGTTATAACGTTGTTATTCATCTTAACCGTCTTTCCCGAGGCATTAATCGCACCAAATGCCGGATATGCCTAAAATTATAACGCACACCTTCCGGCAAAGGCGCGCCCGAACCGAATAGGCCTTTCGATATACCGTATTCATTGTTCCAACGAAAAAGATTTATTAATGCGTAACTTTATTAAAATTATGTAAGTTTTGTTCGGATTGAGGTTTTGTTTGCGATTTGAATGGCTCTTGAACTTGGCTCTCTTTTGTTTCCGACGTGACCTACATTTTATGTGGAGGCAGGTGAAGAAAGGCAAGATAACATGTTACTTGGGACCCATTGATAGGGGTACCGTTCATACTGGAAACTTATTAATCATTGTAGAGCGTTATAAAAGAAACTAAAAAGCAAATGGAAAGTATATTGTAAAAGCTGGGAGAAAAATTATATGAGAGGTACAAAATATAAAATAAATTGCCAACTAATATTTTTAGCCGTTTACAAAATCCAAGGCACTGGCAACTTGCAAAATGTTATCCATAGGTAAATCAAATGCATCTAAGTTGGCATGCTGAATAGTCGGTACAAACAGGTAAAGCCGGGTCGTCTATTATCCACCAAATCAAAAAAATATGTTAGCCGTTGAATACGAACGAGATGGACTTAATGAATTGACATTTGACACTAGTGTTAAACTAATCGTGAAAATATCGATAGACTATCGATACTACCGGACCTTGATCAATAGTATCAATAGTTATACTTCGATTTTACATCTTCGAGATTTAATTAAACCATGTAGTATGAGTATTATTATTATTTATTTATTAGTTCACGTAGCTAGTAAGCATCGCCACTGTGACTAATTTGTTTTACGCGAATCGGTAGAAGGTAATATGCTAAAATGTGTAAGTCTAAAAACTATGTTAAATTATTATTGTAAATAATAATATCGCAATTCCCCACATAATCGATAGTACCTTCTATAAATAAATAAATTGTCGATAGTTTTCAACTCTACTTGGGAGTGACAGATTTTATTTGACGGCACGTCATGCTCGTTGCGTTTTGTAAGTGCACGATGTCTTAATTTTTAATAAATTAAAATCATTTATAACATTTCCCAGCTTTTAGCGCATCAATATTTTTTATATAAAGATCTTGTAAACTTTTCATTATAATTAATATAAACTTGCACGTGAAAGGTGGCTTGTTAATTTATGGGTCCAAAGCTTCTTTCGTGAAATCGCAGCCAATAATCAAAACATACTAAATAGACTGTAAACAAAAAATATAATGTAATGATGGATTCATTCATATTTGATTTTTTTTTTGATTCTGGAATTTGGTATAGTTTATTAAATCACCTCTTTTGCTTGTACTGAAGACTGTTATTTAGTATGGTTTGCCCATTGACTGTGTGATTTTAAAATGGCGGTATACCAAAAAGGTACGATGCACGATAAACGAATCTCCACCGCAAAAGTAAAATCGACCTTAATCCAGGTTTAACCCCTAATTATTTTCGTGATAAATAAATAGGTAGTAATTTTAGGAAGGAATATTATTTGAATACAAAAGCAAATATTATGAACACAGCCAACTTCATAAATGTATTATTAGTAAAGATGAAAAGTTATATTCGCGTTACGGCCGCCTTATTAAAGATTCATTTGGTTGGACCAAGGTGAGGCCAACCGTTTCGGTAACCGAGGGGTTCATACCGCATTGAAATTGAGTGCTATACGAATATTTCCAGTTTTAAAACCGTTCTTATTTTTTGACACCGTTTCAATACGGGTATATAAAATTGGTAACAAAATTCAATTTATTTGAGCCCAATTAATTTACGAACCAATGAAGAAGGTATCGCTTTTTAGAGGACAAAACTGGCTTTATAATGTATTTTCTTAACTTATTTAATAAAATATTTAAATCTAAGTAATTATCGTAATGTGATCTTGGCGATGACATACATCTTTATGTAGAATATCAATGCAAAAATAAAGGTTATTTATTAGAAAATTATCGTACAATATGTCATGAAAAAATAAACAGCACTATGTAATTTTTACATTAAAATATACGAAATAAAAGCTCATTTTGAACATCAAGGTTGACGTTTTAAAAATGCCAAACTATTGCGCTTCGCTTATTTAATTGAAATATCGGATAAGAAGCAAAAAATCCAATACATGTAGGTTCCACTACTGAAAACCAATATCTTCATCCAATATTGGCAACGAGTATGATAAGAGTTCCGCTATTCACCGTCAGGGGGCTGCAATAGAGGCCTAGATCCCCAATAGGAATTGCAATTAGGCGTCAATTTACGCATAGTTTCGACTGGAATTTCATTCATGGACCCACCTCTATCTTCGGCTGTTCCGGCAAGAATTCCCAGCTTAACTACCTTTACCGTTTCTAAGATCATGTTATTAGTAGTTGGCATGAAATTGTTTTACGATTGCATATTCCATAATTAAATAGAAAAATAAAATATAACACAGTCTTGTCTATCTTAATTATTTTTAATGTTATGTTGTTCGGGTTGTTTCATTATGTTATATATTAATAATAGAACAAGTATTTACACACATGAGATTATTTATTTATGCGGGCCAAAGTAAGAAACAAAACGGTAACCGCTTTCCTATACATAATACAACGCGGGCTTGAAAAACTTTGAGTGTCTGATAGAACTCATAAATTTTAATAAAGAAGTTCGTATCTTGTTTGCGTCATGTCCCACGCTCGCTGTTTATGTAAAAGTTGTAACACACAGCAATACAAGCGAGCAATAAACGTCTTCGGCGAGTAATAAGTTTATTTTTTTCTATTAAGGACACTCGCACCGAATAGCCAAGTTTCGTTACACTGGCCCTAAATTTTGGCAGTTATTCGAGTAAGTACCAACTTTAGGCATTTATGATTCATCAACAATAGCCGATTGGACGTAGTATATTGATATTCTTTATTTAATGAAGGCCGAGAGAGTTTTTCCTGAAATTGAATGGTTCTGTGACAATCAGAGTCCCGTCCGCAGATCATATTTCAGCGAACGAGATAAACTCGGACAAAAGAAAGGAATCCCCGCTTACCCAATTGGGTAATGGCCCAGCTCTGTCGTTATCTCTTCCCATTATTTCTGTTTGAAGGAGGCTGTGGTGTTCTACTTAATACTAAGGGTGAAATCTTTACAAAGATCTTTGATAAAGTTCCCCGGTACTTGATCTTGTTGTGAGGAGTAATGCTTGGATAAATTGCTTTTGCGGTCGCTCAATAGGTTTATGTTACATGCAAGCAACCTTGTAAAGAGGTGCGGTGTATAAAATTATATAAATCTTACCTCATGTCGGTATTTTACTCGTAAATTCTTTGTTACTTAGTACTTATTTACTGGTAGCATAAGGAAGCACTTTTTTTGGATATTATGTAGATGCTATGCTTTATTACAAAGAAAATTAGGCATAGGTTTGATTGATAAAACAACCATAATCTTGTTATTAATTGAGTTGTATTACACCATGGTCAGGATAGCCAAAAATATATATAACTTTTACCAATAGTCGAGATCATTATGAACCCCTTCAGACACATTAGCATTTCGTTACAATACAGTATGTAATATGATCCTTATCCCAACTTCCAAGTACCGTTGTTTAGAAATCGGATGAAATAATAACTAAACCAAATATAGGTCACCAGGAAAAGATATCAAAAGAAACATTATAATATTGATCTCGGATTGAAGGTAAGGGTATCTGGTAGGATTACACCTTTCCCCCAGTTGTTCGGAAAAGGCCGTCAGTGAGACGATGTTTTGTAAACAACTCCAGCTCGATACTATTTGGACTTCGGTGCACCTTATTCCTTTTTTATTTAATGTAAGAAAGTAATAGTTTTATTTACTTTCTTAAACTACATATTCTTTTGTGGCTTACTAATTCTATATGTATCAGTAGTCATCTTCATTATTTGTTCAAAGTCAAAGCCATTTATTCAATTTAGGCACTTATGAAGGTCAAAGTTACAGAAGCTACCACTGACTGGTTCAGAATTCGGCCTTGAACTGAGAAGTATGCGTAAGAAACTCAGCAAGGTTACATCTATTCAATATTTTTTGGACAATCAGATTTTATTGGCTATTTTTTTCAAGTATGTTAGTATCTGTATACTCAATACAGTTTTTTTTTGAATTATTTTAATTATTTCTCAAGAACCTTTGTGAGTTCTAAATGTGACAAGAGTTTCAATAGTTTATAGAAATTGTAATATTGTTGGCATGTACATAATTTATTAATGTTTTTTATGTACTTTTATTCTCCTGCTTAAACTTCTCTTTAATTCAACACTAACCCCCTTATTCATAATAAAGTTATCAAACGTTGATTACCTAAAATTCCGAAGTCTTTATCTGACAAGGTGACATTTGGTGATCGAAAGAGTGAGACGGGGCACACTATTACACCGATTTTGTTAAAAAGCGATTATGAATACCCCTTATTCATAAGTAAATAAGTCCTCCCATTTTATTCGCACACCTAAATCTATTTCAGTGAATACCGTCTGCTTTCTCTCAGAACTCCAAAAGTAACATTGCACAAGAACACCCTTGAAAGTTTTTCAGCGCCATATTTCCAAGTACGGGGATGCGCGGCACTTATATTTTAAAATGTGTCCGGCACCCAACTTTGCTCTTATTTGTTTTCGTAGCATTCGCCCATAATTCACTCCCATTACGCGGGTAAAGTGTGGCGTCAAGACATTTTGATAAACAACCCGCTAAGACCTTTAAAACTGGCGATTTTCCTTCTACTTCATTATTTTCCTGGATGTTTTTCGTGGTAATTTAGTTTTGTGACCGATGTGTAGTAGCAACTTTAGCTTTAAAAAGGATGTTCCTGAAACTATCCATAGGGTTTAGAATTGAAAAAAGTTTTCAGGTTTTTTTTATAGATATAATAACAAACTACTTTCTTTTGATACCTCTGTATAAAGATTACATCTTATCGCGGGAATGCTGATGAAACCACGGCAGACATCTAGTATTATTATATTTTCCGCAATACATGCACATTTTTTAAAGTATAGGCCATCCCTCTAATTCTGTCACATATACCACGAAAGGTTTTGCAATTACACTACAATCCATCTCAAGAAAATAAGTCAGTATTCGTCAATTTAAATTCCAAGTAAGCAGGTGACAACTACCCTCCGTACGGATTACATTACACTCGAGGCAGTCGTCGCCTCGGTACACGGTACTTCCCGTACACCAAACGTAACAGATCGCGAAAACAGCCTCCTCTACAATTGACGAAAGCCGCATTACTTTTTAATTTGAAACGTTGCCGGGTTCTCGCTGCAAAAGAGAGACTTTATTACTCTCCGAGGTATCTCGCTTTTGACCCGTACGCCCTTTGTGAAAGCTATTTTTTATTCATTCCTACGGATTCATACGGGAGTTAGCGCTCCCTCGGCCGGCTTCCCTTTTCGATGTTATTCGTTTCAACTCGCGTTTTAGTCTAGAAAAATAGAATCCTTTTTGACTCATTTGATTTCATTGATGTGCATTCTATGTGACACTTTAATAACGTTGGTTGAAGATGAACTAGCTGTTCCCCGTGGTTTTACCCGTTCCCGAGACAATATAGCTTGATAAACTAACAAATAAACTTAACCCCTTTATACATTAGTATAGTTGTATCCTAATATACTGCAAAACATTTTAACATAGATTAAAAATTTCTATTATTTAAGCACATTAGTATTTTAAGTATTACTTTAAGAATAAAAAAAATCACATTGCAACTAAAAATCGCCGACAATACCTACTGCGTTGGTAGTTTGGAAAAGAACCATACTTATAAAATAAATCTTTTAAGGTTATTTTTTAAAAAAATTGCAAATAAAAAATGTTATGTTAAAGTAATTCTGAGAACATTAAAAATGGTCGATGTAAAAAAAATGCTGAACTTCGATTAATATTCACAAGCTGTTTATAAAACTAATTGTGTTTTTAATCTTTTCAGGTACGTCTAGTGAAACTTTATAAGGAGGGGTAAGAATGGTAACTAACTTATTTTATGCAATATGAAAGGGGAAACTCATTTGCCCACCCATTAACTTTAATATGCATGTAAAGCTTTTTTGTTTGTCTGTTTTTTTATTGAAGTGCTCTCGACGAGAATTCTTTTATATAGACGCTATAAATAAATTATTACGACTTGGCGTCTGCCATTCTGCACGGGTGAAATCCGAACTTCGATTTTCGGTGTTTTTCTTGTTTGTATGCTTTCCCATGTGAGTGGATTATATTTTTTTGTGTAACATTTTCTTTATTCTTATGCTAACTCTTGAGGCTTTGATAGTGTAAATACTGTATCAATCATATTATCATCTTGTTTTCTTGGCATCTGAGTTAATGTTTTAACTTTGTTTGAGTATTCTATTAAACTCCGATAAGATATGATAAAATGTCAGGACACTGATTTTATTATACAATTCGTTTGGAAGGTCTTAACTTGAATACGCTTCTACTGTCTGGAATCTACAGTAACTCAAATATGTAGACGGATACAGAATAAATTCAAAAAAGTTTGCAATATAATTTTAAAGATTTTGGTACAACAGAAATTCAATCATTGGTTAGGTACTCGTAGGACTATTTAATATTCCTACGAGTTAACTTTATCTGTATAAAATTATCAAAAGTATGGTAGATTCACCTTATTTATTAAATCATATATATTTAACCAGAACATGTATTGCACACAACAATTTGTTTCAAACGGCAGATATTTTTCGTTTTTTTTTTTTTAATTTTTAAACAAGTTTTCGCGAAAATCTTAATTTGACAATATCTTTTTATCGTGTTGACTCAGGACCTTGATTTTTATACACCTAATAGGGACTATATACCTCAAAATCTGGTATAAATTTCAACTTGCTAGGTCCACCCGTTCCTGAGAAAATCAGTGGTGACACACGGACAGACAGACGGACAAGAGAGTGATCTTATAAGGGTTCCTTTTTTTACCTTTTGAGTTATGGAACCCTAAAGATTTAATAGCAATATTAACAGTAAGTAAATAATATAAGTTTATAAACAATTTTAATTACCGATAAATTTAGTATTTATTTAAGTTTACTAACAGTTGGAACAGTTGACTTTCTTTGGGCTTTGTAAAACTAACACTAATTATATATTTTTAGTTAGAAAATGGATACAATTTGTTGTACTTAGCTGAATGTAGAAACTTAATTGGCTTATGAGTTTAATATTGGTGCCAATTCTGCTGTAAATCGCACTAAACTAATTTTAGTCACATCACATCTCTTTCTTGCGAACATTATTGAAAAAGGATAGGACATATTTAACAAAGAACATAAGCATAGGATGTAATAAATTTAGTCCTGTCAAATTAGTCTTTGCCGTCTTCATTTGCGGGTATTTAGACGTAACCGCGATAGATGGCGACTAAATTTATATTTAAAACAAGCATTGGACTAAATTTCTTACATCCTATTCTTATGTTCTTTGTTAGAAAGAGACATAGTGAGACTAAAATTAGTTAAGTTGTAAACAACAGAATTGGGCCATAGTTACTTTATCTTTATGTATAATTGCAGCAGTTTATTTCTCAATAAATATAAAAAAATGTTTCTTTGAAATTAGGCCCATGTAAATGTAAACTTCTTAATTTTATTTTTTAATCATTCATACGATAACGGTAATAGATAAATATAAACTTATTGTCTTTATCTTGAGGCTCCTTTGTCGCGTAACGTTTTTATTCAGACGGTATACGCATGCGGAGACAAATCGTCTTGACAAGGTAAGTAGCGCTATAAATAATTAATGTTTTAAGTACAAATTCCCATTTATTATAAGAGTAACAGCGTAGCAACAAACCTTTTAAGAAGCTCAAGACTTTTTGCCAAATTAAATGTTAAATGGGATCCTTATTTTCTAATCTATTTGTTTAGGACCACGCGTTGCTAATAGTAGGTGCTTTATCAGGATAATAATGATACATACATTATTCAGTAAGGCCACAAAGAGGCTTTTAAATAGGCTTTAATTTAAAATTCGGATTAAGGTTTGGGATTAGGTCAAAGTTGTTTATGTTTTAAGTAAATGTCCCTACATGTGGGCCTCAATCACCTTTCTAATTATTAAGATTTTACCGACTTAATATTAATAAAAGATAGGTTTATTATGTTGTGGGTAATAATGTAAGGCCTGAACTGTTACAACAGATTTACATTATTACGTGATTAATCTCCCAAATACAGATTAACTTAATTAAGTTTGATCTTCTTTTCCTTAATGGATTTTGTTGTTTGTTATCTATGCATGTATAGTGCAACAAACTTATCAGGCCCGGTGGCCAAAAGAGGAACTAACGACGCCTGTTTGAAATGTCAATCTGCCTGCCATTCGCCATTGGTTGTTTGCTCCACCAAATGCGATAACAGCGCCTCTCACCGGGCCAGATAAGTTTGTGGGACTGTACTATTTATGATTATAAAAGTAGATATTGCTTGTCGTAAAAAAAAATACACCTGGAAAATCTATTCAAGTCACTGTCTATCACAAAGTACCTCGACAACGAGTTTGCCTAACCTAAAAATGTAAGTTGTTCCTTTTAGATTATTTAAATACCGCTTACCATCAGGCGGGCCGTATGCTTGTTTGCCACCTTAGTGGTATAAAAAAAAAAAAAAAAATTACCTTGGGCGATTTTCTTGTCTTGAATTATTTTACAATAGAGCCAAATAAGGCAAATTAATATAGTAAAAACCAATGATATTATAATAAAAAGAGGTAGATATCGCATTAACGCACGCTAATTGTTGCAGGCAAATTCAGACAATTGTCGTAATTTTGCTTAGCGGCTACATATAGCTATCTCTTTCTGTACTATACGTTCCGTATTATCTATCGCATTCACCTAATTCAACAATAACTGAACGCCACTTAGTATGAGGGTAGCATATCTCTATTATAATATCTTTGAGTAAAAACACATAAAATACAAAACGTATTTAAAGAAATTTAATAGTGTATGCGTATACATTTCAGTGTTATTCTCTATTAGACAATACCACAATCATTCTAATAGACGTTATTCACTGAGGAAACGTTACAAATTCCATTACAATGCAAGAAACTCGGTTGTCGTATGCGGGTCAGTGACAGTCGACTGGCTTTAATTTTCCGCCCCTACGACTTCGGACGCTACGAGCGTCTACAATTCTACGAACAGCTACGAGTGGCTACGAGCTGTAGCCTGTAAGTCAAGGCGTTTTGTCTAGCTTTATCTAAATAGATATGCTGTGCTGTTTGCAGTACACAAAAAGTACACGCCTTGTTTAAGCATAGATAAGCTGTGTTTTCGTTAGCTTACTTTTTAGTTCTGTTTTGCAAATATTCATGTAATTGCTGTGCTGTTTATTGTTCTTTTTGTGACTTTTTGCCGTGTACAAAATGTGCTTATGCGAACACAAACCTGTTATTTTACAGTCGTTTTTTTTTTTAAATTGCATGTTTAATTCGATCTCGGTGCTGCAAAGTAAGACTATTTGACGTTTTGAATTTATTTGGGATGCAAAATGATTTTCAGACAAACGGGGATTCGGATACATTTCGAATAAGCTACACTGATGTCGCTTGCAATGCTTTGTCCATAAAATACCCACAAAACTTTTATAGGGCATTTTATAACACAAACCTTAACGAGTGCCATCTATAGATAGAAGTCGGAACTAGCATTATAAAGTGTTTAAATTTTTTGCACGAGTTACTGCTTCTAGGATTGGCCATCTAATAATATCTGTACCTACACAATCGACTAATTTGTACAATAGATACAACTCGACTAATACTACCTAATTCAAATTATCGGTGATAATATAACCTAATATAATGATGTAATAAATCTCTAAGCTCGTAAATATCGACCATAGAGCATACAGTATTAATATCGATATAGACTATGCATTATGTCAACACATTAACTGATGTCCATAACCGTAAACAAAGGCGTAAAATTGCCCGTAAAATGTTAGGTGATTCGGTGTCTATAAGGAGAAATCGGAACGTAGCTTGGCTAGTTAGATGCCCCAGCTTAACTTATTTTATAGCCTTTAGAAGCCAGATTGCGATATATTATTGGACCTTTAGGTGACATTGTCTTTAAATCGACTATTATAGGAACTTGAAATCGTTTTATCTTGAAAGATGTTCGACTAAAGTCATTTTGTAGGAAATAATATACAGGTCGTTGTTTTGGTCAGCGACGAGCGACTTAGGGTCGATAATACAAATGATACTGGTGCTAAAAAAAATAAAAAAAATACTTTATTTAAAAAAAATAAAAAAAATAAAATTTTGAAAATCATGTAATAAGCTAAAGTGTAGACATAATACTCAAAGGGAGTACGAGGGAGTAAAGGGGTGGGGCGATGGCGGCTTACGCCTAGCTCTAGTCTGTGCACGTGCCTAGTAACCTTACTTTGCGGTAATTTTATTTCAAATTGAATAAGGTATTTCTCAAAATATTTACAGTATTTAATGGAAATAAGTCCATATTTGGGGAATATATATTTAGTACTACCGCTCCTGGGTCGCTTGTCGCCGACCAAAACAACACCCTGTATAGTATATATCTATGAATATTATATTGAATATTAATGCAAAATATATGGCAGGCTTCAAAATGTGAGACATATTTTATCATCGTTAATTTGCTTATTGAATTTTTTGTCACATAATAAATTTATCTAAAAAATGGAAATAACATTAATAGGGATATCTTTAAAGATTTCGGTTTATTCTAGGTTGACTCCTTTATTGTATCCATTAAATATTTAAATTAGGATGTTAAATCAATTATTATAAGTCTCTTGAGTCGAGTTAATATAACACGTATGAGTTATGTTATGATCCCATTTCAATTATTAGTCGAATAAGAGTGTTGTATCACGTTGCACTTAAGCGAGAAAACACATGAATTTTCGTCATTATTTATTTAGTGGATGAGAGAAAGGCCCGATGTTGGGCGTGAGAATGAAAGGGATGGAAGATTTTCTAATGAACGTAACATGAGCGTGAGGCGGGTGAAGGGTCAACGACCTTTTCTTTAGGGTGGATCCCCTCGGACGGACAAGGTTCGGAAAACGCGGTAGGCGGTTTATTTCGATGCATTTTCTAATTGAATCGTTCATTTGGGTATTTTACTTGTGTAAGCAAACTTTGTACTTGTCATGTTTTTGTTGTTAATCGTCCCTCATCATACGCAAGTGCTCCATTCGTGGCTCAATTCATGTTTATGAATAATTTGATGAGACATTCAATGTTGCCTTTGAAGATGGCGCAATCAATGTATAATTTCTACACATGAATATAATTAGAAATTATTTCCTGCTTTGATCTAATCATTTGCACTAATTTGAGTATTTTCACGACACATTTGCGTATTTGAAACATAAAATAAATATGTTTATCTAATTGTATACTGTGGATACAGAACGAGTGCATGACATGCTAGCTTTTTTCACTATTTTATCTATCTTACAAAACAGCAAACTACTATATTATTAAATCACTTGTTCTATTCCCGCAACTGTCGTTACAACCCAAAGAAATACACTTCCAAAACCTCTCCCAGTTATTGCAGTTTTGTGTTCACCATTTCCCTCCAAACTTTCTGTTACGCCTAGGAGATTTTTATTATACGGTCGAATACAAAAGAGCGGTACACGTTACCGCTGCAAACAAACAGTTTGTTTATTCAATTGGTCCGCATACAACCCTTTATGACAGGTTTGGGTCTGGCTGGAACTGGTTTTCAAGACCGTGTTCTATTTAAGCGTAAAAACGCAATGGGAGCGGGTGCATGCGACGGGACATGCACATGCGGGCTGTGGACAGGACGGTGCCGCGGTGTTGCAACTGAATGATTCTTTTAGTTTTATACAGCTAACATATCTGAATTGTAACTGTTTAAATGGGCCATAAAAGTAAGAGAGAGCATTGCGTTTATTCGCTCAAAGAGCAGCTTGACTAAGGAAGTACCTCCACCTTACAGAATACCAAATACCTTTGTTATGTTCTTGTGCGTGAGTAAAGTCACCAGAGCTCATTGGGGAGCGGGCAAGGGTCGGTAACGCGTGAGTGATGTCTCGTGTGTTGCAAGCGTCCATATGGCTACGGTAACCGCTTACAATCAGGCAGCTCTTATGCTTGTTTACGGACTTCAAAGTATTAAAAAAGTTTTTGATATATTTGCCAGCTCTCGACATAAAAAGTGCGTATATCTCGTCTCGACATAGCATGTACGCAATTCAAAAATGCATTGTATTTTTTAATGAAATCAATATTTAATTTAAAATTTAAGCTGAAATGAAATTTAAAAAGCTGGCAATAATACGACCAACGCATCGCGAATTCGCGACCAATCAACGCGGCTCAAAGAAGCGAAAACTGAACAAACACAGTGTAAGTGACCGACTGTTTGTAAATTACGTGTGCGTGTGCGACTGTACGCAAAAAGTGCTCTCACAGCTGTATTGTGCATTTTAAATTATAAATTACCACTTTTTATTGTGATTGTACAATGGCATGCTTGAGGCTACACATGAAGTCGACAAGGTATTTGAAAAATATGAAATATTCAGCATAATTACACATTGAGCTATTATTACTACGTATAGAGAAGACGCCACACATCACAACTATGTTCCGTTCAAGTGAGGCCATCCGGCCACACTTGTTGTTGTAGCACGATGAACGAAATGCGTAAGCGCCATGAAAATCACGGTGTTTGCGAGAAAAATACTTCTAAAAGTGTTCTGATAGCGATACGACTAATTATTATTTCAGCGCTAAAGAGAACTTTAGTTGACCCCAAGAAAAATGGGACATATCTTTTGCTTATTATAGCTTCTCTATACGTAGTAATAATAGCTCAATGTAATTACATGAGAATCGGTAATGCATTCAGTTTTCATCGGATAAATTAACTGTTAAATAATAAAATATACAAAGTATTAACAGTTATATATTGTTTAATATAACCAATTTAAACAAAGCTATGGAAAGTGTAAACCACACGCACGTATTTCGATTCGAACTCGATATCGTTCAGGATAGCTTGACTCAAGATGGCTACACCAAAGTAATTTTGTTAGATCAATTGCAAAACTTTTGGGGCCGTTCACACAACATGACGAGGCCATAGTTTGGGATATCGGTCCCTAAGGGCGTATTCAGACTAGCAAATTGACGTTGATACAAATATTTTTTTATTGAACCAGTAAAATTTGTTTACGTGATTTTAAAATGGTTATCAATATTTTTTTGCGATTTGTTTCTGTAGTAAAGTTGTATCAATTCTAAAATCACCTAATATCAACAATGACGAGTTATTATTAGTGAACATTCTTGAAAATATTTTTCTTTCGTCTGTAACATCACGGGTTGAAAACTATTAAGAGTGCGTATAAATCAATATAACATATCTTAGAATTGAAATTTATTCAAGTAAATAGTATTTATATGAAAAAATATTTTTATATGGTTATTTTCATTATATACGCGAGGGTTCTATCTGAGCAAAAACATAATGGAATGAAAATATTAGGTCTTTACCTATGAAATTGCCGTTTTGTATGAAAAAATTTAAACGAATTTTTTTCATGTATTTTTTATTTGTATTAATCGAAGTAATCACCCATGCAATCAATGCATCTTTGCCAACGCAGTGGCAGTTTATTGATGCCCTTCTTAAAGAAATCAGCTCGACGGGAGGCAACAAATTCTTCAAAGGCATTTTGTACTGCCTCGGTTATTGAATTTTTTTCCCGCCAAGAAGTTATCCAAATTCTGAAAAAAGTAGTAGTCTGTAGGCGCAAGGTCTGGTGCGTAGAGCGGATGACGGAGAACTTCCAACCCCAGTTCTTGCAACTTGGAGACCGTCTGCTGTGCAGTATGAGGTCGCGCGTTATCGTGCAGGAGCAGCGGAGACGAGCGATTGACCAATGCTGGTTGGAGATGTGCCAGCTTCTCCATCATTGTGTTCAGTTCTTCACAGTACACATCTGCAGTAATGCTCACCCCGTTTGGTAAGAAGCTGTGATGAATCACACCGGCACTAGACCACCAAACAGTGACCATTACTTTTCTAGGGGTAAGTTTTCGTTTAGGGCATTGTTTAGGTGCTGAACCAGGATCCAACCAACTTGCTGAGCGCTTGCGGTTATCAAACAGAATCCATTTTTCATCGCAGGTAACAATGCGGTTCAAAATTCCTTCATTTGTGTGTCTGTTGAGCAGTGCAAGGCACGTTTCGACGCGTACATCGCGCTGGCAATCATTGAGTTCGTGGGGCACCCATTTGTCAAGCTTTTTTGATTGTGTATCATCAGCTTTCACAATCGCCTTTAATTCGTCATTGTCGACCAAAGTCTTCGGACGACCGCGAGGTTTATTTTTCAGGTCGAAATTCCCAGAACGGAAGCGAGCAAACCAATAACAGGTGGTGCGTTGGTTTGTAGTGTTAGCTCCGTAAACGTCGTTGATGTTGCGTGCCGCTTGTGCCGCGTTGCTGCCACGACGGTACTCATATTTTATAATTACTCGAAATTTAACGTATCCATGATGACGAAAAATATTGAAATGCGATGAAAATGTAACACTAATCAATAAACAAATGACTACTTTTGGAAAAGATAATCCATGTTTTTAAAATAAAATTAATTTGAAATTAGAATTCTTAGCCAAACAAAAAATATTTTGATTTGAAATGGCTAGTACTGCAGAACGGCAATTTCATAGGTAAAGACCTATTACCTCGATAGAAAAAAATCACAATGCTACCTCTAATAATAATGAATTTTCGTTCATTATTTATTTTTTCATGGTGTATCTAATTAAGACAAAAATTCGATAAATAATATCACTAACATATGACCTCGGGTACTAACGATTTTTTAAAATATTCTATTTTTTACGAGTTATTTAGATAAGAAGCGCTTAGTTCATTTTTGTTCCGCGAAACACGCTATCTCCGTCTCATGCCACGCGAAGATTAGACATAAGTTTGTTTCATCTGACATTGCCATATTTTTCTGGCTTTGTACGCACTCTTAATTGATGACTTCAAAATCATTTTAATGAAATCATTTTCGTGGATTGATATACACCCACCTTTACGTAAGCACTCTTGCCAACTGGATGGTAAACAACAAACAGGGATTAACTTTGCTCACACGTAATTTGGCCCGCAAACTTTATTACAGCTGTAAGTTTGCAAAATAATATTATCTCCCGTTAGACGTCATTATGTCACCTGGCCAGTAATTACTTTACCGTTTATTGTATTGGAGCCGGCCGTTTAGAGAACTTGTTGGGAACATTTTATTTATGTGTAGTCTTCCCCATACCAATCTTTATCAAAATACATCTAGAGTTGCCAGGTACAGTGACAGGCAGACAGAATTTCACTTTTATAATTTTCGTGAAACATTCATAAATTACCAGTCCAAACGATTTCTTTAAAATATTTCTTCATTTTGTTTTTTTAATATATTATTTAAATTTAAAACTAAAAGTAGGTAAGCACTTAGCAGGTGAACGGTACGTGACAGGTATTCTAAAAGTTTGAAATGTCAGTTCTTAAAAATCCTTTAAAAACTTTTCGCACAATCACGCACAGGTACAAAAATGCACTTAAAATCCATTATCCTATAACGCTATGCTCGGTTGGCATATCTTTTTGACAGTGTGTACGTAATATAGCACCTCTGATCATGTTTTGTAAACAAAGTTGAAAGAGCTACATATTAAATGACGCACACTAAAAGCGTAGCCATGTTCGGCAAATTGAATCAATTTGCAAATAATCCGGACGATATTGTAGGCGCCTATTGGTTCGTCAATGGCGGAAAGCGGAGCGGACTGAAGGCCCACTTAGTAATTGATGCGCAAATCGGTGCGTTACCGAGCATTTTCTTGATTTGCTATATTGAGTGTGAATCGGAGATCATTTGGGGTAATTTATTGTTTATTGGAATAAATTATTACACTCTTACGTCAATGTAACATGCACCTTGTACGGTGGAGATAAGGTTTATTTTTCTGTGTTGGCTTGACGTTTGTGGATTTCCTTCTATTAGTTCAGTGTTCGCTAATATTCGTAGAATTGGGCGCGTTTTTATTGGTATGTAACTGGTATCTCGGTTCCGGTACGTCTCTCGAATTGGTATTTTAAGTTTAAGGTTGTATAGCTTGAAACTTTTGACCTCAATATTCTTAACACAGTGATTGTGAATTTAAAATCCTTTGTTAAAAATTAAATCAATAATTTATTTAAGATACATATAACCTAAGCACTAAATGCTGAATGAATGAATGCGTAACGGATAGAAGAGCAGAATGGAAGAAGTGCTGAGCCTAAGTGATTGCGAACAAGGCAGGCAGATGATGATCATACGTAAGCACTAAATCACTTTTTAGTTGTTACATTATTTATCAATAAACCTTACAAACAAACAGATTTTTATGGTCCTGGGAATCTTTTTCCAGCGTATTTTTGAAAGTCATCATAACAATGAGTTGTGTCAACGTTTAACATAATTAATTTTAAACTCCTTAGCATAAAACGCGAAGTTATTAAAAAAGTGATGAGTTAAACGACAACGCCTCGCCTGATATTATTGTAAGCTCCCCAGGGATGTAGGCAAGCGAATTTCCCATACAAAAGAGCTGTCACTCATTCTATTTCAGTATTTACTTAGACATTGTTCGCTTAAGTACAGCCTTGAATATAATTTGCTCCGTTATGTGTGTTTTCTTCGCTTCTGGCTTCATTTATTTTAATAGAGTACTGATTTATCATGTTATTTTTAGAAAAATAAGTTTTCGAAACATATCTATTTAAAGTGGACATAATATATGCGATTAAAAAAAAAAACAAAAATATCTTGTATATGTAAATGTTTAAATGAAGTAACCTTTTATCCGAAAAGTGGTGATGCAAAGAAGTAAATATAGATTCAAATATTTTTGCATAACAACAACAGCATTGCAGGACCGCGTCACTATTCTGAGTCCCCTCTGTCCAAGCGAGCAAAGCCGATTATAATCGCGATAAAAACGAGCGCCCTCCGGTTTCCCCCGACTGCCCCCGACCTTATCCGATCAGCTGTCAAAAGTCTTTCCAATTTATGTATTGCAGCAGACACCCCGCGGTATTATTTATTGGTAGAAGTGCGATACTTTACGTTACGAACGATAGTCTTCTCGAATCAAGATGTATGGTGTGTATCAGAGCTCGCTACAGAATCGGGATCGTTGGGAATTTTTAAAAGCATTTATCTTGTTTAAATGGTTGCAATCTAGAGTTAGACATTTATTATAGATACTACTAGTCATAATGGCCACGCTCAAGCTAACTCATGTACTACGCAAATCAAACAATTCTAAGAACTAGTATACGTTGAAAAGTCCACTTCCACACTTAATAGACTAGGCCCGTATATAATATACATCCACATAGGTATATATTAAACATCCGGACGATAAAGTTTCATACACAAAGAGCACTCCGAAATTGTGTTCCTGTTTCAAACTCGTCGGAAACCGCTAAGCTTTTAACGTTAACTCGGTAAAATGACCAAAAAAAAATAGGCCGTGTCATTTAGAAGCGACAGGTCGCAACAAAAAAAGTTTTTGAAACGTTAACACTAAAACTGTAGATACAACAATAAATTAAAACAATACGGTTATTTCGGTTAGAGTGCCATCTACATTGAAGTGTTCTCTATGAACATTGTACAGTTGCAGTGCTGCCAATATTCATCTAATAAATTGCATTCAAACGCAGTAAAATGTGCACTAAATCTCACCATAGTAGGTAACGATGTAGCAGAAGGGATATCAAATGCACCTGCCGTAACACAGTACTCTTCTCTACTAGGACCTTGAGACTGTAAGTGGGTACTTATACCGTGTAATTTATTATATACTAGCTGTCCCCCGCGGTTTCACCCGCGTTCCCGGAATAAAAAATAGTCTATGTCCTTTTTCATACCATAGGGTTTCAGCATACCAAATTTCATTGCGATAGGTTCAGCGGTTTAAGCCGGCTTTTCACTATGGGATATAATATAATAATATTTTATCGCTCGTCATACATTTTTGTATATTACATCCCAAACTATAAATATTTTTTCGACATGTATATTATATTATATCCCATAGTGAAAAGCCGGCTTTAGGCGTAAGGCGTAACAAACAAACAGAGTTACTTTCACATTTATAATATTATAAGTATATAAGTATGGATAGTATGGATGGATGGATATAGTATGGATTATTTGCTATAAAGAAATGCCAAGTAACACAAACATACAAATTAACTACTAGTTACCGTCGCTATTATCTAATCATATGTCATCAACCCAAGAGCCTTATTCTCGCGACTTCGAATTTAATGGTGCATTCGACATTTGCATTTAATAACAAAGTTTTAGGTAAAAATGTTTACTACAATGCATTTAACATTTCTTCCGTAGTCAATATAAAAAAATACATCAACGCCATTAAAATACCCATAAATAGTTGTAAATAAGCTTAACTAAAAACGTTATTAAGTTAAGGACAGGCAGGGCTTGGCAAAGTTCTTTGACGGAGTTTAATTCCTTTAGGACGAGAGCTGTTGACATCTCGGCACTCTCTTGTGTAGTAAATAAAGCGAATGAAACAAAGTAACTTGCGTGGAATAAACTTTTTAATATAATAAAGACGTTGTCATGTTATTTCTCATTCTCATGTGTATTTTAATACTTGTTGCTTTGATTGTACTTTCAGTAATTTAAAGAGTAATTTTAAGTTGTACGCAAGAGTCATTTCATTGTGATTATTATTTTATGAAGAGTTATAACCCATCAAAAACAGCCATTGGCATACATAAATAGGTTATATGAGTGTTGACAACAGTTGGAAAACATGTTTATGCACACAAATGTATGTCCTGGGTGGGAATCGAACCCACGACCTGCAGAGTGATAGTTAGGGGTCTAACCAACCACGCCAACTGGCCGTCAAACTTTATGACAAACAACATTATAAAGCCGGCTTTTCAGAATGGGATATAATATAAATTACATCTTGAGATATAATATTTTATCGCTCGTCATACATTTTGTAACAAAAATATTATATCTCAAGATGTAATTTATATTATATCCCATACTGAAAAGCATAAAGGATTTAAGCAAGAACACAGAAAATATTTCCGAAACGGTCTTATAGCTTCAGTAGTAAAACCGCAATCCACCAAAAAATAAATTGGAAAAACGCATTTTATTAAGTGCTCCCTGCACGTCGGCCATCAAAAGGGATCATAACAGAGCCGCCTACTGAGACAACCGAGAGCATTGGGGGACTCACCAGATATTTATTACAAAGATTAATGATACCAACATCTATGGCCGACGCATAAATTCAATACATAAACTGATTTATGTACGCAGTAAAGTAGTAAAGTGACGTTGCAAAAACGGAATTCGGTTATGTCAACACTCCATGTTCTGGTTTTGAACTATCTTATGTAGGACATTAAGTAGGAACATGTGAAGGATACCCATGATTATATTTTATAAAAACAGTATTTTATTTTTAAATAAACATCTCTGGTTAAAAAACAAAACTACAAAATCCTTTATTGTTTTACAGCTTACGAAGATATAAATTATCTAGAAATAATATTCACTTTTATTTCGTTAAAATCATCTATTTGGGGATAAAAATACTACATAAGATTTTTAAGAGAGGTAGAGCATAGCGTTTATTTGCTCAAAGAGCAGCTCGACTGGGGAACTACCTCCACCTTACAGAATACCGCAGTCAAATAACTTTATGTTATGTTCCTCCGCGTGAGTAAGGTCGACAGAGCTCATTGGGGAAGGGGAAGGGTCGCTGGTAACGCGTGAGTGATTCCCTGTGTGCAAGCGTCCATATGGCTGCAGTAACCGCTTACCATCAGGCGGGGAGGTGGCGTGATTGCTAACCGACTTCGTAGTATAAAAAAAAACAAAATCGTGCCTTTGAGCGATTCTCAATCTAAAAGTGGATCTTCATTCGAAAATCGTTGCTGTTTATAATAAATAAGGAAATATAGACGGTTACTATACGCGGTGGCCAACGCCTCGGGCTACAAGGAATCACAGAGCGTCGTAAAGTATGGCGAATCAAATCGAACGCAAGCCATAAATGCGAAAATGAGGCGCGCTGTAAAACGCAAATATTCCCACGGAGACGGGAACTTTGTTCGGAATTTGTTGGCGGAATGAAGTCGATCGGATAATGTGGATATTTATGGTTTTTTGCTCCCGGCAGCTTTTATGTATCGACCGGCAGCTAGGTGAATGTTTTTTTCTTTAAAATCGGCCGCAGGCTTTGTCTTGTCTTGAATTTTATAGTATGCAGTTAAAGTTTTTTGAATTGATAGTTCCTTGAATTAAATATTTCTATACTAAATGCCATATTTTCACTCTGCTTAATATCTGATAACAGGTTCAAAGAATACATTAATTAAATATGTGATTTAAGTTTATGAAATTAATTTAACAACTACGAGTTTCCTCAACAAGAAGAAATGTGTTTCCAAATTCCGAATAAATGTTTAGACAAGTAGACTTCATTATTTTGCCTATGCATAGATTAAAACAAACACTGTTACATAAACAAATTGACGTCCCAATCCACGTACACCTGGCTGTAGTGCGTTTTCGTACCACTGTGCGGTCGGTCTCGGGAAATGAATAGCCCAATTTTCCGCATTTTCCGCCATTAACAACATCCGGTCCACGCTGTATAGGGGTGACGCGTCCGCAAATAATGAACGCCCGTATAACTGTCGGCGTCTGTTTGCTATGTGTAAAAAGCTTTTTTTTTGTTCAACTACGTACACAATTAAACGCTATACGCGTTTATGTTTGGCGCAGTATTATATGGATGTCGCAGTTTTCGGTGATATAGTGTATTCTCTCTCTATTAATTTCCCCAAGTTATATTTTAATAAAAAATGTTTTTAATATTACATACCAATTTTACATACCATTGGTCTTATTTACGCAAAGCCCAAAATTAAACACTTAAGACTGCGTATAAAGCAAAATAACAATCTTAGAATTGAAATTTAACCAAGTAAATAGTATTTAAATGAAAAAATATTTTTATATGGGTATTTTCATTATATCCGCGAGGGTTCTACCTGAGCAAAAACATAATGGAATGAAATTTCCTCGATAGAAAAAAATCACAAAGCTACCTCTAATAATAATGAATTTTCGGTTTTATTCGTTCATGGTGTATCTAATTAAGACAAAAATTCCATAAATAATATCACTAACATATGACCTAGGGCTGCTACTAACGATTTTTTAAAATATTCTATACTTTACGAGTTATTTAGATAAAAAGCGCTTAGTTCATTTTTGTTCCGCGGAACACGCTATCTCCATCTCATCTGCACGCGAAGATTAGACATAAGTTTGTTTCATCTGACATTGCCATATTTTTCTGGCTTGGTACGCACTCTTAAGTATTGGTTACTATAACTCGAAATTTGGGAAGCCCAATATTTAATAATTAGCTATTGTACAGCAATTAAGCCCATCACAGACGTAGCTATAATATATATTAATATGCCGAGCTATAATATAAATTACAGTACAGTTTGGCGAAGTAAAAGAAATATATATTATAGCTGCGGGTGTGATCACTCGAAGATTAGTATTGAAAATATATCGTAATATGCCCGGCTATGATTTATATTAATATATATTATAGCTACGTCTGTGATGGCCTTTAGTCACAACTCGAATATAACCGTGTTACTACAGATTATATTTTGTTGTAAACATCTTTCAATTACTTTTAGATTTACTGAAATGAAGATTTAGATCGAGAGAAAAATCTGCATAGTAAAAAAATTAAAAACTATTTTAATGAGCTTTATAAATAACATACGCAATCGTTTATCTAATCTTCCATTCGTTGTCTGTTATTTCTAGATAATTTTGTAATTTCAAGACCTTTAATCTAGTTAACGAACAAGTATGCAAACTTTACCGTCTTAGTTGGGTTTATTGTCTCTTAAAGCCAGCTTGATATCGGCAATAAAAGCTTAACCCATCTTGTTTAAAGAGCACATTGTGTTGGAGTCGTAAAGTAATAAGGCATTGCTGCACTTAAATAGAATTACTGAGCTATCATCAAAAATAATTCACGATCGCAAATCACGATGTCTACCAAATATTTGTTACTAGCTGTCCCCCGCGGTTTCACCCGCGTTTCCGGGTTAAAAAGTAGCCTATGTCCTTCTCCATACCATAGACTATCTGCATGCCAAATTTCATGATGATCCGTTGAGTAGTTGAGAGTGAAGGCGTAACAAACAAACAAACAAACTCACTTTAGGATTTCTTAGCTTTCTGAAATAAATATGGCTTGCTTGAAATATTTAATTGCATAACTTGAAGAAATTGAAGAATTAAGTTAAAAAGACGGTTGACATTACTCTCATCATTCAGTAACTATATGGCATTTGCTGTTTTAATTTTCTCCTGTATCTGACTACCGCACCATTATCATGCGTTTACTGTTCTTCTGTTTATTATAACCGTACCCTAAAATATACACTTTTATCTCCCGGCCTTTAGTTCGGTGAGCCACCAATCATAGCGAGGCGAGGCTAACGATTTCCGATAGCAACGCTAACCGTTAACGACAGCAGTTACCGCGCTAACGGTCCGCGATACACAACAAAGCGTCATATCGCTCCAGTAATGAATTTCCTCTTTTCATTTAGTATCCGCCATGGCTTACCTTCTCCTCATTTAACGCTTTTATGAACAGATTTTGTTGAGCTATTAAAAATGTCAAAAAATTATCGCTGTTAGTGGATTATAGCCCTTATTGTAGTCGAGTGTTTTAATGGATACCTATAAAGGTTTGATCGACTTTTATGATTAAAACTCTTTTATATTTAGGTGTTTAATTGGAATTGTGATAAGCACTTATATTTATAGATTGAATTATTGGCCAATATCAGTACTGACATAACAATTCCTTTAAGAAACATTTGGAATACATAACTGAAATTATTACCTTTACTGCTCTGATCAAATATGTAAGTAATTAGGAAGCAACGTAACAACACAAGTCGTTCATGCAATTTGTTTATCCGACAAAAAATAACAAAATAGTTAATGTAGTGATACGTCGCGTAGTGAAGGACCCCGGACGATGTCGCTTTGATTTTCCGCTACTATGCCCTCGACTATTGATTCCCACTGATTTCGAGGGACGCTCTTTCCCGTTTTAATCGCGAGGGGTTATGATTTTGCGGTCAGAGACAGGGGACCTCTGGACTAGTTTGGAAAATTAAGCCTCTATTCAATTTAGTGATGCTTCACTGTTATTACGGACAAAATTAAACTAGACAACCAATTTGTTCCTGCATGGCCATGTGGGAAATTCACCCTATGTATTTACAGATAACAAAAATACAGGAAGAGAAATAAATAAGTTCCTCCGTTGGTTGCTGAACGATTTTTTGTATCCGCAGTAAATGCTAACAACCCGCGAATTTATTTCCTTACTATGGTATATTGCAAGCTATAAAATGTGCCCGAGTAAACGAAATCACTCAATGAAAAAGCTATCCTTTACTTTACATCCCACTCAATATTCATCTTTTACATTTTTCAGAATTAGGGCCTATCAAATTTTTTACGAGATGTTCTCTCAGTTAGCTCTATTTACAGCGCCGCTTAGCTGCGACTTTAATAACATTTTGAATGTAAACTGTTGGATAATAACGTTGGAAAATTTTAAATTAAGAAATAGAATTATTTATTTTCTTTTTAAACCAGGGCTTCATCACTCTTTTACTGCCGTCCTTTTGAATACTTGGCTAATGCAAGCCATTTTAGTCGCGATAGACTGGAGAAGGTACCTGTATTCGTTCGGGGGTAAGAATTTATGTCAAGTTGGTATACAAATGTAAGTATATCAACCAGTTACCATTTTCTTCAAAATACAAATATTAAAACTAAGTAAAAAAAAAATAAGATAACGCGTATAGAGTAGGTTTTCAAATTTGACTGCCTCTATAACATTTTTGATATTATTAGGTATTATTAAGTGATGTAAAATTCTCCCTAACCATATCACTTTTAGAAGTAAGCAATTTACATTACCATATTAAAAATAGAGCTGTTTTCCAACATCATATAGTATGACGTTTTACAGTGATGAGGCAAGCACGCATAAGAAACACATATTTGGTTGTTAGACGTCAACCGCGGCCATATAGGTCATGCCAAATAATACATACCAAATCTCACTTTAGGAACAAAGGCACATAGTCTTAATGTAAATGCTGCAATACTAACCAGTTTTAAAGACAAGTAAACAAACGAGTTCGAAACAATAACTGCAACAGTCTTTGTATTCAACCACATACCATATCTCGTATATAATAAGGCAAAGCATCTAATAAGCACTTACAAAATGAACAAAACATAAAAAAGCGTAACGAGCGGAAAAAATAAATATACGACAGACATCGTACCGGCAAGCGACACTTTAAAAAGTTTAAAAGCGAAGTCGGGAGGAAAAATTCATTTTGCAGCAAGTTTTTGCTGGAACCTCCAACCGAGGTGGCGACATGAGTTATTATGTAAATAGTTTTATTGCGCTTGTGTTCATAGCAAAGAGGCTTTATTTGCGACACCGAAGTAAGTCGATCATGATACTTAGTGACGCCCAAGACGACGCTAAGCATTGTAGTAAAAAATATCCAAGAAAATTCTCCATTAAAAAATACAAAGACATGCGGGAATAGATTGGTGGACATGGGCTCATTATTTATTTGACGTTGTTTGTCATTCAACGAATTCGGTTGGCTGCACGGCGACAAGCCAGAATGATGAGACATCATTTGACGTTAGTTCAACGGTAATCCTGTCAAATAAAACAAATCTTTTGTCTGTCTGAATATTTTTAAATATGGTCTTAAAATACGTCACCATATTGCAAATATTCCAAGAGTTGTCGAATTAAAAATCGATTTGAGCATTTTGCACTTTCTCAACTACAAAAAATCTATTAAATCGAAAAATAAAGTCGGGAGTATAACTGATCCGTCGCTCCTAAACCGTCCGTGACGAACTCAACCCGCTAATTGGATTGAATCAAAGCGGCTGTATGTACTGCGATTTTTATACCAACGACTAACTTCTATTTTTTACTTTACAAAGTTTCCAGACAAAGTATTTTGGACGCCATTTGAAATGATCAATGTTTTTGACTGATTGACAGAGTATCCTGCAGATTTAACCTCGTTAACTGAGATGTGAACGATTTACATAATTCCTTATTTCCATTAAATACTGTAAATATGTTGAGAAATACCTTATTAAAATTTGAAATAAAATTACCGCAAAGTATGGTTACTAGGCACGTGCACAGACTAGAGCTATGCGCAAGCCGCCATCGCCCCATCCCTTTACTCCCTCGTACTCCCGTTGAGTATTATGTCTACACTTTAGCTTATTACATGATTTTCATTTTTTTTTTATTATTTAAAAAAAAAGTATTTTTTTAATATTTTTTAGTACCAGTATCATTTGTGGTATCGACCCTGAGTCGCTCGTCGCTGACCAAAACAACGACCTGTATAGGCAATGCTCCTCAGGGTGTAGACATCTCATACCTAACGATGTACAGATGCACTTAAAAATGATTTCCCACCTTTTTTTTTCTCGTGGGAAAATCCTCATAGGATATCCTACCGCCCCGGGGGTAGCGGCCAGGTTACGATTTTCCACCTACATTTGTGTATATTTCACCTTGAGCTGCAATATCTCGTGATTTATAGTAATTCAAGAGATAATGCAGCTCAAAGTAAGCTTAGGGTAAGGAGGTAAGCTTATTTTATCGTACAAAAATAAATAACTGGAACTGCAAGTTATTTAACAGCAAGATAATTCAATGTATGAAATGTGATATCCTTTAAGTTCGACATCGTAATTACTTGTTGCCTTCTCTTTCATTCCACATCATCAAAGAAAGAAATCACGTTCCGTTTTCCTTGTTTACTGACTCACAAAAACAATACAATACGCGACGCAACAACAAAACAAAACCGGACCGACATCAATCTTCGTCAACGGAGAGACTCATCGCCTGAAAAAAAAATCAAAAAGCCAACCCGTCGACGACTGACCAGAATACAGATGCCTTTTTTAAGATTCCTGACCGAAAAGACCGGCTATTATCGACATAACACCCGGAAGGGAGGAGTAAATAGACGCAAAAGTGCAAAAGGGGAGGACATCACAACTGGACTATTTGAAGTACCATTTGAGTGTTGAATTTGTAAATATTGGTTGGTTTTTGAGGGACGATTGTTGAATGAATGGAGTCTCTTAAATGGAGTCATTTATATTGTGCAGCGAGGGAGGGTTGCGTTACGTACTTGTCAGTATGGTTTCTATTGACCACTTCAGAAAGTCGATGGCGTGTGGGTTACAAATTGCGCCGTCAGTTAAATGTGTGTGGAATACTTTCTTCGCAAGGAGCCTATTGTTATTTGAATGCAATTCTGATGATTTTGAATGGTTGGAAATGTTTATTTTATATACGTAAGGGTTGTCTTTGAAGCTCCAGTAAGATGAACTGGAAACTGTTTTTATTTACTTATTCAATTTCAAGAAAACAATATCGATAAGGCCGCCTGTTTTGTAAAAACTTCAATTCTTCAATTTATTGTTACCTGCTTTTTCTTTTCTTATATTATATTAGGTATATGTTTTTAAAATGAAATATCTATTCGTATACCTACTATACTATAATTCATTATAGTATTCCAAGCCACTTAATATACCTAATACGATCAAAAACAAATTCATTTTTTGCTTGTCGTTTGCATTAATTTTCGGGGGCGACATCTGCGGATAATGGCGTCTCGAAGACGTATATTATTATCATTTTATTGAATTTATCAACCGCAAGAACCTCCTGCGGGAAATTGACACCTATTTGTGAGTCCTTGTAAAATGTGTCGCATCTAAATAATGTAACCTTCATTCTAATATTCACAGATAATATTAAACCTACCAAACACATTTTTATGTGAAATGTTGCCAAGACATATGGCTCGTACTGTCAAAAAGTTCACTACTACAAGAACTATTGAATAACAAAAAAGTAATGAACCACCCTCAAGTTGAAAATTGTTGAAATTGGTGAAAAAAAAACCTTTTAGCCTAAATTAATGTTTTTAAATATCTGATTTCTTTCAGCCAAATAAACTTTGACTGAAATGAAAATCAAATGATTTTTAAATGTTCCACTTTAAGATCACTTACCTAAATGACGTCCCGGGAATCGAACCTGTTGCGTTAGAGCTGCCACTACGCACATAACAGGCCAGATGTCACAATTAACTTCCTCTCGACGTAATTACGTTCTAGGCCTACGCGTTGATAAGGGGGCTCGTAGCGATAGCAAATCAAGAGCAGTTGGACGATTAAACCGTTTTGGTACGAAAAAAAATATATCTAAGTCAAAATTTTTTAATAATGCAGAACCTATAAAAAATTTGTTGAAGTATTTTTTTATACCATTAAATCGGTAAACAAGCATACGGAGCCAGATGGTAAGCGGTGCAGCATACGAAGCATCGCTCACGCGTTACTGACCTTTTCTCCCCAATGAGCTCTAGCGACCTTACTCACGCGCAGAAACACAACATAAAGTTATTGGGTTTTAGTAAGGTGGTGGTACTCCCCAGTCGAGCCACTCATTGAGCGAAATAGCGCTATGCTCTACCTCTCTTCAAAATGAGTTTTAATTATTAAAAAATATATTAATATTTTCTATACTTAATATGGACAATTTAAAAAGAAAATATAATTCTGAGATTTCTGCTGATCTTTTTCAACCGTTCCTCATATTTTGTTAAAATATTTGTATTATCAGATAAATTACTTTTCACATTAAGGCCATACAATTTCAATATTCAAAGAGGTGTCAGGAAATGGTTCTGCTGACCGTCCAGCGGTACAGCGGTGAAGCGTAGCGAGCGGTGACCGACCGCGCGTCGCGACCAACGTCGGTCGGCTCGGAAAAGATCATTTTCCAAAACGCAATTAAACTTTAACTTCATTAATGAAAATACCTTATTTTCTTTCGTTCAAATAATAGGGCAGCCATATTGTTCTTCGTCCCCATTGTGTTTCAAACAATAAAAGGCGTATTTCACTGTTCGGGCAATTGTAGACCCTTCGGTTTTTTCTCTTAATTGGGGGACGTTACGTCTTATTAAGTGCTTAGTTTTATGTGTCTATTTTGGCTTTTATGACTGACACCGCTCTGAGCGATCTTAGTACCTTGTTTTATGGCATCTCAATTTTTGGTTCTATTTTGTGTGATTTGATTTTCTGAGCCTACTAGCTACTCCATCCGCGTTCCCGGGATAAAATAGCCTCCTCCGCACTCTCCGGTACAAAAACCATCGCACGGAAAAAACACATCGATCCGTTGCTCTATTGCTGAGAGAAAGATAAAATAATAAACACACTTTCACATTAGTACCTACTGGCCCCGCGGTTTCATCCGCTTTCCCGGGGCAAAAAGTAGCATATATCCTTCTCCATAGCAAAGGCTATCTGCGTGTCTTGCATTGCGATCGGTGTAGGCGTGAAAGCGTAACAAACAAACACACATTCACATTTGTAATATTAGTGAGTAATAGTTTAAGTATTTCTAATTTAAACTATACTCTAGAAGTATTAAGATGAACAGTAATTATTACAGGTTTAACCCGTTGTTAAAATATCTGTTATACTCATAATTTCATTTGAAAAGCAAAGAACACTCAAATAAAGTCAAAAGTCATTCTGTATTCATGCAAACAATTTAATTAAATTTGATTAAATATCAAACGTTACTGAATAAAACGGTGTAAAGTTGAGGAAAATGTTATTTTTCGTGAGGAAAACTATATACCAGACAGGTGCTACTGCAGAACCGCTGTGTTTGCTCAAATAACACACATTTCGAATATAAAACCGGGAGAAACTCGTATGAGGACTGTATGAATTCAAATAAACCGCTGCTACAAAATTATTTTTATAATATAGCAGAGCTGACGTCGCTTAGCTTCACTTAAATACAATTTTGCCAATAGCTAATATTACCCCAACTGTTTATCCAGACATATATGTGTAAAATAGCATTCATATTGACATACATAATATAAAATTAGTTTCACATATTTCAATAAAGATCTAACTTTAATTAATATATTCAGAAGAATTTCTCATTGAACAAAAGTGTTTTTTTAATAATAAGTAAGAACGTGATGAGCATAGCACTAATATAATAACAAATAATATCCTTTATTGTACTATAATGTGCACAATTACGTCAAAATCAAGTCCTTAAAAGGAAGCACCGAATGAGCAGGATGATGAAGTTTCTAGAAAAATACACAATGAAATCTGAACTCTATGAACAATTTGAATAAAGCTCACCAAATGTGTCGATATCATGAGGTGATTTGAAAAGCTTTAATCGTGGTACTATGTCAAAGGAAATCGGGCGTTATTAGTGGCTGCTAAGGTGGGTATTCTATTGATAGTTCGTTGGGTGCTTGGGAGGATGACCCGAAGGCCACAACCCTCACCCTTGGCATTTCGCCAGAGTACTTATGCGGAGACGGACGTGTCTACCTCTAGCCGTCTAGTTTTACGGCTTTTAGATAAATTACTTCGACGAAAAAAAAACAGTCTGGAGATGTATTCAGCAATTTCTAAGTACACGGGAAGAGATAAAAATTAGATGCATCAAAAACATGTTCTCTCATACATTTCAACTGCAAATGTAAGTTTTTACGCACATTATTGACAGATTTACCATGTTGTTTGAACATCATCAACTTCTTATAGGCTTTCCTGTAATCCATAAGTGTACGTGTACGTATATTAAATAGTAATTTTTTTTCAACATTTTGTGCTTAGTTGTTTAGGAGATAAAAGGAGAATGGTCAATTTTCATCTAGTTTCAAAAATTATGTCATTTTTAACCGTGACAAATAAAACGGCCAAGTCCAAGTTCTTAAATTCTTCGTTCTTAAATTTATATTCTAACATCACATTTTGGCAAGAGTTGCATAAATTACAGCTGCAAACCACTTGCGTTTTCGTTGTTAAAAAACGTCTAATGGTACAGTTAAAAGTCTTTCCTCCGTAGTAATTTCACGCGGCTAGTGTAACCAGAGAACCCCTTTGTGAAGTTAACTCTTTGTGGAGTGCGGAACTGTAATTAGAGCAGAGGAAGTCGTCTTACGCGATAGAAAATGTTCTTTCTTTGCTACCGGACACCCCGATTTGGTGCTGCCTCTAACCGATGGTGCTTTTTTTAGTTTTCATTGCAATATATTTATGTTTGGTTTGATTGGGTAAAGGTATAAATTGTAGTTTAATTTTTTATGTAATTTTAAGATCCAATAAGATTAACACTTTAGTTCCAAAAAGATTCTCATTATTATAATGCAATATAATATTGCTTTATAATATAGAATTCTATATGCTACTACAATACAATACACCTTTGTTAAGCTAAGCATTATGATTGGATAACCAATTTTGCATAAGGTATATTTGAATAACATAAAAGGTACAAACTGTATTTGAAATCGATGACGTTTCGAATTTGTAAAAACGGTGCCACCATCAAATTCTATATCGCCAAATTACTGGAGCTTACTCTCTCATTGAATCTAAATTGTTATGAGAGCCAAAACGAATACAATCAAGGTAAAACACTTACGTGCCGCGTCCTAAGTAAATATATAAAACGTTATGCTACAACAAACACACATAGGTATTCAAATCGCCACACGAGCACGACACACCTGCACAGTCATCATACTGCTATATTCTCCAAAATCGGGCTTATTTCGAGCACAAGCCATTCCACTTTATTGATATAGAATATTGGAAACACAACGGCATCAGCGACACATTTGAATTCAAAATGTTTTCTGTTACACGTTTGTATTTACATAAATTTCGATCTTGAAGCTCTTGGCTTTAAGGTTTAATTTGTGTCGGTAGTTTTGGCGCGTGGGGTGTTCGTTGGAAGGGTCGGACGTCGATTTGTGAGGCCCGTTGGTTCTGCTGTGTATCGTTGGAGCACTGCCAACTGTTAGACGTGCCATCCTACTGGCTCATGGCTAGAAAGCCTCGGCCGCAACGTTTTATCTATTCAAAATTGAAAGCAGTGATAGTAAAATTGTCTGGCCGCGCTTACAACGCTCCGGCGGGTCTTTCATAAAATGGAAGGAAAATTCCCAATTGGCTGCTAATTACTGGTATCTTATAGCTAAAAGGTTCTTTGAGATTTACAGTATACATACATTAATATTTATTTTACTTGAGGGAATATTTCGCATTTGCAGGATTTTATATCGCTCCTGCTTACTCTTATTTACAAAATTGATCATACCTTTAATATTTCAAACCCAGGGCATCATATTCTCCTATTTCCTACAAGTGAAGTTAGAAAATTGTCAATGTTTTGTTGTAAAATAAACATTATGTTATGTACCTAGAAATAAAGATTTATATACTCGTAATGTGAACTCATTACCGTCAACCTCAAATTGCAGCTAACATTATTCGGAATGCACGTTTACCATTAATAATGCACCCCAGAGACGTGGGGTGCTCTTAATACGTGATATGCGTTTTAATTTACAACAAAATACGCACAACATGGCGGAATTTTATTTCTGCAGAGTAATTATTTCGCGGTTATTTTTATTGACCATGAATTTGAAAAACGTGACTGCAACAATTTTTTTTTATCTACATAATCCATACTAATGCGAAAGTAACTTAGTTTATCCGTTATCTTTTCAAGCAAAGATAATTGCCAATGAAATTTGCCACCTATGGTATAGAGAAGGCTTACTATTAGGCCGAGAACGCGGGTGAGACTGCGTGTTACAGCTAGTGAAGAAATAATTGTTTTAGGCTTCGATATTATAAAGTCGAGTCGTTTTGTAGAATCTTGTTCGGTCAGCTAGCGTCGCTTTTCACTAAGGGGTTGATTACGTTACGTTTGTTTTCATATGAAAATTGTTTGTCAAAGAAAGTTTCCAATTGCATTTTCCGACCCACCCTAGTATTTGTTCTGATTACATTTTTCGTTGTTCCAGAAACAGTGTAACTTGTTCTTATTAGTATGCTAAACTTTTTTCCAAAACTTAACTATATCCTTATATTATAATGTGAAAGTATGTGTTGATATTTGGCCATAGATCGAACATACCGGGGAAGAAATTAGATATCTCAGGAATATTTAAAAAAAAAACGTGTGGCGGAATATAAATATCAGAATTCGGGATCTTTGAGATCCAAAGCTAGGATTCGTATAATCGTATACCATTTCATTTTGTACAAAAGCGCCAAGACAGTTTCTTAGTTAGTTGATTAGTTACATTTTGTTCAATGGAAAAATATAAAAAATATCTTAATTTTGACATCTATTTGGCATGCTTCTCTAAACTAATATGACCTATTGTACAGTTTCGACAAGAAAAAGTGGAAATAGTTTTGGTGGGTGGTTGGTGTGCTTGCGCGGGGAGTCGTATCTTGCTCCGCCATTGGCTCATAGATGATCCAGGACATTGACGTAAACCTATTTTTTTTTATGCTTGGGGAAATCCTCTCCGCTCACCCCTCCAAGCGCGGCGCTTTGATAGCTCGTCCCGGGAGAAGTCTGACACCTCTCCTCAGCACCCTCGCTGTGCTATCGCACGATAAGTCGTGACCACGTCGACCCATCGTCCTCCTTGGGGTCGCTTCTGGGCGCATAGAGCCCCCACTCTGATTGCCCACAACCCCAAAGGCCCCGTTTAGTCGCCTTTTACGACAGGCAGGGGAACACCGTAGCTGTTATTCTAAGCCCGAGCTACAGGGCAGGGAGGCAGCGACGAGGCACGTTTGTGCCCCGGCGGCTTCGCCTCCGGGTGGGATCGGCCCTCTCCCAATCCCGCTCAGCAGCCACGTACTGCTCTCCACGCTGTATCCCCGCTTAGCATCGCCGACACGACTGCTGGCAGGGAGAGATTCCGTCCAATTTCTTGAACCAGGATCCGCCGCTCGGGTTCCCATGCAGGGCACACCGCAAGCGTGTGCAATACGGAATCCTGGTCGCTCCCACTGCAGTGGAAGCAGGCCACCGTCGCCTCACGTCCGATCCTATACAGATATTCACTGAAGCACCCATGCCCGGTGATTATCTGTGTAAGTCTGTAGGTTAGTCGTCCACCTTGTCGCTGCAACCAGGCCTCAGAGACCGGCAGGACTGCTCCGACGACGCGTTTGCGCGCAAACCGCTCCTCGCGAAGTCTTGCGCGCCACGTCGCGAATGCGATAATTCGCTCTTGCCGTTTGATCGCCTCTTGTGGGGCGCCTCCACCGCTCTGACGGACGATGCGAATCCGGTCATAGACCCTCGCATCCATGTCCGCCAGAATATCAAGTGGCGGAAAGCGAGCCAGAATTGTCGCCGCCTCAAAGGATACTGTGCGGTATCCTCGTACGACCCGTAGTGCCATCCTTCGCTGGACGCTGTAGATTTTCGCCCTACAGCCTCTTCGCCCATACGGGCGCCCTGTAAAGGGCTACGGATCGTATGGACATTGGCGTAATCCTAAGCCATCCAACATATCACAAAAACAAATAAATAATATTACGTACTTTGTTTTTATTACACGTGTTACTAACTGTTATTTTAATTAATTTAGGGTTAGGGGAAAAACAATCAATTACTATCGATTCAATTTGCACCGGAGTTGGGTCGCTGGACTATAGGAACTTCAAGATAAACGGATTATGTCAGCCGCTGTCAAGCGGATGGGTGCGCCCACTGGCATAACGTTACTAGAAGAGTCAACAATATTTACATTGTTCATTAATGTTTTATACTTTCTGTTTAGTATAAATAAGGGACTGTTCCCAGACTTATACGACCTGAACCTTTTAGGCTTGAGTGAATAAGCATTTTCTGGACAGCCTTACTAAGTCTTGGTCACTTCAAGGGTGAGTCTGTAACCAATAAGAAGCGTTTAAAACGGTCCTAGCTTAAAAAGGGTTTATTAACAACCCTTTTAAATGTACCCAAGACTGGTCTACAATGACAATGGGATCTTGAGATGTATATGAGAGACTGTTTTAAGGTTCACACTTGCAAAGTATAGATCTTCTATTATGACTCAAAGTTGCTTTGAAGCTACACGAGCCTGTTCTAGATAACTTTACTGGGTCAAATCACATTGATTTTATCCATCTGTACATTGAGAGAGAAGCATCCAGATATAGATAACGGGAAATATCGGGTTTCAAGTTAACGCTAAGCGGCGGTCTCTGCGGTTATAACAAGTGTATATTCACAAGTATCTCTAGTACGAGTCTCGACTTTATTCACATAACGCTACTTGATGGATGCTCAAGACGTTGCGAAGACGATACAGAGCGTTTCTAGGATAAAATTCAGCTTAAATGCACTGTATTATGCTAAAGTTCTTTTCCTCGCAAAGGTGTTAAACGGATATAAAGTTTGGATCAGTTTAATGTACAAGGTTTAGGAAGAGTACTGGCTGTCAAGGGGAATGCAGACTGGTGCATCCCGTTTTTCAATCTTAGTAATTTAATTTTTTAAATGGAAATGCTCGGAATAGGGGAGTGGGGTAATACGCGAGCGTTTTTAAAGGATTTATTAAGGCTTTGGTTTGTATTGTTTATGTTTATTTTAGTTTTCTTGGCTTTAAGTTTATCCCCGTAAAAGATTTTATGAACATTTTAAATGTATTTGTGTTCATTTCGATTTAGATTTAGCTTACTGTAAGTTGCGCTTAAAAAAATAAGAAACCCAAGAATATAGTGGTAATCCTGTGATCGGAGTTTTAGGAGACAAAGAAAACAAGTCCGAAAAATACATTATCACAAGGTAAGGTCTTACGTTCAGTTGCCGAGTAGGCCGCAATAATGCAACGGCCATTTGTCAGGATAAACAGGCTACGGCAAGAAAAACTGGCTGTGTTAGT
Source organism: Polyploca ridens (assembly GCA_951394255.1). NCBI lineage: Eukaryota > Metazoa > Arthropoda > Insecta > Lepidoptera > Drepanidae > Polyploca > Polyploca ridens. The sequence continues at coordinate 9,103,441 of OX596261.1, forward strand.
GTTGCCAACAAATATTTTGGGGTAACTTGTTTGTTTCAAGTCGACAATGTTTTCTTGGTGAGCCGAATTTATAACCAGGAGTATTATTGCGGTGTTTGTATGTGTTGTTCTTGCGTAAATCATGCGGTGTGTTAATATACTGGAGTTTTATTCAGGTGTATGTAATCACGCTGAATGTGGGGGAGGCATAAGACTGAATATAAAGGCTTTTCCCTTATTAAAAGCCAGAAGGCTTTATGGTTGTGCCTGTCATTAATCTACCTATTTACTGCAAATGCTTACCTATTTGCAATGACTTTAGTTGAACAAGGAACATATTCCTCAGTTGTTTTTTATTTAATCTTCAGCTTTGATATTTTTATAGCTCCATGTAAAAATTTCAGGAGAATATGTGCCTATAACATTATTCAATAAATAATGTTGTCATCCATAAATTGATCAATGGTGTTCGAAGCAGGTGACCTGTTTTTTACGGTCTTTTACTGATGATAGAGTTGTTGAAGCAGGCGTGAGATGCTTGAGTGAGTATAACATGACGGTTACAATGTAAATACGCTTTTATATAACATTAAGTTGTGCGTAGTATATTATTTACTCTATGCATTAAGTTATATAAGCAAGAACATGTGGAAGAATTTAACAAAAATAATAAAAAATATGGTAATTATAACAAAATTTATTTATTTGACTGAATCCATTTTTGTTAGTAAAAGTACTTATAACTAAGTGTTAGTATAAAATAACAAATTTAGATTGTGTATGCTCCAGCTCTCAGATTGGTTTCCTCCACTGAACAAAAGGCAGATAGAGCGGGCGGAATACGGGAGTGAGGTCAAAAAAGCAAATACAAATTGAAAAACACATGCCTGGTGAACATCAGGCTTTTGAATTTGTATTTGCTTTGTTTAATAAACTTTATTTAACGAAAAACACTTGCTTTTTTAATATTAATAAACTTTGTTTGAACAAAGCAATACAAATTCAAAAGCGAATACCAGGTATGTGTTTTTCAATTTGTATTTGCTTGTTTAGCCTCACTCCCGTGTTCCGCCCGCTCTATCTATCTTATGTAATCTGTGACTCCAGCCAATGATTGAGAGGAGAATATGAAGCGATGATAGCTCTGTGGTAGTGGGTTCGTTCTACAATGAGCCTCAGCTTTCGGTAAAGGAATACATTGTTAGGAAAACACAGCACGGTGGAAGGGTACTTTGTAGTACTTGTTAGGTAGCTCATGTTGCAAATATGTCGCCAAGCACTTATCTGTGTGTACCGGCAGTTGCTCTGCGGCGTGATATGGAATTTTAACCAATCACGCCAACTGGCCCGTCTAATACTAATTTGTTATTGGTGCAGCAAAGCTGTCACTATAATTTATGGTAATGGTATATTATCCACTACTTGGTCTTGAGCTTCAGGGTATTTTTGCTGGTGAACTAACGTCATATTTGAGGTTTAAGATAACTTTATTTCTCATAAGAATTAAATTCGCTTATAAGAGAAATTACAGTTAATAAAAATGTACATAATGTTGGGCAAAGCATACTTATGACTACCATTAAAATTTATATAAATTTAAGGAGGGTATTTGGCAAAACATTATCTCAAAAACGTTCGTTCGACACTTTATGTTTTTATGAGTTAAAGCATATTTGAATTATAATTTTCTCTGCGCACAGTCGGCAACATGAGTAGCTAGCTGAAGAGATCCAAATTTATTAAATACCGGTAAGTTACTACACTATTTACATATCCATAATATGGAAAGATATTGTCAATATAAAGGATAAGCTATTTTCTTCAAAAAATAAAGCTTATATTTACTTACTAAAATTAGTAAATTTGGATCTACTTATGTTGTTGACCGTACAAAAGTACGTAGTGCGGCAAAACTAATCGTGGCTTTTTCAGCCTCTGCGTGCCAGGTTAAAAACAAAATGGAGTTGGACGTTTAAACTAGAGTTTATTGCTGTAAAAGGAAAACTAAAACCTGAGTTTTTTAGGAAAACTGACACGGCCACTCGGTGAAATTTACACCAAGTGTAGTTCCAAAGTTGGCCGTTGTCGTATGCGGTGGCGCTCGCAAGCGAATTTAAATTTAGAACGCCCAGTGTTTGAAAACTGTATTGTGTGATGGGTAATAAACTTTGCTGCCTATTATTTAAATTAAAATAATTATGGACTTCTGCTGATATGATTTCAAACATGGGAAATGGAAAGTTCAGTGATAATACCGAGGTTATGATGTATCTCTGTAATATAATGAAAAGGGGTTCAGTATAATATTAAAATAATTTTGTTACTAAGGATGAATATTTTACAGAAAACGCAAGCTTATCCAATCTGAAGTGACTATAAAATAAAATTTACAATCGATATTTTTCAATGGCAGCCGGTAATGTATTCATGCGCGTACCCGCGTTTTTTGCTTTTACATCGCTCGCAAAATGTCGAGGGCAGCCAATTTTCCACAACGTGATGAGAATGTTGCGAAATTATTGTTAATGTGACCCGTTGCCTGGCAACCAGACAAAGGGAATCACGACTTTTTGCTTGATTTGTCATTCATTTGATAGTGATAGCAAATATTCACGTAATTATTAGCTTATTTTTATAAATACAAACGATAAATAGATATCCAATTAACATGCTAAGGCTACTTTTCCACCAGAGATGTGCTATGCAGCTATACTGCGAGGATGTAATAGCTAAGCTGTGAAAATACGTGACCGTTTCCACTGATACTAAGCTATGTAGCTATGCGAGGAAGATGCACAGTTCGAGCTATGCGATGTATCGATAGTAGGGAAGCGGCGAGGGCGCACGGTGGATCGAAACAGCTATATGAGGGACATTGGGGAGTTTTTACAAATTCCATTAAAAAAAAATACTTTTTTTTAATGGAATTTAAGCGAATTTAAGACTACTTTATTTACCAAAAGAAGGATAAGAAAAGAAGAATTATACATCAAAAAATATTTTATAGAATACCTACACAAATTACAATTCTCAGGTAAGAATAGTCCTTTTGCGATTTTATTCACATTTTCAGTGTACCTAAATAATTGTTGTGATCAATATGGAAAGTCTAGTGAATAATTTGGATTTGTTTATGGTGTTAAAAGAACAGTTCGGATCAGTGTCGAACAATAAAAACTTTTTGAATACCTGCAGCAAACGCTGAATTTAAACTGGGTGGAAGAAAAAAATGCAATACTCCTGAAGTTTTGTTCCAATGGTTATGGAAGATGAGGAAGATCAAATATGACGTTTACTAGATTTTTGAAAAAGAAATGAAGATTGGGAAGAAAGTGCTATTATCTGGCCTGAAGACCTTTTTACCCAACGAGAAAATGTCCAAACCGATGATGTTAGTGAAAATGTAGAAAGTTTGGCAGAATCTACACCAATAGCTTTTAACGTCATCGTCACAATATACGCCGATAAAACCCTTTGAAGAGTTGTGTAACAAGCAAAAAAGAAGACGTGCGAAGAACATTTTCGAAAAGCATTGTCTCCACAAGAGTTTTGCAGTGCTACCATGAAAAATCTTAAAAGTAGTGGAAATAGCGAAATAAGTTAAAATGGAACATTTACTGCACCAGGCGATTGAACAAAGTGCAGCATTTATGTATCCCTCCTATAAAATAAAGCAAGCGAAATTAAATTATTACCCTGCTAAAGAGGACATCACCATAACCGAAGATGGAGCATATATTAAGGTTATCTTATTAATTACTAAAACTTACATTACTAGAAGTAATGGAGTTTAATCTGTTCTCTAAAGCCAACTTGAAGCTAATATGCAAATGGGGTTTTGATGGAGCATCCAGTTAAAGTAATTATAAGCAGAAGGCAGTTCCGAATTTGATGATTCCAGTGTTTTTATGGTTAGCCTAGTTCTCATAAGGCTGATGTGACGAAGAGATGACGTGAGAAAATGATCGTCCGTCTTCACCCTATACAGTTCAAGTTCATGAAGGAGAGTGAAAGTTCAGTACAAAATGAAAAAAAGTCATAGAACAGCAAATAGAAGCACTTCAACCATCAAATTGCAGGAAGTTACCGTCATACACCAACTGCTAATGACAATTATCGATGAAAATATTACATCGTACATATCGGAAACTTCAGCAGCTGTGTGTGACATTTCTAAGGCGAAACCATCAGAAATGAATAAGCTCGAAAACATTGACCGCAAACTAAAAACTGAAGATATGTACCAATACGGATTGTCTTCATTACATGCGTGGATCCGGTGTATGGAATGTTTGCTTCATATAGGTATAGAATTTTAAATATAATTTAATAACTATTTCATGTAATGTATTCTGCAACGAAAAATGTTCGTAGAAGTCGTATTTATTTAATAATAAATTGTCTTTTATTGATTCAGCTTACCGTTTGGACTTAAAAAAATGGAGCTCAAGGGGTGATGATAAAGAGAAAATGGCACAGAGAAAACGACAAATCCAGCAAGCCTTTAAAGATGAGAACGGCTTGCTTGTCGACATTGTCAAACAAGGAGCAGGCACCGTTAACTATGGCAAAACAGCTAGGCGTTTTTTAGTGATGCAAAAACATCAGCTCGCATCACTGGTGTCGATGAAGAATTAACAGAAAGGTTCCACATCATATTACAGACAGTGGCTTCTGGTGAGCGAGTGGATCTTTCTAAATTCTCCCAATTTTGTATAAGATACAGCCACTTTGTTTGTATGTCCAGTTATATTCGTGGTACTACATGCTCTCTAGCGTATATTAGATGTTAGTGCATGATACGGATATAATTGGACATTTTGGACTTATACCAATAGGACCTATACCAATAGGGGAACTCTCGAAAGAAGTATCAGAGACTCAAAATAAGGACTTTCGTAAATATAGAGAGAACTATTCAAGGAAAGTAAGTAGAATAGCGACAAATGAAGATATCCTACATAATGTTCTATTGTCGTCTGATCCAAAACAGACTTCTCTAAGGCCAAGAATGGCCAAACAACGGAAAATGGTTCTTTCACCAAGAGCAGTCGAGCTTTTGGAGTCTCTTCCAATTGAACCCGAATTGTAATTCATAGATATGATAAGAAGATTGTGATAGTGATTAACTGTTTTTTTTTTTTAATGAATGTTTTTATTTCTACTTTTGAAAATATTCCTATTTCTGTACTCCCTTCAATAAATGTGTTACCAAAAAACAAATAAACAACGTTTTGAAATTAATATCATTATTTAATCATTCAAATTTTTATGTAACAGATTATTTTGCTAAAATATAAGATGATTTATGATATTAGAAATAAAAAAGTGCCCTTTACTGACATTTTTTTTTTCATTTTTCGGATCCTTATAACTCGCGAAGGGGCAAGGTTGTGTGCCCGCTGATAGTGTACGATTAAAGTCATCAAGCCAAAGAATAAGGCTCAAGTAGTTTTAAAGCAAGACCTCTCAAGACTTGGCCGAAAACGAGCAGTTTCTGTCTCATTCCATACAACAAAAACATAAAATATTTTTTTTCAGGCAAACTATCTCTTTTAGGGAAAAACGTTAAATAATAATTATTCATCAGAATAACGAGACCTATCGATAAGTATTTTTTGTTTATGGAATTTGTAAAAAAATCCCCAATGTCCCTCATATAGCTGTTTCGATCCACCGTGGGGCGGCGCGGTGTAAGCTACTACTTCTACTTTCTATACTATGTCTACTTTCAGCGACAAACGGGGGCCTACTGTAGGTACTCTGCCCTACACATAGCTACACCACTCGCGACCATCCATAGCACGCATCCTTCCATACAAAACATAGCTTAGTTGAATCCGTTTCCACTAGTGCTAAGCTATGTGCACCAATGAATATGATTGGTGGATATCAAAGGCATCCATAGCAACGTAGCATAGCACATCTCTGGTGGAAAAGCGGCCTTACGCCTCCGTATATGTACAATATTACTTGGAAATAACCATTGCGTAATAAAACACGTGGCTCCCGGCAACCAGTGATTTAAAAAGTAAGGATAGATCATCTTTATTTTTGAAATCCAAGAATTTTACTTAACAGTGATTCTAGCTAAAAAATTAAAAAATGTATCACATTGTCTGGCAGAATGCAAGAGATAAGATGAAGAGGGATAAAAGTCATGTGACTAAACGATAAATATGATAGTGAAAGGGAAGAGGTTGACCGAAAAAGGGATGTATGGATTGTTTTGAAGATAATAAGAGTAAGAAAGGAATAGGCAGAGATGGTGCTGATATCTGACGGAATGCATTTATATTGAATTAGATTTTTTTGAGAATGAATATGACTATAATCCTCAAAAAAGCGTATAAGCGCGAGATGGAACCCAAAAATGAGTCGTTAGCTTTGTCTTCATGAAGTAATAAATATAAATCAATGTTCGATGTTAAACATTTCAACAGCTACCAAATAAAATCCTTTTATTTTCATTATCGTTTTATTTAATTAGCGTTTATACCGTTCCCTTTTTGTTGGAATAAAATTGTTTTAACAGAATTTTGGAGAACGGCTAATCTTGTTCTAATCCTTTAAGCTTTTGAGTAATCGATTAGTTGAGCGTTGCGAAGGCTTACTTGTATTTTTTCGCTCTCAGTTTATTAATTGGCATTAATCGGAGCTTTCAAAATAATCTATATATATAAATATTAACCCCCATTTCTCCTGGTCACGCTATAACTTGAGAACGGCTTTACCGATTTCGATCATCTTTTTTTAAATGTTTTCTAATACTCTGGAGAATGATTTTTACGGAAAAAATATTAAGAAAATTGCGCAGAAACTTAGATAATTTAAGAAAACTTACGACAATATACACCTATCTAATGTAACCTTAGCGCGGTAGGGTAGGGTAGGTAAGGGGGTAAAGAAGGGGGCGCAGGTGAAACCGCGAGTGGAAAGCTAGTATTGGTATAAAGTATAGTGTCCGCGTGTTTATATATCGAGTAGAATCTAGTAAGACTGACCTATTTTCGCGTAATAGCACAAAGGAGTTTTAAATTAAAGATTTTTCCAAAGCTACAGACTGCGCTAAGTCCGTGAGACTTGTCTCCTTTTTCGTGCAATATAAATTGAGCTTTGTAGCAACATCCTAACGAATGTACAGTATTATTTCCAGTTTTATGTTGGTAGGTGATAAATACAACGTTGTTTGCTTTTGTCCGCGGAAAAATGAGCCAATGTGAGCCTTACCAACTGATTTGTACAATAATTATTTCTGTTTCCTTTATTTATTTACCGTCACGATAATTATGTTTCCTGGCCCGAAGGTAGAGTATTAATTCATAGGAAATTAACCTATTGTTTCTTCGGTTTCTGTTATTATTATAATATTTTACCTGTTGTTAAGGCGTTGTCAGCTGAAATAATGACATAGAAACAGTTATTTACTTTAGCTACTTAAGTGAGAAAAAACCTTAGAAAACACTCTTATATAGAATATCTATTATGCAGCTATTGTGCAGCTGTATCCATTCATAGAAAAAAAAAACCTGAATTTATTGTCATTTATTTGACTTTTTATAAAGGACTAGCTTTATAGCCCGCGACTTCATCCGCGTAGATTATTTCTTTTTTCTAGATATTAATCATTGTAACAATATAGAGCTTTATGTTCATGGCTATTGTCCGCCACTGCGTGTGATATTGTCAAAAGTTCAGGTAGATTAAGAGCTCATATGCGAGGACGCCACATAAAACTGAAACAGTCCTGCCGCAAATCAACTCTAGCTTTCAGGGTTTTTCCCTGTGACTACAAACCTTAATTAGGAACTGTTATCTTTTAAATTCAAACGGAAAGTGATTTGGGATCAATGGTATACGCGGCAAGAAGACTGTTTCTCCTCTGGCAGAACCAGTAAATATTTTGACCTCAATAACATTGCGGCGGAGAGCTGTTACTTGTAGTCTAGTTCCACAGCACAATTTTGGAGGCCTTATCTCTCTTTCTCTCTATAGTCTTTCCCTCATGTCTGAGGATCGTGGTCAGCATCGGGTTTGCTTCTAGAGCGGATGATCTGCCTCCACCGGTTTCTGTCCAACCCGTCCCTTACGACGGTGTAAAACTTGGAGGACGATGAGTCTTTTACTTGATCGGACCATCTAGTTGGTGAACGACCACGTAGTCGTTTTCCTTCCGTGTTCCCAACTATGATCAGTTTTTCCAAACTTTCATCGCCTTTGCGCACCATGTGGCCGAAATACGAAAGAATACGTTGGTGACATATGGTGGACAATCGAGTTTTAATTTACAGTTGTGATAGGATTGATGCATTGTTGCATTTAGCGGTCCAAGGTATTTCCAACATCCGTCTCCAGCACCACATCTCGGATGCATCAATCCTTTTTCTTTCTCCAGTACCTATAGTCCACGCTTCCACTCCAAACATGAAAATGAGGAATACCAATGCTCGTATTAATCGGATCTTTGTTTTAATACCAATTCCTCTCTTTTTCCTGATGTTGTTTACGTGAGTCATTGCATCCTATGCTATTTCAATACGCCAATACCATAAGCCAAAATAATAAAATTTGTAATTTTCACTCAAAAAATAAAGAACTTCATATACTAAATTTACTCCCCCTTTTCACTCCTTAAGGGTTCAAATTCCAACAACACCGATATTCGTTGCGTTAGTTTATAACCATAAGCTTAAATAATAAATTGAGTGTATTTCCATACACAAATTCATCCCCCTTTTTACCCTTTCGGCATCGGAATTATCAAAAACGTTGAAGCACATATAAATTAAATTTCAATCATCAGCCTAAACAAAAATTTGAAGGTCCTAACTTCGAAACTGATGGACTTTCATATAAACTTGCATCCCCTATTTTACCCCATTAAGGATGGAATATCCAAAAATCCTTAGTGGTTGCCTACACTGTGTAATAATATATTAAGTGACGTTTACTTTGAAACTGAATGACTTACATACATCCCATACCTTTTCACCCTGTCGGGGGTGGAATGGTCAAATAAGCTGAAACATGTATAAATTTATTTTCAATCGTCAGCCTAAATACAAAATTTGAAGATCCTAACTTCAAAACCGACGGACTTTCATACAAACTTTCATCCCTTATTTTACCCCCTTAGGGGTGGAATTTCTAAAAATCCTTCCTTAGTGGATGCCTACACCGTATAATAATATATTTAGTGAAGTTTACTTTGAAATTGAAGGACTTGCATACACAACTTCATCCCCCTTTTCCTCCCTTCGGTGGTGGAATTATCACAAACGCTGAGATAACTATATATTAATTTTCAATGGTCAGCCTAAACACAAAATTTGAAGATCCTAACTTCATAACTGACGAACTTGCATACAAACTTTCATCCCTTACTTTACCCCCTTAGGGGTGGAATTTCCAAAAATCCTTCCTTAGTGGATGCCTACACCGTATAATAATACATTTAGTGAAGTTTACTTTGAAATTGAAGGACTTGCATACCCAACTTCATCCCCCTTTTCCTCCCTTCGGTGGTGGAATTATCACAAACGCTGAGATAACTACACATTAATTTTCAATCGTCAGCCTAAACACAAAATTTGAAGATCCTAACTTCAAAACTGACGGACTTGCATACAAACTGTCATCCCCTATTTTACCCTCTTAGGGGTGGAATTTCCAAAAATCCTTCCTTAGTGGATGCCTCCACTATATAAGGTATCTTTGTGCAAAATTTCAAATCTCTAGGTCCAGCGGTTTGGGCTGTGGGCTGATATATCAACAATCAGTTTATCATTTTATATATTAATATTATTAAGATAAGAAATTTTATGAACATTGTTATATAGCTAACTGTATCAATAGAAAATTACTACGTGTAATATTAACAGCCTTTGGTTGAATAACAGTCGTATTATACAGCATGAAGACGCAATAATGCGGTTTGTTAAAACTGAGCTCATAATTTATTCAAATCGTGTTATGTGTACGTGCCGGCGACACCGACGTACCGACACAATGTTTTAATTTCACCCGCGACAAATTAATTTCGTTAACTGCGTTTGTAAACGTGTCTGTTGTGAAAGTAGACAGAGAACTTGGGAGACATCGATTTTAACAAGCTCTTTCATTTGATTACAGGTTTCTTACTATTTTCGTATATGTTTAATCCGTTGACTGTAAACTATGTGGGGCCTTTGAAAGTAAAAAAAGTGTATGATGTGCGATCAGTAGCGAATATTGCAGAACTCTAGACTGCTTGCTGTGTGCACAATAGTCAACACGGAATGTAGAACTCGGAACTCTAGAACTCTCTCTGTGGGATCGGCGCCTTAGGGGTATGATTTTGAAAATGCATCCCTTAGTGAAGACTCCATTATAAAGCTCCTTTTAGTTTAAGAGAGGTAGAGCATAGCGTTTATTCGCTCAAAGAGCAGCTCCACTGGGAAGTACCTCCACCTTACAGAATGCCGCAACCAAATAACTTAATGTTGGGTTCCTGCACGTGAGTTAGGTCGCCAGAGCTCATTGAGGAGGGGGAAAGGTCGGTAACGCGTGAGTGATGCCTCATGTGTTGCAAGCGCCCGCTTACCATGATGCGGACCGTATGCTTGTTTACCAACTTCGTAGTATAAAAAACTGTTCTAGTTGCATGTTTTCTAATTAAAATTTTATTTTGTTGCAGGTAAATTACTAATGAAAACTTACTATAATAAATGCAAAATCAAAACAAGAGCGCAGTTGCAAGATAAGAGGTAATTTATTTATAAGTAATCATACAGTGAACATGTTCTAGGTTCTTTGTTATAGCCCCGCTAACATTTAGTTCGGAATCTGTATATAAAAAAAATAACACATAATTCATCAACTAGGATTGAACTTTGGCCACGTCAAAGAATTGATAGAAAGGTGTCAACCCGGTCAAATGGATAATGCCGCTAAAGGGCGCCGTCCACCGACGGGCTCAATTAAATGAAACGGAAAAGTGAATAAAAAGGTAAAAAGTAGAGACAGAAATGCCTTGACCCGCACCCTCGGGCGGAATTGGTTAAGTTATTTTTCTTTAATTATTACCGCTCTGACCCTTGAAAGGCTAACCTAAAAACGTATTGAGTTCCGACAATTACAGCTACTGTTTTTAATTAAGAATTTCTATGAATAACGATGACCGGTTTGTTTAATTTTATTAAGGCTATGAGTTGCTAGCTTCCACCCCGTAGTTCCACTCTCGTTTCCGAGAACCATAGAGTAAGAATATTAATATATTATTTAGAGTGATAGCGCTAAAAACATTACCTTGAGCTAAGCGTTAGCATTTTTCATATATAGATGCATTCATCGATATATCGTACGCTAAAAAAATCTAAAAATCGTAAAAAAATCGATATGAGCTCCTTGTCATTTGTCAGTAAAAGAATCGATTAAAAACTAAATATTGGCATTCATTATGTATTCAGTCGTTCAAACTATGAAGGCGCAGTTCGTTTCAAGGCAGCGTTGCACATACTCTATGTTTTTTTTTTATACACTAAGAATATAACTTGAATTTTAATAGGTTTTGCAATCGGGGACAACCAATAACCTAAGTATGTATATTTTTATAATATTTGTTTATCCCCGACTGCAATACCTTATAAAATTCAAGTTATATTCAAAAATCTATAGATTTAAGAGCTTGTTTTTCTCTCTTCAGTTAATTTATGTTTTACGCAGTCGGGTTTTTTGTTTCTTTTAATAATTTAATTTTTTTCAGACTTTATAGTTTTATACAGAAAGAGCTGTATGTATTAGTAAGTAAATGAGCGGTACGGTAAATGAACGCTAACAACCATCGCAAATCTGTGATTTACGTACGGTAACGGCTCAGTACCTACTGTCCTTGCATTAAAAGTGGTTTTTTGCAGTTTACGTCAAAATGGTAGCATAAAAGTAGTACAATATATACATATATGGAATGGTCTATTTACAAGCTTTCATTTGATACCCATATTGTTATAATAACGAAACTTTTATTTTTAATACCCCCATATTTTTTATTCTTAGGCGCTATATAAAAATAATATACCCTATGACACTCCCCTAGTCAAGACGAATCTAACGACACCTCATATGCTTAAATCCATCGAGCCGTTTAGGCTGCAGAGCGGCACAAAGAAATAGACATACATACATACATACATACACTCGAAAAACATAACCCTCCTTCCGGGTCAGTCGGGTAAAAACGAAATATTGGCATTCATTATGTATTCAGTCGTTCAAACTATGAAGGCGCAGTTCGTTTCAAGGCAGCGTTGCACATACCCGTGGCACATACTCTATGTTTTTTTTTATACACTAAGGTGGCAAACAAGCATACGGCTCGCCTGATTGTAAGCAGTTACCGTAGCCTATGGACGCTTGCAACAACAGAGGAATCACTCGCGCGTTGCCGACCCTGAAGAAATCTCTTCACACCCTTTTTAAAGAAAGATTGAGAAAACGAGTACAGTCGCTCTATTAATATTCTATCTCTATGTGTCAACTTTATTTAAGCTAAATGTCACATGATAAAGAAGGAGTATGGACTAATAAATAAAACTCATGTTCAATATTTTTTATATGTAACTTATGCTAATCTGGTTCATACATGGTATTCCAACATAGTGAGAAAAATAATGTTAACTGTATATCAGCTTTAAAATGTGGGTGATAAGTCTTTATTTCTATAACTGTTTCACACATTTATCAGTAATTTCATCTGATTACACGCTTGGCTGACAGTAATTCTATCCATCACCCTGTATGGCATTAGCCTAGCCAATTTAATGGCGACACAGCTATATGGGACATATTTGAGCCCACTGGATTGACAGTCTGAAGAGATTAGCTGGATTAGGCAGGAGTATAAATTGTCGGTGGACTTTAAACGTATTTTGTTCTATAATAGGTAATTTATATACGATAGGTATTCAAACATATATTAAAAGGCTGTTCAGACTTCTTTATATAATAATATACATAGTCATTCTGTAGACATGACCATTTGAACTAAAACAATACAGTGTGATGTGTGAAGGTAAGTTAGGTAATTTACCTTCAAACCAAATGGCTCCTCAAAATAAAAATAAAATATAAGGTCCTAATAAATTAGTGAACTTCCTCTTGAGGGATGAATGAGGGATGAAAAAATAAAATTAGAAAAAAGATCCGAGGGAAAAAAAAATTTTTTCTTTGACTTGCATAGAAACTCTCCATACAAGTTTAAGAAAAAAAATTTTTTTTTTCCCACAGTTTTTTTTCTATTATTATTTTTTGATTACTTAATTTATTAGGACCTTATATACGTGTTTAAATATTGTAGTTTTACTAGCGGTTCGTGTCCGGCGTCGCCCGGGTTAAATGTATATACTTATATAGCCTATGTTACTCTGTGATAAATTAGCTTTCTCCTGGTGAAAGATTGTTTTAATTGGGCCAGTAGTTGTTGAGTTTATTAATTAGAAACAAAAATACATAAATCCAAATCTTCTTTCTTTATTATTAGTGTAGATAGAAGTAGATACTTAAACGCAAAGCTAGATAAAATTTTATGTATTTAAAATATTAATATGAACTGGAATACAACTTGATGCAAAGGTAAACTTACCGTAGCTGCTTATGTATATATTTTGTTGAGTACTCAAATCTGAATCTTAACGATAAAAGCCTTTAAGAAAATAATATAAGCACAAGAGCAACACACACCAAACTAAAAACAAGGTATTGTCAGACACGCATTTGTGATCCCGTGACTTTCATGTGACCGGAGGCATAGGTGCAAATCTTCTTTCGTATACATTTCCCTTATCACTCGCAATGCGGCGCTGGTATCCGCTTATCTTGACAAATGGTCGGTATTCCCAACCTCGTGTTCCGACCTATAATAAGACATTTGTTTAGCCAATGTATTGTGTTTCCTTTTATTTGTATATTACGTATATTTTTTCCTCAAAAATCCTAAGGAATATTATGCCTTCGGGGCCTGTCTGTCACAGGCATAATCATTTTGATAGGCGTTATTTTTGTTTTACTTCTGCGTGTACAATTTGAGAAAGCCGATTTGGCTTGATTTAATATTATTTTCTTCGTCGTTTCGTTATGCTGCTGAAATGGTTTTAATTATAACGCTTTTTTATTATTGTTTTGCACATTTCATTATAATTCTTAGAAAGACATTTATGCACATACCACATTGAATATTAATCGTCTCTATGAAACCTATATGTAAAGAAATACATTTTTAACATGATACAACATACAGCTTTTTTGTGGTGAAGCCGTTGTCAAATCTATAATTTACTAATTAAAATATAGGTTGTAGAAACTGTTTAATATATTCGCTAGATAACCATAACATAGCTATCGAATAAGTTTCATCAGCCTAATTTATGTTTGTTACGTGTCCCTCGTAAATCTAACCAATACTGTAACATATACGGCCCTTACCCCGGGATTTATAATTTACAATACATACACATAGGCTGTAAACCTAAAGTGTATGGATATAAAGCTTTAATTATGGTTTATGTATGATTTCCAATTTGGCTGAGTTGTATAATATCAAAAACATAGAGATCTAATCTCAATTCATTAAATATAAAAACTTTGATGTCATATAACTATAAATTTAATTATAATAATATTGCGGGTCATTGCAAAGGTCAGCATCTCATTGGCACTACCCCTGGAATTGAAAAATTCCATAGGCGTAGGTGACCATTTCCATCACGTGAACCGTCTTCCTACTTGTCAGCCCTCTTGACTGATTGGACTATACCACAGATCAAGGAGTCCTGCAGTCAGTCTAATATCGACTCTATACCTCTGCACTATGTGTCAATAGTACTAAATGATAAGAGAATACATAATTATGTCATCTGTTGGTACTTGAGGTAGGAACTTCTTTATATAAAACTAGCTGTCTCTCGCGGTTTCACCCATCCTTCTCCATACCATAGGCTATCTGCATGGCAAATTTCATGATGATCCGTTCAGTAGTTGAAGCGTGTAGGCGTAACGAACAAACAAACTTACTTTCGCATTTATAATATTAGTTAGGATTATATAAAATGTAACCATGGCATATATTCTTTACTTTTGTAGGGAATTACGCCTTACTAATTTTCAATGGTGCTTTCAATTCGCTTGCAAAGATATAATTTGCTTCACATCTATGGATGTTTGCCTCTTCATTATTATTCATGCAATGTATATAATATATATACATTATGTACATAATAATTTAGGAGCATGTCACGATATTGGTTGTATGCTTATGCTGATAACATTTGAATTATTGCGTGGTGGATCATTGATTGACATAGTCAATTATATTGCTCGTTAATTTGTGCTAATGCACTTAACATTAGGGGTAAATAAAGATATAGGTAAGCTATAATATTATTCATCTATCCCATTAATATAAATCGTTATTCTAACAAAAGCCTTACCAAGGGATTTCGTTTAGAGATTTTGTCAACAAAAATACTTTTATTTTATTTTATTTTATTTTTATTTATTTTATTTTGACAACATACAGTCATTAAATAACATTTTTACAAAGTAATAACTTAACTTAAAATTGTAGACTTTGAGTGTCAACTATTGTTTTGTTAATTATATATATTAGTAGGTAATACACAGACAGAAAGATTGGCTTATCATATATATACCAATAAAGCAATACCACAGAGGATTAAACTAGTAATATTGACAAGTTCATATTTTTGAATTCATTTAGTTAAACTAGGTTTATCTTTGTACTCATACTTGGTTTATATTCATGGAAAAGGTGCGAAATAAATCACTTTAAAACGTATGTAGCTAGGTCTATCAACTATTTTAATATATTTACCCCCATATGATAATAAAGTATGCTGAACTATTCTCTGTTACCAGTCCCTGCAATAAAGTTCAGCGTAAGCACTTTAGATCTATCAAAATGTGCTCTACCTTCATATAAATCAGCAGTAGCAATTTTACATAGTTTCAAATAGAAGTACCTCGAGGCTCTTTGATAATATATATAGAACAATTGAATTGAAACAAATATCAGAAACAATCGTAACGAGAAACTAATTTTGTATAAACAAAGTTACATTATAGTTTTGGAAATTCGTGGATAACTCGTTTCGGGTCAGAATATGTCGTTTCGTCCTTGGTTACGATTTACGAGGGTTGCGTACACTCGGCAATATCAATTGTTATACTATTTGATAACGATATCACTGTGTTCTCAATTTTACTATTGAGTTTTAAGGTTGAAAATGGAATGTAGTTTTCTCAGTTTCATATAAAAGGTTACGGTAACATAGAGTGGTGTACGTTTTATCTCGACAATTTCACTTGATAACACTATTTTGTGACGTGCTTATAAACAAATGTATTTCAGAGAAATAATACAATACTATGGTTCTAATAAAATCTTGTGTAATATCGTAATTTCGGCCTATGTTTTTAATAGTGGCGTGATTATGCTATTACACTTTCAAGTGACCATTACAATTGATAATATTTTCATCATCCATAAGCCCGCTGAAATAAAATTAAAAGGTTTTCTTTTCTTGGCTATAATATTACTAAAATTACGATTAAGTTCTATTTTTTATACTTTACTAGATGATCAAAATACAAGAATCTTTTGGTGCAAAGTATATAATAATATTATATATTACATTATAATATATTTCTTACAAATCATATATATGACAGACTGATACATCATATGATATGAATTATTACAGAATAAGAAACATGAACCTGTGTCACTTTTTTATCTGTATATGTATACAACGGCATGATAAACATATACATTTATACAATATCTATATAAACATTGTTATCTAGCCTCACCTTAATTTATTTATAAAATAGATACTTGCTTGATGTTTGCAATAAATGTAACAGATTAAATTGTAAGCCTTAGGCTAGTCTGTGTCATGTTTTGATTGTTCTTTGATATTGTCTTCAAGTTTGGATATAAATAGAAAGATAGATAGATAATTCTTTTTAGCTACACCACATTATGGAATGACGTCACGAACGGAGAATAAACTCTTGCATAATATATTTTTCCATTAAATAATTTCACTTTATTCAATATAATGAACGTGGAAATATTACGATATTTACTAAGTCAAGGAATAATTGATATCTCTCTGGAGGGGCAAATTTTTCCTTTTCATCATGAAGAAAGCAAGTTGTTCATTAATTTAGTCATCTTTGTTTGACTTTAATTTGGCCATTCTTGGAATGAGATTATTATTTTTCAGTTTATTACAGGTCAAGCACGTACCTACTTGTTACCTTACAACATTAAAGAGAGCCTGAAATAATATTAATTTCAGGAAAAGCGTGTAAAAACAATGTTTTTACTATCCGTTTTCTGGATATACCTACTTCATTTATTTCGGCCAAATTATACCAAATTGAATGATAAATTTGATCATATATAAATAAAGAAAATAGTAACATTTATGGAGCTTACGTATTTAACACAATGGCAGTTTTATGAAACCAAATGCTACATCTCTAGCTCATACAAAGTCGTATATTAGAAAGATAAATAGCGTCAAGATTTAGTACAGTAACGTCCCATTAACTTTAGGCTTGGAATTAACTCGCAGACTGAGCCTAAATAATATTTATATTCGTACTATATTAGAGTGGCATTCATAATGATAATGAAAATTACAGTAATAGGGAGGCCTATTCATTTTCATTATAATTATACCGAATATAGCAGTTAACCTTTTCATATATTTTTAATGACAGCCTACATTGGCCCTGATTCTGTTATTTACAACTTAACTAATTTTAGTCTCACCATGTATCTTTCAAACAAAAAACATAAGAAAAGGATGTAAGAAATTTAGCCCTTCCAAATTAGTCCAATGCTTGTTTTCAATATAACTTGAGTCGCCATCTATCGTGGTTACGTCTAAATACCCGCAAATGAAGATGGCAAAGACTAATTTGACAGCTTTATACAGGCTGTTGTTTTGGTCGGCGACAAGCGACCCAGGAGCGGTAGTACAAAATTTATATTCCCCAAAAATTGACTTAATTCCATTAAATACTGTAAATATGTTGAGAAATACCTTATTCAATTTGAAATAAAATTACCGCAAAGTATGGTTACTAGGCACGTGCACAGACTAGAGCTAAGCGCAAGCCGCCATCGCCCCACCCCTTTACTCCCTCGTACTCCCGTTGAGTATTATGTCTACACTTTAGCTTATTACATGATTTTCAAAATTTTAAATTTTTTATTTTTATTATTAAAAAAATAAAGAATTTTTTGTATTTTTTTTAGCACCAATATCATTTGTATTATCGACCCTGAGTCGCTCGTCGCTGACCAAAACAACGACCTGTATATGTTCTAACCTTTTTCAATAATGTTTGTAAGAAAGAGATGTGATGTCACTAAAATTAGTTTAGTGCGATTTACAACAGAATCGGCAACATTATCCCACAAATATATTTCGTTACAAACTAAGCAAAGAATGTGCACATCTATAATTCACGAACTACTTAACAAAATATTTTCTCAAAACCTAACATATGGAAAATGGCAAGTCGTATCTAGCACGAATGGGTACTGCCTGGGTACATGAACCAATTCAGCGAAGCAAGGACAGCCATGAATAAATTCGATGTAGCCATGTTACCGTGCCAGCCCGTGACGACGACCCCGCCCAAACTCCATGGCGTTTCTGAACTACGCCCTATCCTATAAATCTAAGTGGTATGTTCTCTTATAGAAACTATTCACTAGTATTTCACCTCCTTCGCTTCTTTGAGATAAGTGGTCCTAGGTCTGGTAATACTTAAGTGGTGTATTATAGCATGAAATTGGTAATGTGCCCGACCTTATAAGGCATTTTTTACTTTATTACCTAACACCGAAGAAAGTTGGGTCAGCAGGTTATTGTATACGTTGTTTATGACGTAAGAATTGGTTCGATTGCTTAATAATTATGTCTCGTTGTACATTTAAAACATCACTTTTGCCCATCAAAGCTTTGAGGTAGAAAAATAAAATATCAAAAGCACAAATAAAAGGAATTTGAAAAAACACGTAACATAATACTGTTTAGTTGCATCCGAAGCCTTTATCCTCCAATAAAATCTATATTAAAAACAAAATCGCGTTATCCACATAATTTCCGTATCGTAAGGGCCGACGGTCATTAAAACCGTCGGTTCTGTGCAATGTAAGGGTCGGCGCACACGATGGCGAATCATGAATACAATTATACGCCCGAACCGTTTGGTAGGATTAAATTCTCTGGCCCGTTGAATTTCAAATTCTCGAATTTGGAATAGAATGTAATGATAATAAATGTATGTTCTGTAACTGTTGACGTTTCTCTTTCTTTATATTTGTGCATAAAGATTCCATAATCTGTGTAATAGCTAAGGACCCTCTATAAGTCAATAGTTAACTAGACACGACGAATCCCGATTCGATACCGATTCTATTCGGATCGGTACGTATCAAAAGTATTGTGTGCGTGCGGCCCACAGACATAAATCTAAATAGATAACGCAAGTCTCTCCATCCTTATGAAAACCAAGCGTGTAACTTTTTTTATAGCTATCATAATGTCATAAGATTGATTTAGTTAGGCTGGCATTCGACTTTTAACGTGAAAATGAAGCTATCATATTGGTCAGCTAAACACATCCCTCCGCTACATATCTCTGGTGGACATGCAGCTATATGCGAGAGAGAGAGAAGAAGAACATTGTGCCCCATTTTTGCACAGATTTACTCTCGTCATCTAACTGTGGTGCGGTCTGTGCCTTATAAATAAAAGGCAATGATACTTCAGTGGTTGTAACCTATATATACGCTTGTAACACTAGGACTAGCACTTTATATTTTTATTTAGTAAAGATGCGTACGGTCCCCTTGATAGTAAGCGGTTACCGTAGCCACTACTACGTGGACGCTTGTTTGACACGAGGTATCCCTTGAGCACTGGCGACATTACTCACGCGCACTTGCGCGTTGTTGATCCTGCAAAAATCTCTCTTTGTTGTACGTTGTACGGGTTGTACCAGGCTGACTGTCTACCATACCACCTGTAAATCGAAAATCTGCCGCTAAGCACCTACCGGTGTTTTCGGCACCTGCTTTTAAGAGCCAGCTTCCTTGTCACTTACATTGTTGACAATGGTCAGTATATACTTTAAAAAAAACCTCGAATCTGTTGTTTACTTTACACTACAGTGTTACATTACGCTAAATTTCCCAGATTTTTTAACCCGATGTTTCTCGCGAGGGACGCGCGTCCTATTATAACAATTGATATCATTGTTATATTTTTAAACGCGAGCCAAGCGATAAACTATGAAGATAATGTCAATCTATTGTATTTTTAGTACATAAAAAAATATCAATTTTAATTTACACAGCCCTTTTATAGTAAAATTTATTAACATTCTCTGATATTGATTAATAGGTATATAAGGACAATTAAGTGAACATCTTATTTTAACGCTAACTGTATTATTCTATACATATAAAATGCTTTGTCCTGAATGACTGACTGACAATCAACGCACAGCCTAAACCGCTGATCGTAGAGACCTGAAACTTGGAGGGTGTGTTCTTTGTATGACGTAGGCATCCGATAAGAAAGGAATTTTCGAAATTCGACCCCTAAGGGGGCGAAAAACGGGGGCAAAGTTTGTATGGGACAACGTGATTCCTTGGTCCGATCTACTTCAAATTTTGCATACACATTCCTTAACAGAATTGATGGAAGACGTGTTTCGTATTTTATTGAAACTCATCACCTAACGGGGTCAAAAAGGGGTAGAAAGTTATTTTAGGGGTGATTTGCATCGAAGTTGATATCAATACTTCTTAGTGATTTTGATTTAAATATTCTTTGATATTTGACATTCCAATTTTAAAGATTATTGCATTGCACCGTAGACGGAGAATAACAGGTAGATAGGCCAAGATACGGATATGTCAAAACGTGTATGTGTGAGCAGGACTACGCGTATTTTTTTTCCCTATCTCGCGTATAGGTTTTTATTGTTTGACCTCAGTGTCGTTGAGGCCAAAAAAGTTTGTGTATATATGATATTTGTTGATGAGAGCAGTGAAACCCGAATTGTATGTTATTTGTGACTTTATTGTTATTTGTAAGTAAATCAAAGGATTAGGAACTCAAGTGTATTTTCTATCAATATCATGCAAATTTTATAGATAATTTCGTCTAAATACGATAAAAATCCAAATATATATGTAATTATGTCGAACTATCGCTAGCTATCTTCTTCGCTATACGCTGACAGCCTATCTACCTACAATTCTCTATCTACGCATTGCACCAAGCTTTTATGTGATTTCAACTTTTTTTAAATAAAATCGGATTGAGTTTTTAAACATTTTTGTCGGTCTGTTCCGGTTCATAGTTAACTAGCTGTCCCCCTCGGTTTCACCCGCGTCCCGGGATAAAAAGTAGCCTATGTCCTTCTCCATGGGCTATCTGCATGCCAAATTTCATGATGATCCGTTGAGTAGTAGAGGCGTGAAGCCGTAACAAACAAATAAACAAACTCACTTCCGCATTTATAATATCCGTTAGGATGTTATAAAGAGTAACATAGCTGCTTTTATTTTTGAATAATAATTAGAGTTCCGCGCAAAAAATTCAAACCGTACGCGGGTGACACCGCGGGGGTCTGCTAGTGTAAATTAAAATTGTTTTTTTTTAGTGAACCCAACTTTTTCATATTTTATGACACCAATAAAATTATTGAAACAATTTTGCAAATATTGGAGATTATAATTTCTCACACTATCTCAATAAATCTAGGAATTAATGCAGCTGATAAAACCAAGCGTGGGTGGTAAATTCTACCAATATCACTAGCAAAAGTCGCAACAGTTCACCGGCCGCCATTGTGCCGGCTCTTTTGTTCTTTTCAAATCAAACATGGCGGCGCATTGTTGCCATCCCCCTGGCGGTTCTTAAAGAGAGAAACTTTAACATTTCGGCTATGCCCTCTCTGTGCCTCTTTGTGTTTTTCGTGTAGACGGCGCTCGCATAAAATTACTTAGTAATTAAGATAGGGGGAGTATGCATTCCGCTCTGTTCTTATGTGTAAGAAACATGTGTATTAAAATGAATTCCAAAAGTCTTATGGAATACTGGCTTTGCGCGCCGTGGTTTTACGCACGATTCCATATTATCCCGTTAGGGAATTCTTGGAGAACTTTTTCTTGATGATATGTGTGTCTTATGTCTTTTAATGAACCTGTATTTTGTTTATTTTAAATGAGCTTGCGTTTGACCTTCGACTGACCCCATGAGTTATGACGAGGCCGAGGATGTAGCACGCTTACCCAGAAAAAACCTGAAAAAATTTGCCTGTGTGCAAAATTGTAAGTTTCTAGACCCTGAGCTGTTAATCTATCAATCAGTCAGTTTCTCCTTTTATACGTATGAATGGATAATAAGTAATTTAGATAGATTGTCGTTGTCATAAATATGTCTATTATGACATTAATGATAAATTATATTACTTACGCATTACGTAGGCGATATTAAATTATATATTAATGATACATGACTTTGGTATAATCCACCTGACACTATGTACATCCGTCAGTTAATTATTTAATGAAGCACTCCCGAATTACCTCACTCAGCATCCCGATCCAATAACCTCACCATAACAATCTACGGTCGACCACAACCAACTACACAGCTAACCAAAACCGTTCATTCTATTCTATACAATCTCGCCTGCGCGTAAAGATCATAATAGCGTGCAAGATTTTGACCTCAAGTGTGCTGTAAACAGTTACACTGTACATCTTCGCGTGAATTCTCACGGGGCGGAAGCAATCTCAGTGGAGATATCAAACGGCGCCCGAGTCTCATTTACACTGGTGTACTAATTCAGTAAGGATAGGTACGCAATTTTTCGCCCGTTATCCCCCCTTTAACTCCCTGTTTACCGCCCGCGCCCCCTACTGTACGTGATTCGAAAACAAAACGCGTACATTCTTAGAATACAATATTTGTTCGCGCTAACTCGAGCCCTGTTCCGACTAGAATGCGATGGACAATCTTATTTCCAATGGAATCTTGTTACGTTATAATAAATGTATCGACTGTAAGGCCGGCTGTATTAGTGAATAATTTATTTTGGCGTATCGTGTGATCTCTGCAAAAGCTGCAATGTAAGTTATGTACCTACCTAAGGTTTATTCCAATATTGATCGCGGTGCAGTTTTTGATTTATGGTTGAGAAAGAATAAGGAGTAGGGTTTGGAAATTTCAGCTGATATGTGAGGTCAAGTAGAGGCCAGCTTATAGATGAAAGCTTCTTACTATGCTTCAGAAGACTGTATGTTATTATGGCATTAAAAGCTTTTGAGAAATCCCAAATTGACATAGACTTAGAGATAGGGACGCGCGTCCTATTATAACAAATGATGGCATTGTTATTTTTTTAACCGCGAGCCACGTTATTAACTCATATGAAAACGATTTCAATTTCATGATAATGAAATCAATTTATAAAACCCTTTTCTCTTCTAATAGGTATTATGTAAAATAGAACCTCTAAATCACTTCAGGTTTATACCCTTAAACGTCGAACCCACACGTTGCTCCTAACATGGGATACTTTATCACTTGCCGATCTCACTTTACCACTCCCTAATACAAAACACTATAATCCAATTATGTTACAAGTTATTGGACAACGTTTTCACCATTTTCCTACAGTACCCCATTTCATATCTGTATCGGGTAATTATTATTACAAGGCCATTGTTTTGCTAGTAACAGTAAACAAGGGACCCGGTGAAATATGCGTTTACTGCCCACCTAGCCAGATAATGTCCAATTACAGTGTAATAACAACTTTATCGCTTACGACTTAAGACCCTTAATTGTTCTGATACGCCAAGTTTGGTAATGTACTAATCTAATTTCAGCTCTATATCTATATTGCTAAGGTTGGTGGTTAGGCTTTTATAGCAAGAACTTTTCTTTTGAAATCTTCAGATCCCCTAATAAGGTTTCGTGTCAAATCTACATCTCGAACGACGCATAGATTAAATCTAAAAATTAATTTCAAGATTCAATTAATTTCATAGTTCATACATTTTGTTTGGTGGTTAGTTATAAGCTTATCTAAGTAGTTAAAGATACATTTATTTACAATAAATATGTACAAATTTAAAAATAATAAAGACTACATTATTATAAGTTCGTTTTATTTTGTGGTTACAATTAAAACTGCTATGTTGTAATAAAATGTCTACTAGTTATATTGTTTTTTTTATACCACTAATGTGGCAAACGAGCATACGGCTCGCCTAATAGTAAGCAGTTACCGTAGCCTATGGACGGAATTTTGCAACACCAGGGGTATCACTCGCGCGTTGCCGACCCTAAAACAGCTATTAGATTTAAATATTTTTACAGATTATATATATTTACAAAATTATACTTGCTCTTGGCCGTTTTTTTAGTTGAGTATACGTGTATACTAACTACAACTTCTGTTACACACTTTATTCATTATTTAGAGTTAGTTATTCTATTTTACTCACTAACTACTCACAAAATGATCGTACGATCCTCAAACTACAAACAGTAAGAGCTACACCACCTATTCATATAGTTAGGGGTCAGTAAAATAAGGAACTGGCAGCGAAACCCAATACACGTTACTGACAATTTATTGGCTGTAATTCAAAGTGCAAAGACCATTTGTAGGACAGTTCCTAACACGTTCATAGTAATTGTACACTAATTGAAAATGAAAATGTTTTCGTTGTGAGTTCGTCTTAGGGAGTTGAGAGGTCATTTATAAATTTGTGTAAATATTTATATAAGTAAATAATTAAAAGTTGTAATTATGTAGTTTATCAATAGGCACGTGAATAATGTCTTAGGTTAATTATTTAAGATTTACATACATACATAGTTTTAGTGTTTTTTTTTTAGTTGAATGTATTATTCATTCTATGTAATTTCTTGAAACGTCTGATATATCTATGGTTAATTTTCTAAAAGAGATTAAATTCTTAAACCACAATTATCCAATAGTTGATTACTTAATGGTTCGTTTATAAGTGGAACACGTACCGGGTTCTAGAAAGTCGCCCTTTATCACGGAAAATTGCAAATTACCGAGTCATTTAACCAGTAGCTAGTAGACATTTAAACAATTAGAGTATAAAGCTACGTAGCGTAGACCTTTAGGTTTCAATGTATATAATTAGGGACTGGTTTGATTATATCAAACCTGGAAAAAGTTCGAATCCTGAGGTGCCAGTGCGGAGCCGATCACAGGCAGTAGCAACAGGAGACTGTATCGCCGCGACACTACTGGTTTCTATGTATTAAAATACCTTTATAAAATACTTTCTATGGCTAGCGATATTGGCCTCCACAGTAATACATAAGAACGAAAGAGAAAGAAGTAGTGTTTTTTTTATACCACAGAGTCGGTAAACAAGCATACGGCCTGACTGATGGTAAGCGGTTACCGGAGCGATATGGACGCTTGTAACACACGAGGCATCACTCACGCGTTACCGACCCTTCCCCCTCCCCAGTGAGCTCTAGTTGCTAGTGTTGCGGTGACATGTAGCCTGCTGCTATTGGAAGCGGTCGGCTGCGAACCGACCTTTACAATGAGCTTGAATGAGCTATCATCGCATTAAAACAGCTGTTATACAGCAAAGACATGACAAATAACAGTGAAATAAGTACCTATAAGATATCGTAGCTACACATTGATACCTTCAAGACAAGACTACATTCAGTAGCAACGCCCATAAATTGATGGTAGGATTTTAATTTTTAAACCTAAGCCCCTTATGTTAAAATACAGTTTAAACCAAGTCTTGTGAAGCCACGAAGTAGATAGTCCCTCTCTATCTACTTCTCGTATAAAACCCATGTTTTACTATAGCCCCGGTTTTT
Source organism: Polyploca ridens (assembly GCA_951394255.1). Taxonomy (NCBI): domain Eukaryota; kingdom Metazoa; phylum Arthropoda; class Insecta; order Lepidoptera; family Drepanidae; genus Polyploca; species Polyploca ridens. The sequence goes on from OX596261.1 coordinate 9,129,411, forward strand.
TCTATTATTATTATAACTAGCTGTCCTGCGCGGTTTTACCTGCATTCCCGAGGGATCGTATGTTTTCCCGGGATAAAAAGTATCCTATGTGATAATCCAATACAATAAACATATCCATACTATATACTATACTATATACGATAAGACAGAGATAAGACAGTGGTGGCGATTCTGTCGCAAATCCCATCACATCTCTTTCTTACACACATTATTAGAATAAAAGGGTTTTAAATAGAATCAGCACTATTTTATATTTAAACAGACAAATCCCACCAAAAACATTTTTATGTAAAATGTTGCCGCCAAGACATATAGCTCGTACTGTAAAAAAGTTATCAGATCTCATGTAGAGCCAAGCTTATAACTCTACATGCATTTACTCTACAAGCCCTAACTTCACAAACTCTACACACCGTAGTCAAAATATGTGGCTTGGCCGTTTCGCTACATTCATTACTTTTTTGTTATTCAATAGTTCTTGTAGTATTGAAACGGCCAAGCCACATATTTTGACTACGGTGTGTAGAGTTTGTCAAGTTAGGGCTTGTAGAGTAAATGCATGTAGAGTTATAAGCTTGGCTCTACATGAGATCTGATAACTTTTTTACAGTACGAGCTATATGTCTTGGCGGCAACATTTTACATAATGTTTTTGGTGGGATTTCACTTCTTTTTGTAAGTTGCTTATGTTTTTTTTTTTGAAATTTCCAAGTTTTATAATTTTTTTGTTGTTTGTGTACTAATACAAGCTTACATACCAAATTTCAGCTTTCTAGGACTTCAGGAAGTACCCTATGAGTTTTGATGATCATCAGTGAGTCAGTGACGAAATCGGGGTTTTTTAGATATCAATAAAATCTAAAGTATAAGAGCTATGTTATTGAAACTTAATATGTTTAATAAGTTCGCTATTCACATCATGTTCCGAGAATTTTGTTTATCTGGTATAATCCAAACACAAGTTATGAGGCTTCAAAAAAACGACGAAGCACTTCGAGAAAAGGTAGGTAGTGCCCTTTCGCTTCGCTTGGCTGTCTTGGCGGGGGGCACTCCCGTGCCCCCAGATATATTATCTCCTATAACAGTCGCGCTAACACAAATATATGAACTATGGATGTGGTTATGAGTTTAGAATGTTTGTTAACGCGTTATAAACTAACACTAAATTAAAGTTGGACAGAAGTTTCCGATGTGAAACTGCCATAAACTGTCTGCCAAGTTTATTCGCTGACAGGACAGGTAAAGCGACCGGCATTAAGATTATATCAAAGGAGCATTTGTGGAAACAAACATGTTTGTTCACGGACAAATAAGTTTATACACAGATGTTTTAATTGAGCTGGAAGTGGTTTGAGCGTACTCTATTTTCAAATCGATAAGCAAATCTTCTGATGGATTCCGTGCCAATTAAAACTTTGAATAATAATACCTTATTTTAATTAGGCACTATGTATTTACTTATTTATCATAATGGTTAGAGCTATCAAAAGTGTACGGCCGACAAATAGTATGAAAATAACTTATGTGTATGACTATGTCAAAACATTACATTTAGAAACTAGTAAAGAACCAACCATGAGTTAATTTTTTATTACGAAAATACATATTTGTAATTTTAAGCCCATACTAGCCTTAAGAGTAAAGTTTTAACTGTTTTTTTTTTTCAGTAGCTTTGTAAACTTTCTTTCTTCCCTTTTTCCATGCGTAATCAGAATCAGATAATATCCAGCTTTGCTTTATATCTGAGTCCTAAACGTTCTGGATGCACCCCCGTCTAATGAATGCGATTAACTTTCCCCGTCGGACGCGTTTGCTCGCTTTTGTTGCCGACTGTACTCGCTGTAACATTTGCTTTACCAACTTGCCGTTTACTACGTCAAGTATGCGCCGAAAACATCTGTTGATTATATATATTTGCTTCTTATAAGACTAGATAAATATTATTATCGAGAAAATGTATAGTTACAGATTTTTTTACAAAATATATTATATTATAATTTATATATTTTTATTATAATTTCCAATTATCTTGTTTCAGGTAACCAACATAACATCATCTGCGAGGACCATAGATAAATGAGAAGTGATCTAATAAAATAGACCATAGATATAGCAGAAGTGAATTAATGAAATATGTTATCGCAAACATTCAGGGAAGTGCCTTCGAGTTCATTATGAATTGCCGCGTAGCGCAGTGCTACGAGATGCTACGAGCGTAGCATGACTCGTAGCTGACTACGATTCTTTGAATACGAACGCAAATCTTGCACGTATTGTAGAGTTTTGAATGTGACCGAATATTTTCTGAATGTTTTTTTGTTATTACAAATGCAAACCGCGTGTGGCCACTGACTCTTCCAAAGGACGATGTATGGAGCACGCTTATCTAGAAGAAAGCTTTTCACTCTGGCCTTGAGAGTCCTTTCCCGGCGTACAACATTCTGAGATTGTGATATCATGTTTTTCTTAATAATCTTTTGAGGGAATATTTCAAGACAAGAAACAAGTTTCATACAAATAAATATCTTCTGAAACTATTGAGTTGGTACGATGTGCTACGAGCGTAGAAATTTTAAGTAATATATTTTACTACAAAATTAAATATTTATTTATTTATGTAAGATGTATTTTTTTGATTCTTTGTTATTGGCATTTTATATTTTTTGAATAAACCAGTAAACACGTACTGAAACAATTCACCAGATACTTGATTCTCAAAGCAAACACTCGTCACACTTGAGACGCGACTCTGCGAAATCACTCACACTTTCACAGACACTAATTAACGAATGTCTAGCAATTAGGCAGACACTCGACAATGGCTTTTGGGCTTTAATATTTTAACGGCGTTGTATAATGGGCTTTAATAATGTTGTCGCGCACGCACGTTTCTTTAATTAACGCCTTTTTGATTGGTGGGGGTGTGCGTAATTATTTCAAATGTTTTACACATGCCTATTTTGAGTCGAGTCATCAAAGAAATTTTCTAAGGACAAGTTATTGATGAACGTCCTACCATAAACCGTATTGCTAAACGCAATGTTAGCATCAGCTAAGTTCACATTCAGGAAATTAAAAAAAAAACCTGTTTCTCAACTATTCACGTTATATCATCATCATCATCATCATATCAGCCCATTCGATGTCCACTGCTGAACATAGGCCTCCCCCATTGATTTCCACTTCGAACGGTTCTGGGCCGCTTGCATCCAGCGGCGCCCAGCGACTCTGACCAGGTCGTCGGTCCACCTGGTGGGAGGTCGTCCCGCTCGGCGCTTTCCAGTACGTGGTCGCCACTCGAGAACCTTTCTTCCCCAGCGGTTATCAGCTCTATATAAACTGCGTTATATAAACTGTATAAATTCTGTTACAGACATAAAAAAGAACATGAAAGCAACAACAAAAACGCGGATGAAAATAAGGTGTTTTACCTTTGGACTTCCACTTGACACTCTTTCTTGAGACTCCTGTATAGATCATACCCTGGCATATAGGATATTCTTTACCCTGGCAAAATAAGGGGGTTTTAATTAGTTAAACTATATCCATTTTTAACTATCAATCCATTTAATCGTATCGTTCAAATATTCAACTAGAACATGCACATTATATGCAAGAGAGCAAGCCAACACCTCGTCGGTACATCTGTCGCCCTCGCCTGCACGTGCCTCACACCGATTAACTGTTCCTACCCTGGCTGGTCTAAATCTAGGGAACTCTAATATAACCTCAATTGACGTCGAGTGACGGCAACATCTGTTTAACTAGGACCTGATTTGCAAACAATCCTGTTTCGTAAAGTAGCAGATTTTTGTCTTATATATTAATTTGTCTTCGCCCCTGTTTTACCGGATTGAAAAAGACTATATGTGCGTCGTTTCATTAAAATGCGTTTTGTAGAAACAACTTCCGCAAACTTTTGGATTGATAATAACATAAATATTGCCAAAGTACTTTTCTTTTTTTTTATGTCTAGAGGTTGACAAACAGGCAGACGGGCCTCCTGATGGGAAGTGGTCGCCGTCGCCTATATACATTTGCAATATCAGAGGCATTGCCGACCTTGAAGAGCTCTTTTTACGCCTCTTTTGAAGAACCCCATATCGTAGCGCTAAAACCGTAATGGGGAACTCAATCCACATCCTAATGGTCCGCAGTAGGAACATCCGACTGAAACGTTATGTGGACGATCGAGGCGGCTCGAGGATGTTTCCAAATGACCTCGAAACTGGACATCACTCCCGATACTCTTTGAGATAATTAGGGGAGTGTCTTCGAACTTTGATGCAGCCTCGAACGGAGTTTTTTTTTTCAGCTAAAAACATCCCTATTTCGATAAATATTAGGTAATCAGTACAAGAAATGTTTTAGTTGAATTTAAGTGAATCAACTCAATGCTGTGAGCACTATAATGCTTTACGCAAAAATATGAGTAAGTATTCAAATCTCCAGTATTTCAAATAGACGTAGTAAACCCCACCTAAATATGAAATTGAGACAGATAACTGTCTTTAAAAAAGCACTCGTACAATAATATCGTAATACTCATCTCCGCAGATATATTTTACACCAGATAGATGCTGAAGTTCTCTGGCAAATGCCATTACTTGTGAGCCTTTTTTTATTTTTTTCAGCCTCAAGGAAATCGTTTAACTTAACTCGTTTACTCGTGAAACTTGTCTTGTGGCCCGGATTACAGAGATAAAACTTAGTTCGGATGCTTCTATTAAAAGTGGGATTCAAAAAGTATTTTAATAATTCGAGAATCCAATCTTAGTCATTCGTATTTTTTTGTAGGCTATCATATTGTGAACGACTGATTTACAGTTTCTAGTTAATTAGATGTGTTTTTAGATATTTGATTATTTGAACGTGTTACGGACAAGGTAACTAATATTAAAATACATTTCGATATAGATAGTAGAGCTAAATTAAATCATTCATAAAAGTATTGGATTGAAATAAAACAATACAAACTGACTGATCACTAAAGAATAACAACGACTAGTCACACATAACACAAGTGTATTTAATTGATTGCCGGTTATCCATATGGTCACAACAAAGAGCTCCTAGATGGGGATAGAGCATTGTCGAATTTTCTCAGAATCTGTTGGGTTTCCAACTTTCTTTATTTACCCTATTTGCTCTAAAATTATTGTTTCACTTTTTTTGTTATGCTGTAAACTGTAGTCCAATGATTTTTGCCAAAAAATAACATACTACTTGTAATACGTAGTGATCAACCCATGAACAAAATACAAATAAATAATAACAATGATTGTATTTTAAAAAGCAGTTTACGAAACTAACCTAACAATCTCTGTAAACATAATTTGCACCACAAAATTGTAAATAAGCATATATAAATATATGACATAACGAAATTCATAAATATCGTTCATGCCCTTTCGAATAAATCGGAATGTGATCGGTGACGAGCTTGTGATTTATATTCAGAGGCAATTTGGTGGCGCTTTTTATAGCAGCTTCGTTATCATACAGCTGTGCCAAATACACGCACCAATATTTTATGACGTGCATGAGTACCTACGTTTATAGTATATTTCCAAATATCTGTATGTTGATAAACTAAAAAAATATAAGTAAAATTAAAACCACAGTTAAATATACTTAATGACTAAATTATCGGTTCAAAAACTAAGTAAAGCAGTAGGTCGTCGCTGTGCGTCTAAACGGGGCCTTTGGGGTCGTGGGCAATCAGAGCGGGGGCTCTGTGCGCCCAGAAGCGACCCCAAGGAGGACGATGAGTCGATGTGGTCACGACTCATCGTGCGATAGCACAGCGAGGGTGCTGGGGGGAGGTGTCAGACTTCCCCCGGAACGAGCTATCAAAGCGCCGCGCTTGGAGGGGTGAGCAGGTACGCGTTCAACACGAGGGCCCGCCCCCCTCTCTACAGCGCAGATGGCGACCACCGTGGGGTTTTAGCCGGTAAAAGTCCGGCATAACTTGGCCGCTACCCCCGGGGCGGTAGGGTATCCTACGAGGATTTCCCCACGAGAAAAAAAAAAAAAAAAAAGGTCGTCGCTGTGCGTAGAGTATGCGGTTTAGTGTGCGGTGGTGACAAAGCTTGTAAAAAACATTTATTTAAACATGCGAAACTATACGCATGAATTTTCTAGCTTAAAAGATGAAAACCGATACGCTTGTCAGAATACATAAAATTATTTATTAATATAAATTAAATTTTCTATAAATAAATCTAAAGCCCCTTTCACATGCGATACGCTACGCTCATGTAAAAATATCGAAGGGCTTCGCTTTTCGCGCAATTAACCGCCGAGTTTCGTCCCTAAGCTTCCGGTCGGGTACTTCCGCTCTCCCCCCACTCACTGATGACTGGCAATGCCCTGCTATATTGATTAATAAAAAACTAGCTTCTGCCTGCCGGTTTCACCCCAATTCCCGAGGAATCTAATGTTTTTCCGATACAAAATGTATGGTATGTTACAGCTTGAAGTAACTTACATTCATACCAAATACAAACAAAATGGTATTTTTGATATTAGGAGCATAACAAGAGGTCAAGACCGAGTTCTTAATTTTCTCTTGAATGTTTATTTTATCAAATTGACACAGGCTCCATAGTACTCTAGGAATTCAGTGAGACAAATTCGGCAAAAAAGGTAATATTCTTATTATGTAAAGATGTACATCATTTACTTAAAATACCTTTTATTTATCGCTGCACATTAGGCTCCAACTGTTCTCCGCCGCTTACCCCTATGCCTGCTTCAATCTACTTCCTGTACGGAGTTTAAGCTATTTTTATAACCAACACAAGTGGTGATGCAGTTGTTTTCGAATTTCCACGAGAGTTGTTTGCGTTGGGCAAAAATAAAAATTATATTTTCTTGGAAAATTCAAGCGTTTTATGCGGAATTGTATTGTTTTCCAGCACTTGAGATACCGGCGCGACTCCGGAATACGATAATGAGCGCGCACTTTTTTTCCGTCTACCCTCGCCCTCTGCGGAATGAGGTCGAATTACGATTTGCATTGTGTGTTTACGCATATAAAGTATATAGTAAGAAATTCAAGAAATAACTGGATTTTACTAGAAAATCGAAAATGCAAAATGCGTTGAAAAATTACTGTTATACTGCTTACTGGGACTATAATTCCGATCCTCACTTTTGTTGTAATGAAAAAAAAAAGCGAGTATTCATGTGTTCCGTATAAAAAGTGCTCCACAGTAATGAAGGTTACTAAAATCAATTATTTATTACCTATAATTTTTCAGCATATATGTTTAACACCAAAACCCATGATTTTATTCGTAAATACACTAATTAATTCAACATTAAATAAATAAAACAGCGATCCATCCAGCCGCTGTGTTGTACCTACACGATAGAAAAAAAGGATCCACCGACAGACGCGCTTTATGCTCCCATAAAAAATTTATAGCGGTCCCTGCAAGCGCCAAATTGAATATCAAATCAGCACGATGAACTTTTAGGCTAAATTTAATGAAGTGAAGCGGGTACGTGGGTAGAAACGGCCCTCAGGTAGAAAAATATACCTTCTAATAAAATGAGATGTCGAGAAAGAAAAAAGGTCTAGCTCCTGAATATTTAGTAAATTGCTATTAGCATATTTTATATTGTAGTGGAAAGTAATTTAAAAATAGCTGTTGGTAGGTACGACCAATGATATTATTGTAAAGATAAGCTACCTTCATATGGCCGACTAAGCTAAATTACGACAACTGTCTGAGTTTGTCCGCAACAATTAGCGTGCGTTAGTGCGGTATCTAGGTACCTCTTTTTTATCATCTAACCATTGATTCGACACCAAATAACTATTCAGTAAAAGTACCATGTATGCATACATATACGTGTTTTTTTGATTCTGTCTATCTGGCCAATTTTGATGAGTATTGGCCCTGGCTTGAACCATAGAGATAGACAATAGTAGATTTGCACCAAGTCGATAAAGCAGTGTCTTACGTTGCGGGTAGCATATTGGACCCTGAGCGTAACGATCTCTAGAGTTAGTTTAAACTTAACTCCCGATCGAAACGAGGGAGTTATGTAGAGTCAAGCGAAGGGTACAAGCCGACCAAGACGAAGACAGGCTTTATCCTTGAGGTTAATACTCTTCTTTTCAATACTTCTGCGAGACAATAAAAAACCAGGACTACATAAATATACATTCGGACACAGCCTTTGTACCTTTTGTTATTCTCCATAGATTGATTTATTGATTATAATCCTTACAGGCTTAGTCGTATTTTTCTTTATGAAAATGTGTTTGTTTGGTTAGTTACCTCTTAACTCATTAACGGCACAACCAATCTTGATGAAATTTAGCACACAGGTAAATCATAATCCGGAATAACGTAAATGATTTTTTATTCCGGGAAACCTTAGATCCCTCTGGAAAGCGGGTGAAACCGCAGGCGAAAACTCGTCAAAAATAAATCTTTCGGAAGTACAACAATATCATAGATGACATTGCACAAATGTAGGTAGTTACAATATTAGTTGACAAGCAAACTAATAATCATAATTGACAGCTTGTATCCTCCCACTGTGGGAGCCACCCTCCCTATTCGATTCACCCTAATTACAATGTGTAGCGTAGACCACGTCTAAGTAGGTATTTCTAACAATTAATTAATATAATAATTAATTAATTACTTTTTATAAGAAGCGCTTATTAAAATTAATGCATCAATTAATCGTATGCTTACTTCGACATATTTTCTGCAGTCTTAAAATTGTAAGTCTTAATCACATTTATACAAAAGACAGAGACAGAGGCTCGCAACTTTTCCCAGCAGTGGTCACAAACTAAAAGCAAGTTTAATGAATCTTAATATCTGTGAAGGGAATATTTCAAGATGTTAGAGCTTTCGTACTTAATGTAGCGTTATAAGATAAACGGTGTGATTATGGCGGTGAGATCGCGAGATACGCTCTTATTTATGGGCTTTTAACCCTTCAAAAGTAATGTGCAAAATTTCATATTTCCACAAGAATAAGTGAGCGTGCTTTTTTTCGTTGCTTTTTAATCTCTTCGTTTATCCGACGTCTTATTTTACAAGGACTTTAGTTGAATTAAATTACCGTCCAAATGCTTTGCTACTGTTAAAGATTTTTAATTTTATTTGTAAAATACATTGTACTTTTGGCGACTCATCGCATGTCTATAAAACAAAATGTATCGAAACCTTTTTTAAAATAAATAATTCTTATTAGTATCTATAAGTATACTTACTCATAAAAATATTTAATCCTAAAGGGTTTGTTTATTCTTAAAGCTGCATAACTCCAAAATTTCCTTTGTTTAGACATAACTTCATTATCGTGAACAAAATTAAGAGCAGTCAGATCTTCATTGCCGGGTTAATTCCACTCTCCCACAGAATCTGGGTGAAATTCACGCAATAAACTCAGCTTACGGGCAACGAGTTGACTTCGTGCGCAATTCCATATAATATAGAATTATTATCATCCACCATCCCGCCTCTAGTTTGCAACCTCTGAATTCCAGTAAACATGAACGACGACTATGTCAATTTGAATTCAAAAGGTGTACATATAAGGTTCGTTTTTGATTGTGAAAAATATATATATTTATTTGTTCAATATCATCAATGTTCTATGACTCACATAGAAACATCTTCAATTTGATACTGTATGTGAGAATGGTAATCTAGGTACAGTAAAATACCACTCACTTACTGACTTGTCACAAAATCTCAGGAATATAAAAATAGTTGTAAGTAATTCCTTTGTTTTTGAAGTTAGATACCTTAAATCGCTACTTAGATTATTAGTTTACATAATAAAATACCAATATAAGCATTTTTAAACTGCCCTTATATGTGTAGATAAATGTTTGTATGGCAAAAAATATTACAGTTTTTGAAAATTATCAAGAATTCGTATTAACTTTAACTATCGAACTGATTTAAAATGATGAAAAATGGAAAAAGTTTTGTTTGATGCCTGGAACAATTTGTTAACAAAACCTAGGAAACACAAGTTTTAAGTTAATTCGAACGCAGTATCCACCGTAGTAACCACTATTGTCTAATAAAATTCTATTATATTCTCCGTAGTATATAAAATGCTAGCGTAAGTAAGTATAAGTTAAAGGCTAAAGGCAAACAAAATGCAGTCAAACAGCGGTGCCTGTCGCCCAGTCGACGGCGGGCGCGTCAGCTCGAGCGAGCGGCGCATCGCAACACTCACACTTTTGTTCCTTGCTACTTACCCATATCCTCTCTACGTGTCTCCTGTAACAGGAAACGTCCCCTCTAACACACCCTCGAGCCTCCATCAAACGAAAACCCTCCATCACAAAACCACATAAAGACCAAACTTCCTTGAACGATCACTCAACTCAAAGGCGACTCCCCACGCAATTTAACACTTTGTTTTTCCTTCAAACATGGCAGAATATTCAATGTCGGCGGAAAATGAGTTGGATGCTGCCATTTAACGATTTACCACTCACTCCCATCGGTAATAAGTTTCATATTCAAACGGCAAGGCGGCGATGTGTAATGAATTTTTTATACCGTTCGGCCTACACTAGCTGCAATAATACATGAAATCTAAGCCGTTCCCAGTTTGATCTGTTTGTACACATACAGAAACTCTCAAATATTCATAACAGAATAACAGTAAACATACCTATATATACATGCACAACAAGGATAGGAAATAATAAAGGTAAACGACCATAGACCGTTATCACATTTGGCTCACTGGTAAAACCATCTTATTCTGTTTATTATAATAAAACACAGCCAAGTGCGAGTGTGGAATCGTGAACGGAAAATTCCGTGCAATAATAATATCATACGCCAATAAATATAGCAGAAAATTGAAAATGAAAATTATAATACTTAATACCTACTCAATTATAAGTAAAGTTTATTGTATGTTAATAGATTTACGGCAATCCTATATGAGTCGGAAAGGGCGCAATATCAAATGAAATGAGTGGAAAAAGGGGTTGTAACTTTGTGAGAATTTGTTGTGCGTTAATTTAGTTAATGTTGCCAACTTTTAATTGGTTTAATAATTCACGTTGTGATCTATATAAGGTATAAAGTGTTAACTTTTTCAATTATCGTCAGTAAAGTTCTATGATTGACGTTTTCTCTTGGCTTAGTTGATGTTTTAATTAACAGTTATCATTTAAAAGTTTGAATTTTTCTTTTTTTTTATCCACTATGTTGGCAAACAAGCATATGGCCCGCCTGATGGAAAGCAGTTACCGTAGCCTATGGACGCTTGCAACACCAAGGGTATCACTCGCGCGTTGCCGACCCCGAAGAAACCGCTTCACACCCTTTTTGAAGAACCCCATGCTGTACTTCATTGGAAAAACCTCGGCGGGGAGCTCATTCCACAGTCCGAGCGTTCGCGGAAGAAAACTCCTTTTAGCCCGCACAGTTTGAAACAATTCTGGTTTCAATGTATGTGGATGGACTCCCCGTCGATAGCGAGAGTTGCGATGGTGGAAGGTAGCCATGGGCATCATGTCGAACAATTCCTTAGAGCACTCTCCGTTGTACAAGCGGAAGCATTTTGTTGAATTTGGAAAAAAATATACTTTTTTTATACGATCAAGTCGTTAAACAAGCATACGGCCTGATGGTATGCGGTTACCGTAGCCATAGTGAAATTACAACACACGAAGCATCACTCATGCGTTACCGATCCTTCCCTCCTCCCCAATGAGCTCTGGCAACCTTACTCACGCGCAAGAACACAGCATAAAGTTATGTGGCTGCGGTATTCTGTAAGGTGGAGGGAGGTACTTTCCCAGTCGAGCTGTTCTTTGAGCGAATAAACGCTACGCTCTGCCTCTCTTAAAACTATACTTCGACGTTATCTTTAGAATCATCTCAAATACAGAGAAACTGGATTCAAAGAAGGAACATAACTATTATTTTTTCCTTAACATTACGCGCACGCCTAATCCTGTGCTTATACCCAATTTATATGAAAAATAACTTTGAATGAAACAAAGGCTTTTTACCCTTTAGCCGTGCGACACACATGCTACGAATTTATCAAACAACTTTGGTACAGTTAAGGCCAGTTCTTTGTTAGTCTAAATTAAACCGTAATTAGTCTGGGGAAGTGGTCCCGTGATTTATGCATGTTTTTACGGGAACTATTCCCGGGCTAATGTTCCCACGCAATGGTCCTTGTAATAACTGGCTATTACTTTTGTAACTGGATGTACGTGTAAGGTTTGTTGAAATGAAGTTTTGTGATTAAAGTTAATATTACTACACATTACAGAAAACTCAAAAATACTCACTTTTGCTTTTAAAATATAAGTAAAGTTAAGCCTGAAATCCGATTAACTTAGCATCATATCGTCATAGAAGAGAAATAAGTCTAAATGAAAACCATGCTATGTATAAGCCAATTCCTCAAATACCTACAATAACAAAACTGTTAACGAAATTAATATTATGCATACAACCCCCCATGTACCTATAATTTGACTAAACGTCAACGGGTCATTAACCCCGCCGGCGGTTGACCGATTGGAACCGACAACGCGACGTTCGGTAGAACCCGTGGGTAGAACAATTCATTCGCGAAATTAAACTGTCAGCGGTTGATATTGTTTATTTACTCGTTTGTTATTAACTAATAGCCATAACGTGGCTTGCGCCGCTTGCCGTTTGAATTACATTTATAACACTGTCGATATTACGGCCAACGTTTACGAATTTCATTTCAAGCAATAAATACATAGTGGACAGTGATATTGGTATGTTACACACATTTATGAAGCTATACTATAGGTTTGTTAGATGCTGAATGGTGATATATTCGGGGTCTATCCTCATAGGATACCCGACCGCCCTGGGGGGGAGCGGCCAGGTTATGCCGGACTTTTACCGGCTAAAACCCCACGGTGGTCGCCACCTGCGCTATAGAGAGGGGGGCGGGCTCTCGTGTTGAACGCGTACCTGCTCACCCATCCAAACGTGGCGCTTTGATAGCTCGTCCCAGGGGAAGTCTGACACTTCCCCCCAGCACCCTCGCTGTGCTATCGCACGATGAGTCGTGACCACATCGACACATCGTCCTCCTTGAGGTCGCTTCTGGGCGCACAGAGTCCCCGCTCTGATTGCCCGCGACCCTAAAGGCCCCGTTTAGTCGACAGGCAGGGGAACACCGTAGCTGTTATTCTAAGCCCGAGCTACAGGGCAGGGGGGCAGCGACGAGGCCGCCGGGGCGCAAACCGGGGTGGGATCGGCCCTCTCCCGATCCCGCTCAGCCGCCTCCTTCTGGACCATTACGGTTTCACAGAAGAAGGCTACGGCCCTCCACGCCGTATCCCCGCTCAGCATCGCCGACACGACTGCTGACAGGGAGAGATTCCGCCCGATCAGGCCGACCAGGATCCGCCGCTCGGGTTCCCACGCGGGGCACACCGCAAGCGTGTGCGATGCGGAGTCCTGGTCGCTCCCACCGCAGTGGAAGCAGGCCGCCGTTGCCTCACGTCCGATCCTACACAAATAATCACCGAAGCACCCATGCCCGGTAATTATTTGTGTAAGTCTGTTGGTGAGTCATCCACCTTCTCGCTTCATCCAGGCCTCGAAGACCGGCAGGACACCTGATGGTAAGCTGTCACCGTTGCCTATTGACGCTTGCAACACCAGGGTTAATACTCGCGCGTTGTGGACCCTGCAAAAATCTCTTCACACCCTTTTTGAAAAACCCCATGCTGTACTCCTTTGAGAAAACCACGACGGCATAATTCATATCCTTCTATTTTTATTATGGTTAATTTATACTAATGACCAAAAACTGAAATTCGAAATGAAATTTATATTAAACAAAAAATAAATAAGACTTTTTTCAATATACTTTCGTAGGATATCGTAGCATATTTCGTAGACGCTCTACGATGTAGAGTGGAATCTTAGAACGTCACTACAAAAACGTAGCTAATTAGAAGCCGGATAAATGCTATTTTTATATAAACAAACAAACGATTTGGATAGGATAGAGATATCTTTAGAAAGCTTCTTTATCCTCCCTCCTTTGTGCTCGTCCTTACAGAAATATCGTTGCGCGAGGTTACCATTAAATTAGGTCACAGATTTCCATTGGCTTTGATCCTGATATATTACTGTTAGCTTTATTTCCTTTAGAAATGCTTTCTATAGTTTTATATATTGCATTTCCTAAGTTTTATAATAATCTCTGATTTTTACCAAGCTTTGAAAACATTGTTTTTCAATTGTCTGTAAACAAAAATAATACGATATACAGGTCGTTGTTTTGGTCAGCGACGAGCGACTCAGGGTCGATAATACAAATGATACTGGTGCTAAAAAAATATAAAAAAAATACTTTTTTTTTTTTTAATAATAAAAATAAAAAAATTAAAATTTTGAAAATCATGTAATAAGCTAAAGTGTAGACATAATACTCAACGGGAGTACGAGGGAGTAAAGGGGTGGGGCAATGGCGGCTTGCGCCTAGATCTAGTCTGTGCACGTGCCGAGTAACCATACAGTAATTTTATTTCAAATTGAATATTTTCTTAACATATTTACAGTATTTAATGGAATTAAGTCCATTTTTGGGGACTATATATTTTGTACTACCGCTCCTGGGTCGCTTGTCGCCGACCAAAACAACACCTTGTATACTATATTTTACCTTTGCAAACAATATGCCCTACTAAATAACTGAATAAGTGAAAATTTAAATTCCCTTCATTAATACTGTCCAGGTCATTAGGAGCACGTGAGTGGACTAGTATACAGGGTGTTTATTAAGCGATACAATCTCCGGTGCGCTATGAATATTCATCGGACGTTACGCGCCGCCCCTGTGTGTCGTGTTGTGTACTTTTTTAATGTTAAATATTCCGCATATATTTACGCAAGCGTAGTTTGACACACTCTGTATATTGTTAGTCTTATGTTGTAAAGTTTTTGAATAGCTTTTGAGTGCTCTGACAGCCACAAGTATATTGTATTTATATACATACTCGTATAGTTATTATATGCATCTTCTAAGCTTTGTGTGCTTAATAAGTAGGTACTATGATCACATAATTTTCTACCATGGTGTAATTGTGGTCAAACACTGTGGTCATAATTATTAGATCAGGTAAATACTTACCCCCTTATTCATAATAAAGTTATCGAACTTTGATTAGCTAAAATTCTGAAGTCTTTATCTGACACGTGACATTTGGTGATCGAAAGAGTGAGACGGAGGACACTATTACACTGATTTAGTTAAAAAGCGATTATGAATAAGGGGGTTATGCTTTAACTTTGATGTCCAGCAATGTGTTTAATTATGTACATCACAATTTTATTTGAAGCCATTACGCGTAGAATGTAAGATCTGAATTATTAATATTCTAAATATTTATAAAAAAAAACGTTTTTGGACATATACTATTTCTATGATCTTCAGTAGTCAATATATTTTATTTGATAAAGAATTAATGAAATAATTCGAATGACTACAAATCTTTTGAACAAAGCCACTAATGGAGCATAGTATATCACATAATTACGACACATTGTCAACAAGCCATGTGTTCTGCAGTTTGTAACAAAACACAGACGTCCACAACTTCCTTCACTTTATATAACTATTAATTCTATTATGAACAGCGTTTACTATTGTGACAAACAGCCGCCATTCTTGTCTGTACCGAATATAATACTCGAGATGGGTGTAAGTAAAAAGGTTAATTATCTTTCTTTATTTTTAATATTTTTGAAAGAAAACTCTTGACCTTTTGGTCTACACTTCTACACAAATGTAATAGCATAGTAAATGCAATGTGATTCCAGGTGACAGACAGTTGTCTTACCAATGTAGAATGGTTGTAGGATATGTAGCAGCCGCCTGGCTGGCTACCACCCTCAAGTTGTAAATATGTCGCCAAGCACCTACTGCTGTATTCTGCCAGCTGCACCTGAGAGTCAGTTCCATTAAGGCTTTGTGTCCTCTGGTCGCATCATCACATATCATACTGAAAGTTAACAAACGGCCCATTTTTATGCGTACAATAAAAGCGTTGAATGACTTTGTTAACATTAAAAATAACCAACATTAATCTGTCTTTTTAACAGAATGGAACGAGCTGATTCTCAATATACTATCTAAAATGATTAAACAGCTTAAAACTCCATTTCTTTTGACACAAAAAGCAACATCAGCGTATCGCGCCATCAACTTGCAAGGCAGGGAAAAAACGTTGAAAAGTTTGTTTTTGTGGTCAGTAAATAACCGATAGGCGCTGTTATCAGTGCCCACCAGGAGCGAACGGTACAAGCCTTTTTAAAATATGACCCGCCCCGGGCGAGCTCAAATGACCCCGCTTTATGTACTGTGAAGATAAGTACCTACGTTGTTTATGTTTAAAGGTGAAATTTATGTGATGATATCGTTCGCCGAACCTATGATTTTCTTTTGGTATTTCGTGGGAATTGGAAGGAATTGGGAAATAATGTGGAGATCGATGTTTCTTTAGCGACGAACTGATAGTGTGGTTTTGCACGGTGTAAGAGGACTTTGTACTGTCCTGGGTGGCTACCACCCTCATGTTAAACATCAACCGCTTGTTGTCAGTGTATTCCGACAGATAAACTTGAGATTCAGGTCCTTTCTTGGCTTTGTGTGCCTACCACCTTTGGCCACGTCATCACTTACTATGTTGATCACAAGCCTATTAAAAAACTAAAAAAAAACATGATATAAATGAGTTGTAAATAAGGGTGAATTTATCTGAGAAATCATATTATCAATACGCATAACTTTATGAAAACCTATCAACTGGTCATATAATTATTTAAAATAAATAACAAAACATTTCAATTATTTTCCCAGACATAATAAAAACAAACATAATTTACTATGTGGCATAATCTCGCCCCAATGGCGTCATAAATCAAATCGAATTTTGTATTCAAACCATGCTCGTACACTATGGACCAATTATATCACAATTGAAACTACATTACTGCTGCTTTTGGTCATTCTTGTACGTATAATTAGGATGTTTTGCTTTAATAATTTGGCTACTGACTTCACTTTCTACGTTACACTTCCTCAAGCAAATTTCGATTGAATTCGAATATAGGTGAAGTGTCAATACCTGTAGAAGGATAGATTAATTATAAATTACGTGACATCATTGAAAATTTGGAAACAGTTAAGCTTACCCACCTTACACAAAATTGACTAAGGTTTTTATGTATCCTGACGTCATGAGTTTTGTTCCATACTAAATAAAAAAATCTTTCAGTTTTGAATCCTTCATTTAATTAAATGATTGAAATAAAAGTTTGAATATGCCTTTTTAGAGTTCCGTACCCGAAGAGTGCCAAACGGAACCCTATTACTAAGACTCCGCTGTCGGCCGTCTGTCTGTCAGTGGGCTGTATCTCATGAACCGTAATAGTATTGAAATGTGTATTGCCGTTATAACAACAAATAATAAAAATGAAATAAAATTAAAAATTTATGGGGCGCCCATACAAGATACGTTTTTTTGGCGTTATTTTTCCATAGCAAAGTTGAGTTAGTTATTATTGTACGGAACCCTCGTGTGCAAGTCCGACTCGCACTTGGCCGGTTTTTCATTTATTTTTACCGTCTGAACTAGAATACATAATATTCAAATAGAAATCAACATAAAAGTTTTTGAAAACGCTAACGTCAATTTAACCATAATTTTCCTCAAATTCAAATTCAATAAAACCAAATTTCGATTGCAACTCAAATCACTTTGTAAATCGGCTAACGTGGCGAACTAATACGAGGTACTATTGGATATTTTTCCTTCTTACATTGCACCCTGAGTGTTCAGTGGTAATTGAATCTGCATCCGCAAGTACAGCCCGCGCCGTTCCTTTAATTTGGATAAGTGTTGCGGTACCGACGACAAATAAATCTTGAGCTAACCAGTTTTGACCGGATTTAACTAGATTGCGCGCGATTTTCATGGCACCTCGACGGTTCACTTCACCTGACTTCAGCTTAGCAAACTTTTTAATTGTTTTTTTTTTATGTCAAGGGATTGGCAAATAGGCTGACGGGCCTCCTGATGGAAAGTGGTCACCGTCGCCATTAGACATTTGCAATACCAGGGGGATTGCCAATGTATTACCGACCTTGAAGAGCTCTTTTTACGCTTCTTTTGAAGAACCCAATATCGTGGTGCTATTATTATTTTGTTTTAAATTAACTTTCTTTAAGTGTGCGTTAACGGTGTTGGTGTCTCAATTAATTATAATTGTATTGTATCTTACTTATTGTCTATTGTGATACTGTTTGTTAAACCTCAATAAATAAAAAAAATAAAATAAAAGTGTGCCGAGGCAAGAAGGTTTTTAATAAATTTAAATCTATTATCCAATTTCTATAGCTGTTTATTTATTTATTCATATCTTTAAAATTATAAAGGTACATTATTAAGATGTAACAGAAACTCATTCGAGTTTTACTGTACACCAAACGTCTTTAATAATACAATATAAGCTTGATTATAAATTATTAGACTTAGTTTGAGGTTAGATGGAAGTGGAGTATCATCCCACGTCATTTCATTTCTGTTAATTTATTATAGTCTCGAAATAAATAATACCCTATTCGCTGAATGCAGGTTCAGTGGCTTGTGTTAATTATTATGGGAGCTAATGCTTTGGTTTTCTACTAATTAGATAATCAACTACAAAGCACATTTTTTTTTACTATTTTGATTATTTTTATCAAATCGCTTGTGTTACCTAAAAAACACAATAACATACAAAAACCTAGTGATGATAGTTTACCAGACTGTCGTTTCCAATTTCTGCTGACCGTAAATTTATTTCGGAGGCTCGGCACGTTCGTCTCGGACCGTACTTTGGATGGATTATACGCCCTTTGTCGTAAATTTTACGACTTCAAAAATTAGCCGCCGTGCGCTGACTATAGCTGTTCGAACACGTCTGCCTCTAGATGGCAAATTGTTTTAACGCCAGTCTGTGGTCACCAATGGTAATTTGCCATTAGGTTTTGTGATGCCGTTTGGATTGTCTATAAAAAGATGGTATAAAGATTTTTTTGAGAAGTTGGCTCAGTGGTGATTGTAAAGAAAGCCAAAGGTATTATATACTTACAACTGTGTAGAATTTGTATAACTTTTTTAAGCACGCATTTTTACTACGAGTTTTAACTTCATGTAGCTTACCGTAGCCGTTGCGCCCCCAGCAATACCTTACCAAAAAAGTTTTTCATTAATAAAAAAAAACTTAATATGCTATCCTAATTGAACTATAAGATAACCACATTTAAAGCAAATATTTTATTCTTTTTTATAAATCGTCGTGCAAATTACCACAAACTTATTTATGTTAGTATTCTGTTGTGTAAGCGAAGTGCGCTTACACAACAGAATGTTGTAAATTCTTATTTATGGCAAATTTTTGCTTGTGCTTAATAACGCAGCAGTAAATTAAAGCTTTAATATAATGCGAAGCCGACGCAGCGGACGCTGTTCGCTTAGCTTCAGTTCGCCTAACCACTTGGTACAAGCCATGAGCGGAGCGGCAGGACTCCCGCTTAAGGAAGTTGTAATGGACGTCATTGAATTTGGCTCTCATCTTTAGGAATTCTGTTATATTTTTTGTGCACGCGAATATAAACAAGTCCATATCTAAAATACAGTCCTTTCGTTACGTGATGTTCTTTAAAATATCTTCACATTATTGACAGCAAAATCTTCTGTGACAGCTATCAGTAAGCGCACAGTGTGACGTTCCGCCGCTGGGTGGGAAACGACAACCTGCGAAACAAAGTAGTATAAACACCTTGCGACTGCTCCGTTTATGGACTGTCCAATCTAGATACTTAGCTGTGTTGAGGGATGACTTGAAATGACATAAACTATTTTGCACGAAAGCTAAAGTATTTATTTCACTTGCTACAAATCGGTGGGCGTAAGAGCAAGCCCTGGAGACGACTGAATGCGCTTCCCGCGGAGGGCGACGGAGAGGCAACAGTCTTACAATGTATTTTGCAAATGTTCATAAGCGGCGGTAACCATTTACCATCAGGTGCCCCTCCGCCTGCTTGGCAACCTACTGACATAAAAAAAAACTAGTTCTTATTGTGTCGTTACAGTAACAAAAAGGTGGATGCAATGAAGGGAGGACTGAATGTTGTAGTGGTTGTAGTGGACGCCAGTGATCTGACGATCCGCATATATCTTGTAAAATGCACCGAACTTTTGGTCGCTACGTGATTTATCACTAGCTACACCATACTAACTTATTACATAGAGTTTATGTTAAGAGAATGGCAGCAAATCAAGTATATGGCTTTATACATAATATTCGTATTGCTGTTGTTGTAAATCTAAACCAAAATACATGGCAATATGATATTTAAATGTAAGGCAGAGTGCATATGGTGCAGTGAAATAAATATACATGATTTCTACTAAACGTAATATCTAAATTAACATTGGCTTTACTATATTGGTTCATTGTGAATTGGGGTCCATTTTGGTTATGATTTATGTTAAATTTCATGCAATAACATAAACAAGAAACTTTTGTTTGCTCTGTGTCTTGATAATAGAATCGATTATAAGTTTTATGACATGCTATTTTGAGACAAAGATCAAAAACATTTTTATGAACAATATAAAAAGTGTTATTTTAAAATGAACATTATATTCGTAATTATAAGGTATTTAGTAATGTGATAGCGATACTAGTTCCATATTAATTAGTCAATCTCCTTTATTAAAAAACATTTCCATCTTATAATCATACTGTAATGTATCGATTCACTGTTTAACTCAAAAATAACGTTGCTCTGGATCGATATTGAACATATACTTAAAATAGCATCAGATTTTCAATCAGATTGATTATTCAATATCAGCCGTTTGGTAATCCTTTATCAGCCATCAAATCAGCCAATTTACGTCAATAAATTCAGTTGATATCGTGGGAATACCGGTTCACTGATCATTCATCCTAAATATAGTTACAAAGCAAATCTAGGTCATGCCCTATATAAATCTGAATAAACTCGAAAGTGTTCGTGATTCAAACATCTCAAAGATAAAGGTCGAAATAAAAACGCCATTTCAATTTCCTTATTCGTGCATTTATGATTAAAGGGAAAGTCCCTTCCAAGAAATCCTTTCATCATAGTTTGTGTAGTTCTTAGGAAAAAATAAACATATTGAATAGTGATTATGTTGTACCGAGATAAAAGGGTCTATGTATATTATGATTATACATTATATATTTAGGGTTCTACTAAAATGCGTTGATAGCTCAGTGGTAGGGTAGTGACGTCGGATGCCGAGACGAGGGTCCCGGGTCCGAATCCTACAATGAGCTTGAGTTTTCGGTGAACGAAAACATCGTGAGGAAACCATAGCACAGTGGTAGGGTACTTTGTAATAACCACTTGGCTGGCCACCGACTGGCTGCCGGTGTGTTCCGACAGCTGCACTTGAGAGCCAGTTCCTTGTACTTGTGGTACATACCACAAGTAAGGACGGCGCTGGTTAGTTGAGTCACAAAACAGAAGGCTTTCTATGATAAACTGTTTCCATTCCCTCATGTCAATAACAATCAATTGCACACATATAAATACAGAGTAACCTATAACACTCTAAAGTTTTAAAAATGTTGCTTTTTTTAAAACCACAAAGGTGGCAAACAAGCATACGGCCCGCCTGATGGTAAGCAGTTACCGTAGCCTATGGACGCTTGCAACACCAGGGTATCACTCGCGCGTTGCCGACCCTGAAGAAATCTCTTCACACCCTTTGTGCACTAGTTATTTTACAATTTTTGCTGTAACGTACATATACCACATATAATATTGAACCATTTTTTGAATAACTTATAATTCCGAAAATAGGTTTATTAAAAAAATGGGTGTATTAATTACTACTTACTACAATAATATATTTTATTTGTTACAGGTAAGCAAGAAGAATGTTATTATAACAACAACCCGAGATGTCTCGCCTACACATGGCCTACACCAGACGTAATATAGAGGTTATTTCAAATGTTAGCTGGAAAACATATTAGATAGAATTCTTTAAAAAAGAAACGAATCTATCTACAGTTTATTTCATGCAAGACTACATAAACTGGTGCTGATTCTGTTGTTTACAACTAAACTAATTTACTCTCACCATGTCTCTTACTAACAAAGAACATAAGAAAAAGATGTAAGAAATTTAGTCCTGTCAAATAAGTCCAATGCTTGTTTTCAGTATAAATTAACGGCCTTACTCATAAACCCTATTTAACTAAATCTACTGAATAAATGGTCAAATAAATAACGTTAGCTTGCTGTCATTGTCGAACAATTTGACGTTATTTAGGTGACCACTTAATCAGCTTCTTAGTTAAATAACGTTTTATGAGTAAGGGGTTTAGTCGCCATCTATCGCGGTTACATCTAAATACACGCAAAATAACGACAGCAAAGATTAATTTGACAACTTAAAATATGTTCTAAGTATCCTTTTTCAATAATGTTCGTAAGAAAGAGATGAGATGTGACTAAATGGCTATAATACCTTCTTAACTAACGGCACGTGATGGCAATTTTTATAACCCATACCATATCTATAGCTAAGCCAAAAAGAGACACGCATAGCGAGAAAAGGAGAGAGCATGATGTCAAACTTTATTCTCAAAATGAGTATCGGTTACTTAAGCTGCATTTCAATCACAATACAGTAGTGAAGTTAACAAGTTTCACAAACGCCAATGTAAATATTCCCGTGGAGTCTACTTAATATTCATTTATGCAAACAACAGCGACATCTGTCGGCGAGGACAAAGGGAGTCATTATGTTAGTTACAAATTGATACTAGTGTACTTGAGGTATTTTGGATTCATGATAATAAGGGGGAATAGCCGTGACTAAGTTTTAATAGCATATAAACAAATTCGAAAAAAGCTTTTCAAAAAGTAGGAGTATCTGGGGTATGGAGCGAACCACTTCTCTATACAGCGTTGTTTTAGTCAGCGACGAGCGACTCAGGGTCGATAATACAAATGATACTGGTGCTAAAAAAATATAAAAAAATACTTTTTTTTTTATATAAAAATAATATTAATTGCAAAACCATGTAATAAGCTAAAGTGTAGACGTAATACTCAACGGGAGTGCGAGGGAGTAAAGGGGTGGGGTGACGGCCTTGCACCTAGCTCTAGTCTGTGCACGTGCCTAGTGACCATACGTTGCGGTAATTTTATTTCAAATTGAATAAGGTATTTCTCAACGCATTTACAGTATTTAATGGCATTAAGTCCATTTTTGGAAAATGTATTGTTTGTACTACCGCTCCTGGGTCGCTCGTCGCCAACCAAAAAAATATCCTGTATACAACGTGTAACAAGTACACAGCTTCTTTGGTACTAGGCGAACAGATCAAATTGTATTTAATAATAGCAAGTGAAGTGTAGTGTAAGTAATAATGACCCTCATAGAGCGGTGACACGTTGGTTATGATTTTAATTCAATAAACTTGGAAGCAAAAATTTGGAATGAATTATTGAGTAATTTATTTTGAGCTGAATCTTTAATACAGAGTCTATACCTAATGTATTCTTCACTCCTTTCAGGTAGATATACCAACTAAA
Organism: Polyploca ridens; assembly: GCA_951394255.1. Lineage (NCBI taxonomy): Eukaryota > Metazoa > Arthropoda > Insecta > Lepidoptera > Drepanidae > Polyploca > Polyploca ridens. Next base: position 9,153,084 of record OX596261.1, read on the forward strand.
ACCATACTGTACTCGTAGGTAAGAAATATCCTTCCGACTAATGTTACTCGATCACAGCAAATTGGTTGAACATGTATGAACATAATGGTCTATCTAAATTAATCCTATACGGTTTTTATGTCACACTATAAATTCTGAAACACAAGTGAAATCGCGACACGTAAGCCAAAAAAAAAGTAAGAATCCCCATTTCATACTCCATTCAGCGATATAGATTATGCACTAACCATAAATCGTCTGTACATGTATACAGACCGTTTGATGGTGCACGAGCCCTAAATAATGGGCGGAATTTCGCACCATAGACTTGAATATAAACTATCAAAGAGGCGGCTACAAATGATCAAGTACAATTTTATGGAACCACTGTTAAAGGATTTCGGAAACCGGATTTTTTAAATTTATTTGTTTCGTTTGATCTTCCTTAATACAATTCAAGTAAAGTATTAGGATAAGTACAATTCGTATAATTTTAAGTGACAATATTTCACTTCTATCTAAACAACTTTTCATACATTACGAAGGCCTAACATAGAAAAAACCCTACTGGCAAAAAAAAAATTGACCTATATCGCGATTTCCAAACAATAGTTTTCTAAGAGCGTAGTGCGAGTTTTTTAACCTATTCGATCACGTTAATTATCTGGCACCGCCACCAGGCGGCGCTAGTCCACTACCCTAGGAATTAGAGTTAACGTTAACGCGACAACTCGCACTAAGCTCACTGGATACTACTACAGGAAAGGAAATACTGACTAAATCCTAACTATATTTAATATTATAAATGCGAATGTGTTTGTTACGCTTTCACGCCTTTACGACTGAATCGATCATCTTGAAAGGCATGCAGATAGCCTAAGGTATGGAGAAGGACATAGGCTACTTTTGATCCCGGGAACGCAGATGAAACCGCGGGCGACAGCTAGTAAATAATAATTGTTTTTAGCATTGATAATATATTTCATTAAAACTTCTATACCACGCACTGCTACCAAATTATAAGTACAAAAAAAAACTACAGTTTGACCAAAATAGTACCTTCAAAAATAACAACAATAATATTAAACCATAATTAAAATACGTTGAAAAAGAGTTTATATTTAAAATTCGTTTTCATTCTCCTTCTACTGCCGCTTCCGCTTCTTCTGCTACTGGTTCCTCTGCTGGAACATCTGAGACTTCCGCCACTTCTGCTTCTGCGTTTGGTGATTCAACAACTTCTTCAGCAGGTGTCGGTGTTTCCTCAACTGGTGCTACTTCTGCTGGCTTTTCTTCTACAGCTGGCGCTACAGTCCCCTCACTTTTTTTACTTTGGACCTCATCTTTGACTGATTCTGGGGGTTGTGGGGCTGGTGAAGGTGTTGCATCTCCGGGTGGAGGTGGTGGCGTTGGTGCAGCTTTAGCTGGTGTCGCCGCCTCTTTCTTATCCACTTTCGCTTTCTTCTGTTTTCTGTCCAATGGTAAATAGAGCTTATAATCCTGCGGCAACTCTTCTTCCGTATAAAGTCGCTCGCTAAAGTAAATTCTCCGTATTCTCGTATTAGCATGTACTTGCACACGAAGAGTCTCTATAAATTGTGTTCCGTATGCTCTTCTCGTAAAATCTGCTAGATTAAACTGTATCTGATTCCAGCCACCAGATAATCCGATAGGCATGCTCGTGCAAAACGGCTTAATTTTCGTCGTCGACTGGAAATTTGAGATCCTAAACCGTCGCCGCATGTTTTTGTCGTCGAGGATTGTTATTTCAAATGAGAAATACCTCTTCAGGTTTTTCACTATCATAACGAGAAAGGGTAATTTTATTCCCAGTACTTGATTATTCTTCGGGCACGTGATAAAAGTTGTTGCTACATTTGTGCTCACAATCTCGAGGACAATTGAATTCACTTCGGTATCGGTAACACGTTTTATGTGACCATTTTTCACTTCCATATCCCATATAGCTAAAGGGCATGAGCCACAGCTGTAGAATATAGATAGTAAACCGTTTTGATATGTATTTTTGAACATTGCTTGTTATATAAAATAGCTACTGCAACGAAATGTTATTTTGTTTGATTACAGCTTTGATATGACAGCTTTATGTGACGTGCAGCGTGACATATTAATTTTCATATTTTTTTATGCAAACATCAAGTATTACGTGCCAGTTCACTCAAATCAATTTAAGCATAGTGAAAAAAAATATCCGAACATCGTACCTACATCACACAATTGTATTAAACAAACAATACTTTTTTTGTAAAATATACGTAAACTGCACGAAGGTAAACTAGCCTACCCCGCGGTTTACCCACGTTCCCGAAATAAAAAGTAGTCTTTATCCTTTTCCATACCATAGGCTATCTGCATGGCAAATTTCATGATGATCGATTGAGTAGTTGAGGGGTCAAATCGTAACAAACACACTTTTGCATTTTTGATATTAGTTAGGATTAGGAGAGTTGGTATTATCGAAACTCCTATACTACCCTACCCTATCCTACACCACCCTATAAAAAGTATCCTATGTCTGTCACCTGGTTCTAAGCCAAACCGGTTAAGCCGTTTTTGAGTTATAAATAGTGTAACTAACACGACTTTCTTTTATATATATTGATATATGAATATCCTTCCGGCTTCATCATCAGACCCTGGGAACCACACAAGGTTATAGTTTTTGTGGTCTAACGATTCATAAAGGACTACCTTCTAGTTTTAATCTATGTATGGCTAATGGTTTCTGAGTAAAATGGATGTGACATACACAGACGATCGGACACGACGAATTTAGAAGGGTTTCGTTTTTACTATTTGGCTACGGAACCCAAAATGTGTCTGTATGAAAAAAACACATCGATCAGTTGCTGCGTGAAAGAATGACTTACCAACAAATAAACTTCGCATCCTAACTTAATATTATAAAAATGCGAATGTGAAAACAAACTCACATACAACAGTTTGATACGCTTTCACGCCTTAACGCTAAACCGATCGCGATGAAATTTGTCATGCAGATAGCATATGGTATGGAGAAAGATATGGGCTATTTTTATGCTGGAATCGCAAGTGAAACCGCGGGGGAGGGCTAGCTTATAATATCAGTAAAATTAGCTGTTCACTACGGCTTCATGATGACGATGATGATGATGAATCCGAAAAAAATTATTCCCATGTCCTTTTCCACTAATAGAACTATCTCCCTGCCAAATTTCATTTAAATCCGTCTAGTGGTTAAGCCGTGAAAAGGTTACAAACAGATTGACAAAATATCCATAGTTGCGCGGTCCTGCATCGTGACGTCATCGTCATTGTACAAGCGGAAGGGAGCGTTTTAGGCCCGGTTTCAATAATTTACGGACCGGTGTTTTGCTTTCCAATGGTAGGTTTTTTTTATTGCCAAACTGGGCATATAGATCATTTCGTAAGCTAATTTTACCTGTGATAGCTACTTCCATATGGGAGGGTCTGCTATGCAAAGCTTTGAGGTCTTTGCCTCATTATTAGTAAAGATATAAGAGTCTTAATAGAATAAATCTTAACCGATACCGGTCCGTAAATTATTGAAACCGGGCCTAAGCCGTTTTTAAAACTTTAAAAACTTCGTCATTTGTTGATGGATTTTAATAAGTAACATTATGCTCAGAAATGTTATGTGCTTCCTCTGTAGTAATCAAAAAGAAGACATTTTGTAATGTGAATGATCCTCATTGCCGCGCATGACATTCGCTGTGTTTGGACACACCACAGGGACACACCTTAAAATAATTGAAAGATGTTCTTCAGGATACCCATGGTATAATGATCATGAGGGTACCTACCTAATCTAGCGGTAATTAGTAACAAGATGAACTACAGAGGTTTTAGACGATTTAGGAAATTGTAGGACACATTCAAAGCTATAGTGGATTCAAAAAAGTTAAAATTAAAATATTTATTAACATAACATTGAGCTCTTTATTATATATAATAAAAGTAGGGAACACTTAAGGTACAAACAAAATAATAAATCTATTGACCTACGTCAACAGCAGCAGTATTCTCTTCATCGGGCTCCTCTGTAACAGATGTTTTTTCAGTAACTTCTGCTGCTATTTCATCTTTGTTTATGATTTCTTCAGTAACTTGAGGTTCTTGAGAGATTTCTGCTTCTATTTCTAGAAGATTACTAGACAGTTCTACTCCACTTTGTGGTGTAATAATATTTTCTGTAAGTACTTTAGTAGATACTTGTGTTACGGAACCTTCTGTAGATAAGTGTTTTTGAGAGTTAATTTTATCTTCAGACATTTTTCGTCCATGTGAAAGTGATTTGTGAACAGAGTGGATTGATACTCTGGAAGGCTTAATTTCCTGTAAACTGGTTGTTTGTTCTACAACTGGCTGCTTGGACGGCAATGGCATTATATTATCGTTAGTTTCATTTTCTTTGGATGGCTTTTTAATTTCCTTTAAACTGGTTTTTTGTTCTGCAACTGGCTGTTCAACTATCTGCTTGGACGGCAATGGCATTATATTATCGTTAGTTTCATTTTCTTTGCTTAGTTTTTTTACTTTATGTCCTTTTGCTGCTATAGGAAAGTATAATTTATATTCGGGGGGCAATTCATCTTCAGGAATCAGTCGTTCTGTAAAATAAATGCGTCTAAGACGTATATTTGCATTTATTTTAAGTTTCTGTACTTCAATAAACTGCTTTTTGTAAGCGCGTCGTGTGAATTCTGCCAAGTTGAACTGGATTTGATTCCATCCGTCTGAGAGACCAATGGGCATGACAGTACACAATGGTAGCACTTGTGTGCTGCTCTGAAAATTTGACACCCGAAATCTTCTTCTGGTTCCGGTTTCATCAAGTATAGTTACTTCGAATGTGAAATACTTTTTTAGATTCTTAACTATCATGATTAAAAAAGGCATACAAATTCCTAATACTTGTTTGCCTTTGGGACATATCATATATGTTGTGCTTACATTAGTCCCTCCTATTTCTAGCACCATGGACTTTAAGTCTTGATCTAAAAATCTTGAAATGTATCCATTTTTTATGTAAGTTTCCCAATTTGCTAAAGGTTTAGAGCCCATGCTAAAAAACACAGTCAGCATACCACGTTGGTACGAATTTCTGTACATTTTCGCTTAGATCCAATATTTGAATTATCTTTATGCTAAGACTTAACACTTAAATTATAAATCCGAAGGATTTTTTTACACGTCCATGATCCGAAGTATGCATATAAAGTTGATGTCATAAATTTTAAAATTAGATCTATTTGTCAATTTTGAAGGAATCCAAGGTCTTTATTCTATGGTCCAAGACATAAGACAATTTACTCTTCTTACGACTCAAAGAAGTAATGCCCACAAAGGTCCAGTCATTTCTTTCATCCGAGTTATGACAAACAATTTTTTTTTGTATAACCGTGAACATGTTTAGCTATTATTAATATCTTGATAAATATTTTCAGATTAAAGCATTCCAGAACACACGTTATCTACTAGTACTAAATTCTAAAATCGCATAAAATAACGGTATATTTTACGATATATTCATGCTTTGTTGCGACGAGGTTGAGGACCAAATTCAAACTGAGTTTAGAATCGACGCCGGCGGAAATTAGCGTTTTTGCCAACCCCTCTTTTATCAGACTTCGTCTACATTTGACAACACACTCTTTTATTGACGCAGCGGTATACAACAACGAATAAGCAATGAGTAAAATAGTTCACTTACTTAAAAACATTGTGAGGAAACCATAGCACGATGGTAGAGTACTTTGTAGTACCCACCTGGCTGCCTACCACCCTCAAGTTGAAAATCTGTCGCCAAGCACCTATCGGTGTGTTCCTACAGCTGCACTTGAGAGCCAGTTCCTTCTAGGCTTTGTGTGTTTACCATCTACGGCCACATCATCACTCACCATGGTGAGATTGTGGTCTTAAATAGAGTTTATGTTAAGTTCTAAAGTTATCTATGCTTGTATTTATATTATTTATTTTACTCATTTTATTATGTGGTGGAATACAATAAAGTTTATTGAATTTAAAATACTTGCTTTAGTTTTGATCATGATATACTGGGTGGAGATTTCGAGATGGCATGTTTTCGAAACCTGTGTTGGGTTAGTCATGCTGAACAAGTTTTACCATGGGATCAACACTGAATTATTAACATTTTTTTTACTTTCATACATTATGATCGAGCGAGGTTGACATTTACTATGAAAAGTAAAAAAAAATTTTTTTAGAACTCACAATTGGTTTCATAGTGGAAGTTGTTCGGCATGACTAGCCCAGCATGGGTTTCGAAAATATGCCATCCGAAATCTCCACCTGTTATAATGACCGTTATGTTAGATAGAGTTGGTATGTAGATTATGGTACTTATTAATATATATATTTTTTTTAATACGACTAAGTCGGTAAACAAGCTTACGGGCCACCTGATGGTAAGCGGTTACCGTAGCCATATGGACGCTTGCAACACACGAATTTATAATCAGAACTTTTAAGTTTTCCTTGTATTATCTCATTCACATTAATATTTTTTGAGACATAGTTGCCAAGTATCATCAAAATGTAAGGTCGTCAGTCGTAAATAGAAAAACTTCCAAGAATACGTAGAAATAAAACTTTTAAAAGAAAAGCTCGCTTTCCTTGTGATTTATCTGCACATTTGTCATCCTCGACACTAAGAAAATATGTCACGGAAACCCACAAGTAACGTTCACACACGGCCCGTAACGAATATAATATTTTTGTCGTCGTCTAAATCACGTGACTTTTCCACTATAGTGGGCGCCCTTAGAGACAGCCTGCACACTGACAAAAAACACGAGGAGGCAGGGAACAAAAGGAAAATGAAAAAGTGCCTTTCGACTGTCACGATAAGGAGTGCATGGGAGTGTTGTTATAGCCTTATAGCGCTGTGATGCGACACGGCTTTCGCTACATATCCACATTTTTTGCCGAGGATAAGATGTTTCTAACCACTGTGTTTTTTATATGCTAGGGGAGCGTGGCGCAGTTAAGATATCATACTGATTTTACGAAATTAATGGCGCAGAAGACGTGCCGTGTCGATAACGTTTACGGAGGTCGGGTTAGTAATAAATCAATAATTTCATGCAGGGGTTTAAAATATTTGCGACATATTTAAATATTAACCCCCTTACTCATAAAAAGTTATTTAACTAATAAGCTGATTATGTGGTCACCTAAATAACGTCAAATTGTTTGACAATGACAGCAAGCTGACGTTATTTATTTGACCATTTATTCAGTAGATTTAGTTAAATAGCGTTTATGAGTAAGGCCGTAAGTTATTTTTGGTTAATCACCGGATTTAAATTTGTTGTATACTTCACTTCACAAAAAAAAACATAGATAACAAAAAAGCTCAAATTCAGATGTGCTTGGTATATTTACAGAGCTCATTGGTCGGCGCAACGAACCGTGGTCTGCATAATGTATCGAACGGTACGATTCAGATGCTTTGTCTGCGTTATTTACAACCGACCCGTGTATTCACGCGGAAATTGGATTTGTAAAATAAGACACTGTGTAAATAATCTTTATCTCAAACATATCTCTGTGGGACCGATCGCGAAAAGTACGTAACCGGTGTAAAAAAACAGATTTAAGAGACAACAAATAGGGAGTGAGAATCAAGAGGCTTAGAGCTAACTCAAAGTTAGAGTTAATTACACTAAGAAAAATGATCTACAACACTAGTTATGTAAGTTGACGTTTTGTTATCGGGAAACTAACTTTAGTTACATTTAATAAAATAATTTAGTAACGAACAAAAACTAGTTTTGTTACTGGTAAGTTTAGTTCGCAAGTCACTCTGTTTAGGTTATTGGTCGTCAAATTTTGTGTTACTGTTAAATAAAATTTTGTAGTCACTTGTAGTCCTATTTTTTCAGTGTAGAAGCGAGCCTTAGAAAAGCGAGTTAGGAAAGACCCATAATAGACAAGAATAGGGAAAAACAAATCTCACATTATGTAATATGGTCGAAAGTTCTATATTTATTTCAATTGCTTTATTGACCTTAATCTCATCGTGGTAAAAATTATCTGGTTTCAAGTGCATTAGCCGAAACACTGGCGAAATAATTTTAACCGAAGAAAACCCGTTATTCTACACGGTACCCTTCCTATTTCTTCCTCGTGATATTTCCCTTCGCCAAAAGATCATTGTAGGATTCGCACCCAAAGTAATTGGATTTGTAAAATAAGACACTGTAAATAAAGTTTATCTCAAGCATATCTCTGCGGAGTCGTTCGGTAGCGAGGAGCAAGCAAGCTAGCGCCAAGCTACTTGCGCCGCTAAGATATATCTACCAGTGTCATAATAAACGCTTCTTTATGGTATTGTTGCTATGTTGAATTCGTGACCGGAAAGTAATAGGCAATCTGCATGGTAATTGTTTAGAAAAGCGTGTTTGATAGATAGTGGCAGCTTGAAATTGGTAGTTTGTGATGCGTTGATAACTTAGTGTTCGAATTCTCCAATGAGTTTGAGCCTTCGGTGAAGGAAAACATTTATTTTTGCTGTTATATAGGCCAGTTGTTTGATCACAATCTCATGATGGTAGCCAGCCAGGTAGGTACTACAAGGTACCCTACCCCCGTGCTATGGTTCACGATGTTTTCGCCGAAAGCTCAAGCTTATTGTAGACTTTTAACCCGGAACCTTCGTCTCGACATCTGACGTCACTACCACTGTATACACTACTACTACTACACTACTACTACTACACTACTACTACTACACTACTACTACTACTATATACACGGTACCAATGAGCTATCATCGCCTTAAATCTTCACTAGTTACCAATCCCAATTTGAAAATCTGTCGCTAAGCACCTATTGGTGTGTTTCGATAAAAGCCATTCCTTCCATTCCAACATCATTATCGTAGTTAGGTCGAGGAAAACAAAGACAGTCGAAAATTATATAGCATTTTTAAAAAGAATAGTAAAAACTCCAGTCTACATACTTCAAAAACTTAAAACGAGATAGGAACGTACGTATCCAGCACGGTTTTCCATTTAATTATACAATTCATAGTCTGTGGTACCCGGGCCGGGTCTCGTTTGGAAATAATCGTCGGCGCTTCACTGCCGGACTAGGGACAATGTATCGAAATTAATATCCGGGTACCGGAGTCGACGAACAAATTGTCCAGCCGGAATGCGGATAATTAAACGGGCCAGCAGCCATTTCCTAGCTACATGACGCTAAAAATATATTTCGTACCGCACAAGAATTTAGTTGATCTAATATAAAAAATAACTGTTGGATAAGGTACCTACACTATTAGCGGACGAAAATATGTGGAAAATTTCGGAAAATATTTCATTGGTTTCATGTATCAACTTACAAAATTTTGCTTTGGAAAATCTTACATATATATTTGAGTAAAAAGTCTTATTATCGATAGAATAATAGTTAAAATACATATAAGTATAGAGAAAAACGAGAACATTGATCAAGAGCTGCAACTCGGGACGCACACTGCAGTACACTGTTCAATGCATTTTCCAGATAAAGGCAGATATATAACAGTGTCGAATCTAGTGAATGGCTAGTGTAAGCTACAGAATTCCGGTTCATTACACTCTCACATTCAGTTTGCCCGGATAAAGACATACGTTTCTATCCAGTTGCCCATTTGCCCTTTTTAATCCGCGCAGTGTCGTAAATCTGAAACGTCGATTAGAACACTGTTTGTTCACGTTGACATCTAATAAATAGCAATAAACGTCGTGTTCTGGGCTCCCAGCAGAAAATCAATGTCGTTATGGCATTATGAGGGAAAACGTGAAATAAGCCGCGATTTTCTCAACGGGGGAGGTTAATAAGATTTTAATATTTCAGCATTTTCCCTCTGTATTTGATGATGTGAGATTGCGTGCCATATTCTTCTGATTTAAATAATTTATTAGTGAGTTAAAGTAATAGGGAACTGATTAGAATATATAAGTGTTTTTAAGTTCTTTTTAACCGACTTCAAAAAAGGAGGAGGTTCTCAATTCGGTTGTATTTTTTTTATGTTTGTTACCTCATAACTCCGTCATTTATTAACCGATTTGGAAAATTCTTTTTTTCTTCCCGTTTTGGTCAGATTACTTCTTAGTGTACTTTGAATTCGGTTTAAGTTTTTTGTAAAACAGTCCAATTATTTGTGATCTATTTCACATATCGACACCTGCAAGGAAAAACATTGTAAATCAGTTTTAGGCGGTATTAAGTTACAATGTTTTTCCTTGCAGGTGTCGATATTTTAATCTAAGTAACTTCAGGTGACAAGGCATTTTGTCTTGGCTCAACTTTGATAAGCCAAAATATATTATTCATCTTTTTCATGATGGGCTACAATTTATACAAATGCTTACGTGCTGAAAATCTGTTGCCAGAATAGCCTGAGATTTATTATATCTAAAATTGAGTTTACGTATTAAATTTTCTGTAAAATATAAAAATAAAGGTATACTGCAAAGGATGCCGGCCAAGATTTTTCAGAAAGGTTCTATTTCGGTGCCAATATGTAGTATAAACAAAGTAGACGTTCCACTTGAGAGAATATATTGCCAACGTAACTCAATATGGCAACGCGCGACTGATATCCCTGGTGATGCAAGCGTATATAGGCTACGGTAACCGCTTACCATCAGGGGGGCCGTATGCTTGTTTGCTACCTTAGTGTTATACAAAACATATAGAGCTTTTCTAACATAATTTATTTTTGTTATTTATGGCAATTCGATCATTGATAGAGAAGCTATCATAAGCAAAGATTATGTGTCCCATTTTTTAGAGTTAACTAAAGTTCTCTTTAGCGCTGAAACAATTAGTCGTCTAAGCAGACAGTAGAAACACATAGCGCTAACAAAACGCTTTTAGGAGTATTTTTCTCGCAAACACCGTGATTTTCACGGCGCTTACGCGTTTCGTTTATTGTTCTACAACAACTAGTGTGGCCGGATAGCCTCACTTGAACGGAACAAAGTTGTGATGTGTGGCGTCTTCTCAATACGTAGTAATAATAGCTCAATGAAATCGATAAATATTATTTCACACAAGGGCCAATTAACATTATTAAATAACATATCCTTTAAGAGGAAAGGATGGCTGCAAGAAATTTGAAAAATAGGTATTTAACAAATCTATTGCTGTCGCGCTGTTGCTGGGATGTAAATGTATGAGGGACGATAGAGACAACTGCAGCTTGGATCGATTATACCTATTTAAATTAGACGAAATCGCTAGCTAATCCCCAGTTTCCTCCTCCAATACTGGATCGTTTTTTTTTTTTTTTTTTCAAGAATAGGTATAAGAAGGGCTTTGGCTATGTCTGTCGGTTTTCCTTTTATTTTTTACATCCGTCAAATTTGTTTGCTGGACGTCTGATAAGGGCAGTAAAATGGTCAGTTTTTGTGATTTTAGAAGGTTCCTAATTCTTATAATAATTAATCTATGGAGAAAAACAAAACCGGGGGACACACAGTGGTACCTATAGAGTGCATGGTAAAATAATCATAGCTCTAGTGCCATTATCCAGAGAGGAAACTGAGGATTACGTTTGTATGGAAAAAACACCACCAGCATTTTCTCTTAACGTTTTACCAGATCTATAAGATGAGTATTTACAATTCACTGGGTTTTTTCTGAAAACGATACGTGTAAATGGATAAAAATATTATAAAGCTTGTAAAAAACTCACTCTTACTTTAAAAACAATACCTAGGTACCATATTTTTCTCACAAACCTGGTGAGTTTTAAACGTATTTGTTAAGCGAGCGTCCCGTTGTAAAAAGTTAATGATATGTAAAGATCCCGAGTTAATCCAACGTATAATTGTTAGTAAATTTAATGAGACGTGGGAGGGTAACCCATAAAATGAGATAGGACACATTTTGATAGCAATTGCGTCGGTTAGGTTCTGTTGGGGACAATCCGATTTAAGCGTGAGGGAGTTATGCCTTGATTTTAGGGTCTTAATACGGGATTAACCTTGATTTGTAATAAACATTGCCTCTCAGTTTTCACTCTTTATTTATTAAAGTGGTACCTAGCTAGTAATGTTTTTGAAGTGTCATATAAAAGGGAACAGTAGAAGGAAAAAAAGGAAGGAAGAATGTTCAATTACAAAGATGAAAGTCCTTAAACACCCCCGGGGTTACATAGACCCCATCATACTCCATTTACTTACTTTAACCAACACTTAAAAGTGCAGTAACGCAGCAAGCAGAAGGCTTTCAATAAACCTTAAGTGTGAATATAAAACCGACATAATAGCCTGGTGGGGTGTTTACTGCCTCCACTTACCACCTCTAATGGACTGTGTGCACTTTATTGTCGAAAATTGCATTTCACCCGATGAAAATACCGAGACATCTATTTTGTCCTCACAGCTTGGCTTCGTAAAAAACGAGTCCCATTCGTGCCGTGTCGGAATGTCTCGATTCCCTTTATACGTTAATCGCTAACGCTGCATGCTCTTTGTAGGACGACGTATTCAGCGCTGACATGCGAAATAAGCAAAGGTAAAGTGTTGACGTCACTAATAGGTGTTAGTATCGAGTGGCGATCGGATTCACTACACGCTACCTTTATATCCCTGCTTGTATCCTTGATATTTTTGGCACATAACAAACAATAATGTTAATCTAGATATGCATTATTTATCACACTGACTTACTAATAGAGAACGTTCCATCTAAGCTAGGTTGTTTATGAATAGACATAAATATACCTTAATGTTGGGTACTTGGGTAGCTCCTTTTAGTAACCTCAGTCGTTCAGTAAATTAATATTACTAATAATACATATAAAGGTCTAGTAGATTCGGAGCAAATCGGCTGTAACAAGACATACAGACACACGAGTGATCCTTTTTTCCTTTTGAGTGACGGAATCCTTAAAATTAATATTATGTGTTAAAGAAGTAAAAAACAAACTAGGGGCACCTGGACAACCGTTTTTTTGTTTCTGTTTGGTGTTTTTACACATTTGAATGTTGCTTTTCACTTCAAGAAGCTTTCTTGGAGTGGTTTCAGAAATATTTCATGATTAGTGGCCTTTTTAGTGTCTCGTACCCAATGAGTGCTCTCGGGACCCTATTACTAAACCTCCGCTACCCGTCCGTACGACAGTCCGTCAGTAGGCTGTATCTCATGAACCGTAATAGGTAGACGGTTGAAATTTTCGTATAATGTGTATTTCTATTGTCGCTATAACAACAAATTTAAAACTGAAATCATGCTAAAAATTAAAGAGGACGCCCATACAAGAAACTTTTTTACGGAACCCGTCATGTGCGAGACCGACTTGCACTTTCTTTACTTACAGTTCTCTTAAGGTTGGACATAGACAACCTCTTCACCTCTATCTTCGTATATAATCTATCCTTTTTATAAGGTCCACGGACAGGCGTAAGGATTTCCCATACATTAAAATAAATTTGCGGCAACAAAATGGGAATCTATGGCTTTGTTTGAGAGTGCCCCAAGGTTTTTGTCACTCTCATCCCGGGATTATCCCGAGTAATGACCACGTCGTGTGTTATACTTGTTAGAATCTTTTACCGTACATTGACACTGAAAAGGATCGTTCAACTTTACGTTAGGATTAGGGAATAGCGTAAATGTTAACGTTTACCAATTTTCTGTAGAGTGTATAAAAGTAATGATAAATCATTTTTATTACCATACGAAAGAAAATATCGAACATAGATCAAACTGAGTTCGGTATGCATTCTTCTGTAAAAATGTCTAGATTTTTCCACAAGGAAAACTTGACGTCTCATAACGTTGACGTAAACAAAAATGAAAACAATAAACCTATTCACAAGAGTACAAGCATTGCCTAAGATTAATTATATCGTGTCAAGTTACAATAATTATAATAGAAACGTGATAGGCGCCTCCGTTCGCATAAAAAATAATAAGTTTCCACTGGGAATAAAAAACTCTGAACTCCATTCGAGCGAAAACGAAGATAGAGATCGTTAGATAAAAGAATTCCATGTATGGCCCGACGCGACAAAAACGTAATGATGTCGGCGTCAAAAAGGCCTCAGTGATTGTCCTCGTAAAAAGTGTCAACTGCGTAAAATTCCTCCCGCTCTTTATCAGCACTAATGGCTTGCAAATAGCTACACCAATCGTCTTACACTCTTATATCATTCGCGAATCGTCCGCTGCATTATTCAGTATTTCGCTTTTTAATATTCAGACGACATATTTGAGTCTCCTTTCAATTTTTTCCCGTGCCTCTCGTGTACCGCTGTGCGCTGAATTTTGAAAGCTACTTATTGATGTTCGCTGCTTAATCCCAACATATCACGTCGGCTGCTGGGTGGTTCCATTTATATTTTTTATCGATACCGCTGAGGGCGGCGCTTGTTCCCGCTCGCGTCATTTTTTATAACCCATAGACGTTCGATTTATTGTGGTTAATTTTCACCGATATCGATGAAGTCTCTATCGGGGCGGCGCCGGCGCTAGTAATTTATACCGGGAAGGAATGGATTCATAGCGGAGCGGATTAAAAAGAAAATGAAAGCAAAATATATGGGTCTGTCGATCGAGCTCTGAAATAGCAAGCTGCAGGTTCGTTTAATTATCGACATTCCTGCAACGAGGTTCGACAAATTGTTTTTGTCGGATGGCGCACAACGGCCGATATTTCATTATTATAACCGCGATATTGAGGCTGTGCCATATACGACGCCACGTATTCACGCCGATATTTATGGCCGACGATTAAATTTCGTTACGGTGATTATAAAAAAAAATTGATTTTCAATTTATTGCTAGTTAAATCTTTCTACGTGTATAGTTCCCGGTCCTCTTGTCCGTCGGTCTGCTTAGTTTGTAGTAAACTAATGTGTTGAATGCGGCGCATACATAATCAAGTGTTGTAAGGGGAAATATTTATTACACTGCTTGTTAGTACGTGATCAAAAATGTTTTATAGTTGGTTTGGCTTTTTGAATGCCGCGGCTGGCTTTTTTTATTATGTTTGAATCGTTCGTTAATCCGATTATGTGTAAATGTAGTTTGGTAAATGGTGAATGGGGATTAAAATATATTTGAGACACCTAAATTACAAATATAATGACTACGCTAAGTTTATATATGAATGTAAAAGAATCTATACGATAAATCTCTGAGTATTACGTAATACTTCTTAAACTAATGATCCGATCATTCACTTAGAACTAAAACTAGGCACGATTTATTCGGCTATTTGGCTACTATAACTGTACGATTGAATCTTCACACAAAGCGGACGCCGCCAATCTTGAGGGGGAGGGTGAAAGGGGGGATGGGCTAATATATCCCTGCAGCATTGGCTGAAATATCGCCAACGTAGGCACTTTACAAGGACTTCTCGACACCATTGCCATTGATATAAATTCTCTAGAAGTGGTATGAAACTGTAAATGTTGGAAAATAAAAGGTTTAAATTAAAATGTTTCTTCAGTTTTTTTTTTTCATATAATATTGTTAAGTGTCCGCTGCCTAAAAAGAAAGTAAGTATAATTTTGTTCAGAACATATTACTAATGTTATCCTGGGACATTCATCCCACACAGCCATCCCAAACTGGTGTTGCAAGCGTCCATAGGCTACGGTAACTGCTTACCATCAGGCGAGCCGTATGCTTGTTTGCCACCTTAGTGGTATAAAAAAAAAAACTAAGCAACTTTTGCAAACGATGAACATTCCTTGATAAAAGTGTATGAAAAGTTTGAATTTTGCGATTTCTGAATCGATCCAATAACAATTTTAATTTATGTATGGTATTGATGAGTACTTCCTAAAAAAGTACCTCTTAAAACAACACTGGAATTACAAGCAACCCTGAATTATCCTAAAATGCATGTATTTATTTGTATGAAACCACTCTGATCTTTCCCGTCCATTAAAGATTACCGCCCACAAATAACTTACAAAGATGATGAACTGCCTCAAACAATGCCCCTTCCAGTAGCTCATCAGCCCATTATCCTCCTATAAATCAGGTGGTCGCCATTCTGGCCAGATTGCCTGCAGTTACCCTTGCACTTATTGCCGATTCCACTCCTCCAATCTCGGCCCCCTGAAATACTTCAGACCCCTCTATGGACCTAAGGCTCTTGTTAACACGGCTTCATTTGTTTGGGCTTTGTGGTCAGGTCGTTGAACTTTATCTGGGTTGCCTTGTCAATTTGTGCTATCAATTGTTGTGATTGGTCATTGAATTGGAGATAGTAGGTTGAACGGTACATGAAAACATCTATGCCTTAGTAAACGCAAGACTGACTAATAGGGTTTTGTTTCGCTGAATCTGCAAGGTACATATCGTATGTTAACTACCTGTCAATTTACACGGGCGTACAAAGAGGTCTTACCTTAAAACCTCGTTATAAGGGCGTGTTAGTCAGGATAAATCACTTTTAATGTTATATACAGGTCGTTGTTTTGGTCAGCGACGAGCGACTCAGGGTCGATAATACAAATGATACTGGTGCTAAAAAAAATATAAAAAAATACTTTTTTTTTTTAATACTTAATTTTGTCGCTTGTCGCCGACCAAAACAACACCCTGTATATTGTAATCATCTACCTAATACCAATTAAGTATGAAACAAAATAACAAAAAAGGGTGGCCTAAATTCCCATAAAAATAAACACTTTGATGTTTCCCTTTAATTTTTGTGAGATATGAGCCACTTTCCCCCTACTTACCCGCCCACTTGCCCAATTAAACACCTAACGGTAACCTATATAATTTTTCCCGAATAATTGGCCAATTTTTCCCGCACCACCCAATCTCGCTCGTAAATACGGAGCAATTACCAGCAGCATCCCATTTTACGCCACTTACGTTTAGGAGACTATTAGAGTTTTAGGGAATTTACCCTATGAAGGTTATGTAAGGAGTATGAGAGATATAATCAACTTGTATAATAATATGATCCTAGACCGTGCGTGATAATGACATGAAAACTACCGATGAATCATCAGAACTAATAATAATATGAATGCGAATGTGAGTTTGTTTGTCACCTCTTGACGCCTTAACGGCAGAACCAATCGTGATTTTGGCACGCATGTAAATCATAATTTGGAATAACTTATACACATTTTAGTCCGGGAAAACATTGAATCCCTCGGGTACTTTAGTAACTTCGAAATTCGAAACACCGATTGACTGTAGTGCAAATGTTCATGAGTTCAAAATACGTTAGTGTGAAAGTATGCTTTTGCTAAAAACTCTAGTTTCCATATTTTTCATCGCGACGTATTAACTTAAATGTTAATTTTTTGTAACTGTTACTGATAGCTCGATTTAGGGAAAACTAGGGTAGGTCATTCAAGAAACCAGAAAAGAAACGATTCATACACAACTTGAACCAAACTAGCTTTATGACAGACAGACAAAAATTCATATAAAAAACAATAGAATGACAAAATAATAAAAAAGTAAAATATCAAAGTAGGTCAGTTAGCCACAGTAACTTATCTGTAGTAGAAAAGTTTTCTACTTAAAATATTGAACCATCGTTAATTGACATTTGAACATACCCAAAATTATAAAGAAAACAGCAACTGCGACTCAATTTGCTACCGGAATACCGACTGCGACATGAAAACAAGTCAAATTGTGTCCGAATCAGGCGAAGAACTAATTACATTACCATTAGTTTCGGCACAGTGAGCCGCTTACAGTGTTATGGACACAGTAACAGAGCGAGCCCTTTCGGTTGCATTTTGAAATATCCGTGAGTGGCCGACATGGGCCGACGTTGGCATAAAGTTGTTTGTTCTCGCTAGGGTTGTCGGTAATGATAGAAAATATTTTATGTTATTTTTTGTTTATTTGAAAATCTTGTTTTTATATAAGTACATACACAAGCTACTTATTGGTTGTCATTGAAACTTTTCGGCTTACTAAAGGATTCTCCCTATTCTAGTTAATTCATTTACATTGAAAGACAGAAACAAAGAAACGTAGCAAAATTAAAAAAAAAATACAATAAAAAATTTGTATAACATATTTACGCTACAGTTTCAGCCTAAATTTAATACAAATTGAAACTTTTCGGCTTACTAAAGGATTCTCCCTATTCTAGTTAATTAATTTACATTGAAAGACAGAAACAAAGAAACGTAGCAAAATTCAAAAAAAAATACAATAAAAAATTTGTATAACATATTTACGCTACAGTTTCAGCCTAAATTTAATACAAATTGAAACTTTTCGGCTTACTAAAGGATTCTCCCTATTCTAGTTAATTAATTTACATTGAAAGACAGAAACAAAGAAACGAAGCAAAATTCAAAAAAAAATACAATAAAAAATTTGTATAACATATTTACGCTACAGTTTCAGCTTAAATTTAATACAATGAAACAAAGGATAAAAAGTTAATTTTATATCAGCCCCTCTAAAAAGGAAGCTAAAGCAATATTGCTAACGCAATTCATTTTTTCGAATTTACGGCAGATCTTATGCAATTCATCAATTCCGAATCTTTTATTGAATTGAATTGTATATAATGAGTGACTAGTATACCAAAAAATATTGAAATTACGTAGGATCTGACGAGAATTCGAAAAAATGAATTGCGTTAGCAATATTGCTTTAGCTTCCTTTTTAGCCCCCCTGGACATTTTTTTAAACAAACAAAACAATACGTGTCCAAAATCCCAACGAATAGTATGCTGCAAACTAACTTTTTACTTGAATTGTGTTTGAATTGAACGAGATTCTGCAATCTCGGTGTGCATGTAAACCGGGCATTGACGTCGAGACGCAGCAATTTCCTTGCCAAATCGAGTGTGAACGAGTAACCACCAGTTTAAACCGCACTCCCGCTGTTTTTTCTAATACGTAGTAGTTGTTTACTGCTGTGGGGAGAGAAAAACGAATTGAAAAACACGAACTCACCCTAAACTGCACTGTTTATGGTTTGCGTTTCGATAGCTTTTGTTTTTTTCGCTTTTCCAGATACGAATATACGGTTGACGCTTTTTGCCGCAATGCCAACTCTGGCGATGTTTATGTCGAGCCTAAAATTGTAAAAAATGCACGTTCATCCCGGCTTGTTAAACATTTCTATAGGTACGACTAAAATGTATATTGGACAATTAACATTGCTTTTAATGGTTTAAGTTATATTCTCGTGTCTTATCAGTTTTTCACGGTTGTTTTTCTCTGTTACAAATACTATGTTTACACATTCATTGGGTACTCAGTACCTAGTTACTTACATTGATCCAATTTTTTTATAATATCTCTCTTAACAACTCTTTTTAACTCGTATTCCAAACAACGACCGCTTTCCGAATATATCCGAATGTGACCGAAGGTTAAAGACAAGTGGGTCGAAGACACGATAACGCCGGCAGCGGTAGGGGGTTGAAAATCTAATTTGCAAATGCATTTCCTGCCTTGCGGGTCTCAGTGATGTGAACCCCGCTTTACATTTTTAAGCAGCGTACATGCTGAGATTCGAACATGTACTGTCTGATATCTGGTTGATATGACATAGTCAAGGGGTCTGTTGAACCCCTCAATATTGTTTTTACTTTATAAATTGTGTTGCATGTTTTTTTTACAGTAATTTGAGAAACGAAACTGAACAATTTGAGAAAAGAAAATATAAAATTAGCTTGTCCTGTTCGTTGTCTTTTAAATAATAGAGGAGGACTATGTTCAGTGCTCCCTTAGAAAGTATCCTATCCGGTGTCCAAGCTACTTCGTTACTAATTCGGCCCAGATTCGGAAAGCAAACTGAAGGATTTTGCCGAATGGATTAATAAGCTTTTACAAATACAACATATTTTCCCCAAAAAGAGTCAAATAAAAACTGTGAACGCTTTCACTATGTAATTTTATCTACTAAAAGGAAAGTTGAGCGGTCCATCAGTGTATCGATCGTGTACATCTCTATACATCACGGTACAAAACATGTGCCTTTCGCGGTCCGCTTAATAACGGCGATTGGCGGAATTTGGACGGAATTTTGCCAGTGCTCACGCTCCATTGCCCGCGGAAATTACGTTGCGTAGGAGCCCAGCCTTTTTGTACGAGCTTGTATTGTAACAATGTATCGATTTCCCTTTTTTTTAAACGTGAACGAAGCAAAACGTTTGTGCACACCGAATAAGTTGTTTGAGAATTTGATATCGATACATCTTTGTTGTTATTTTTCCGGCTTTGTTTTCCAGCTTAATAGAGCCGGTTCATTTATTCCAATAATTACAGTATGCCAGTAGGTACGGAACCAAGGTTTTTTCATCCAATCTCATCGCGAACGTTGCCGATTGAGGAAAATTCGTAAATAATGTTTTGATTTGGAAACCGTATTTCTGAAAATTGTTGGCATTAAGTCACGAAGTGTATGACAGGAATGAGTTATGCTTTCGTATAAAGCGGGCAGCGGAAACAATTCTTACTGTAGACATATTTTATGTTTGGTACATTATAATAATAAAAATGTCTTTGTAAGTAGTGCTTAAAATATAACCTGTATTGTTTCTATATTAAACTCTCAAGTCATTTAAGCTAAAAAGCTTATTAGCAAAACTATTGGACACTGTGAACGTGTACACAAGGCCAATCTTCATCATTATAATTAGATTATTCTAAATTCGTTTAGTTAAGTTTAGCTAAAATTCACAAGTTGTTTCTTATAATTAGTGTGCGCTCTTATAATAAAATACCGCATTCGGTTACCAAGATGACCGATTTTAAATTCAAATCTTACATCCTTATCTTCAATTCTAAGGAAGTTGTGCAAAAAAACCTTATTACAAGGTAGCATTATATTGAAGACCAGAAAAAGATGTCAGGAAATAGCTTCACTCTGCACAAGTGCACCTTGTTAATGCTAGTACGAAAGCCAGTATAGTCTGTAAATTTTATGAACTTGTGAATGTCTTATTATATTTCATTTATTTGCGTTTTTTTTATGCGCGAACACATACAATACTAATCAACACACACACACATACATTCATTTTCATATTATAATAGATTGTAGTACCTGCGAATTGACTAGTTTTGTCGCAAAAGCTCTTACCGTGATAGAGCACCTCTTAAGTTCTTGATATCTTACTCGCAAGTGTCAACTGGGCCAAGGAAACTTGATAAAGTTACTTTATACTTTATAATAAAGTGTCACTGAGTTTAGTTTTAAGTAAAATGTTACAGGGAGATTTTAGTTTAGTTTGGCCATTCTGGTAGAGTTTTGAAATTGGATAGATTATCTAATTTTGAAGCCTGGCAGCTAATTAAAACACGTCAAAAATTCATAGAAACAAAGCTATATGAAAATATTAATAACTAAAAATTGTTTTTAAACAAATACTTAGTAGATAAGGTAACCTATTTTTAATTCGTTAGTAATATTATTATTTCGAAATATTTACATTATTTGGACATAGTTTTGATGTCACTCAACCAACCATTTTAATACCAAAAAATATGTAATTTAATTGATCAAAAGAGCCATATCAACATCAACGAAACACTTACCGTCTTTTTAATAAATAAGGTGTAAGTCAAGTATAGTTAAACCTAGGATTAAAATATATCCGTCACTTTCTAATGTCATATAAACAAAAAGGGATGAGGCTATCTTAATACCTGGTTATTCCAAGACTAACTTACACCTTATTTATTAATGAGGGGGTTAGATACTAAAGTCATCAATAACAAAAACAAAAGTTTATAAGTTTGCGCGATCGGATCGGATTTCTATGGTCGTTGCACACATCAGAAAGTCGACAACTTTTGACATATCTCCCGGCAGTGTTGGCAACAAACTTTTACATTAGAGATGAAGTTTGACACAAAACTTGTTCTTATACTACTTATAAGAAATCTCCTCGCAATGAGCGGAACAAAAGTGAATACTATTTGTGTCTACGCGAATAATAACGACCTTAAGTTATTCATATAGGGCTCATTTATGTAAAGCATAGTACAATAATGATGGCTCATTTGTGAGTTGTGTGAAGTTGACTCTTTTACTGAATCTTTTACTTCGACTTATGCTATCCTACTAAGAACCACCTTCATCCATATCATCAACTATCAGGAAAGAAGAAGGCATTTCAAAAACCACTACCAATTATTCATTTTTTTTTTTATTAGATACCAAGAAGTATGTTGAGCGTTTTGCACCTTTTCTCTTTAATCAGAAAGCCAATTTAATTGCAACTGGGAGTTATTCTAGGATACCGTTCTAGAATAATTTAAAAATAGAACTAGAAAATTCATCCATAGAATAATAAAATTAATCCGTGTTCAGGAATACAATTTCGTAATACTTCCAACGCAATTCGATGAAAAACATATTTTTCATCCAATTAAAATCGTCGTTTCACTAGAAAAACATTATTCAACAAACAATTTACCTACTTGTAATAAAATACTCAAATAACCTATAAATAACTGTGCCAAGTAAATTTTTAAGGTCCTGACAGATCTGTATCAGGTTAATTTATACTGTGCTTGATGTAATAATTTTAGACCTTTAAGGAATATGACAACACAATTTTATTATATGTCATACTACGTCATATGTATGCATTCGATCGAATAGAACGGACATAGAGGTTTGGAAACTTTTATTTATTTATTTGTTACATAATCCACAGCTCTTAAAAACGAATATATTATCTAATTAAATATAATTTACAGCCAATTAAGGATTAACAATATATTACCTTATCTTTTCTATGTGTAAGTTGAAATTTTCACAGAATTACATATTACTTATTTAGTATAACGGATATCTGCAAAGAAAATGGTTGACATTTGCATAGGGGTCATAAAGGGTCATTTGCAAATGACCCCTCCTACATACCCTTAATGGATTTCCATCCATATAACCAATACTTAAGCCAGCGACGTTTTATTAATCTCGTCAACATTAAAAATAATAAATAGTAATTTACTTATTATTTTACAAGTAAGAACCCGAAAGTGTCTGTTAGCACCTTAGCAGTTTGCGTCAATATCTACTCGCATAAAGTCTAGTGAAGCATAAACAATTCGAAAATTCGATTTATTTTATCGCAGTTTTCGTAAATGATAATATTTTTGTAAGTAACTGGCTGTCTGCCCGATTTTTAGCGAACTTTTAGAAAATATTTTATGTTAGTTAGTATTTAGTTAGTTACATACACAAAGAGCTTTTGGAGAGACATAGACTATGCATTATAATACCACCGCTTATAATACAATGGGGAGCATTATGATGAATATTTTAACCTGGTGCCACCATGTCCTTCACGTCACACCTCTCCTCGACTATGAGAATATGATCCTCATATCCTCGAGCGATGATGCGATGATGATATGATCGCGAAGGAGATGCATAATAGCTCAGGGGTAGTGACGTCGAATGCCGACACTACAGTCCCGTGTTCGAACCCTACAGCTTGAGCTATGAGCTTGAGCTTTCAGTGAGGGAAAACATCGTGAGGAAACCATAGCATGGTGGTAGGGTGCTTTGTAGTACCCACTTGGCTGTCACCAAGCCTATAGGTGTGTTCCGACAGCTGCACTTGAGAGCCAGTTCCTTCTAGGCTTTGTGTGCTTACCACCTTCGGCCGCATTATCGCTGAACGTGGTGAGAGTGTGGCCAACATGGGCCTGTACAAACAAATAAAACCACCTCGGTCATACACGCAAAGGTCCTATGCTATGCATAATTAAGAGATGGAATTAGCTCTTCAAACTCTTGTATAAAGGTTTTCCCTCAGCGCTACGACATTGGTATTCTTTGAACCGGGCTTAAAAGAGGCAATAATGCATTAGCAATCTCCCTGGTTTTGCATATATCTTCATGATATAAACATATATTCTAATACGGTATCCTAATTAAATATTATTCTTTTCTTTTCAGGTAACTACATCTTCCTTGAACATCATCTACTACGTAAGTAAGATAAGCCTCAGCACGCGGGGCAGCGGCGTGGGATCGTTTCGAGTCTAAATCTATTTTATGACCAATATAACTTCATGATACTTTAACACATCATCTCATATATAAGACGAACAAATCAGATTACAGCATAAAAAATATCGATATACGTGTAATAATTTCACGTCATTATATGTATTATGTTCGGGTTTCCCTCGACGGCGTTTGTAAATCGGCTTTATCGATATCGATACTATGGTATATGAAATGAAACTCATGGACGGCAAATTTAAGACTGGTTTATTTACCAAAAGCAGGTGTACATAAAAAACTATTTATAGCATTACCTACATACATTACATTTCCCCTCCCCAAAAGAAAATATATGTGCATATAATATCGAAATTTTTTTTTATTTTTTTTTACAATAAATAGTTATACCACTCGGTACATGTAACTATTCCAAGACAAAAGTATATTATAATATTATAAACAATATTTATACCAGTACAATTTTTGAGTTTAACCTATAAAGTACTTTATGCTTACATGCTAATCCACTGTTACCTACACTATTACATTCTTAATTACTAAGCGGAATGCCGTTCGGACAAAAATTAAGCGAAATATAACCTACACAATAGGCAAAGTGCCTGCAACATATTATTACTATTGTCTCAATATTTTGCTTAATTTTATTATAAAAAAAAATCATTGATTCGTTCTGTGTTTCCGCGGTCTGAGCATACGTGATCGACCCTGCAACTCTGCACTCTGAACCGGAGCGAATGTTCGCACTGTATCTGTGTCCTCCGATGGTCCAGGGGTCAGCGCTGGAGGCTGCGGCGTCCGCTCCGGGGACGGTTGCGCTGTATCCGTATGCGTCGATGTGGTGTCATCTGCCGGCGGGAAACACTCATTTTTCGTTACCGCTTCATCCACTGATGACTCATTATTGTTACAACCGTTTCCCATTGTCCACGAATAACGTATAGATTTTTTATGCGGAATGATTTGATCTATGTGTTTTTCACTAACATTATTATTATTAGGCGTGGTAACCTTATACGTCACTGAGCCCGTTCGCTCACTTATAGTGCCTTCTTGCCACTTGGTGCCGTTTTTACTATAATTTCTAACGAGCACACAGTCGCCGGGTGTTACCGTGCGTGTAGCTCCACCAGCGTGTGCCGCCTGAGCACGTTGTGCCTTCTCGACACACTCTGCCGTACTGGGAGCACGTAGCATATCTAACCTCGTACGAAGCCTGTGCCCGAGCATGGCCACCGCTGGTTCTTTTTGTGTGCTGCTGTGAGTGCTATTTCGATATTGCAATAAAAACTTACTTAACGCCATTTCTATATTCTGTGATTCTATTGCCGCTTTTTTTATCACCTTTTTAATTGTCCTAACGCCGTTTTCAGCAGCTCCATTGCTTGACGGGTGATAAGGTGCCGTTAGTATATGCGCGACGCCATTTCTCTTCAAGAAATTTTCAAATTCGGTGGACGTGAACGGTGGTCCACCATCGGTTACCATTTGCCTGGGCAAACCAAATCTCGCAAATAGCTCTCTCAGCTTGGTAATGACTAACGCGGCGGAGGTGCCTCTCGACATTGTAAAAACTTCGATCCACTTAGAGTGGGAGTCAATTACCAAGAAATAATATACCCCCTTATGTATTAAAAAATCTGCGTGCAGCCTGACCCACGGTTCCGTGGGCCATCGGTACATAACCGGCGCCGCGGAAGCGGGTGCATCCCTCACCGCTCTGCATGCGTCACAGGCGCGCGCGCGATTTTCAATATCTGAATCAATCATAGGCCACCACACGTAATTCCTGGCGATCTGTTTCATTCGCACCATACCGACATGACCAGCGTGCACTTCTTCAATAATTTGCTTTCTCAAACTATTTGGTATAACAATGCGGTAGCCCCATACAATACAACCATGATCGATATGCAACGTTTCTTTTCTAAGAAAATATGGTTTTTCATTTTCAATTTCTGTTTCTGTGGGCCATCCACTCATAATAAATGCATATATTTTACATAAAATGACGTCTTTTTTTGTTTCTTTTGCCACATCTTTGTGATTTAAAGGGAAGGTACTCTCCACAAAATGAAGGTATGCCGCGTCTTCTTCTTCCTCGACGACATCGACTTCATGTTTCAACGGAAGTCGGGAGAGTCCATCAGCATTACCATTTTTATCGGTAGACACAAAAATTATGTTAAAGTCATATGCAGCTAGGCGAACTGCATATCTTTGTAACCGACTGGCAGCAGTTTGCGGTATGCCATGTTTCGGACCAAAAATGTATGTGAGAGCTTTGTGATCACTCCTTAGCGTAAACTTTCGACCAAATATATATTGATGGTGTCTAGCCACCCCATAGACTATAGCCAAAGCTTCTTTATCTATTTGGCTGTATCGTCGCTCGGCTTGGTTGAGCGTACGCGAGGCGCAGCACACGATGCGCTCGGCGCCGTCTGGATATGCGTGTGACAGTACTGCGCCGAGTCCGTACGCACTGCTGTCCACCGCCAGTACCAGGGGCAGCCCCGGCTCGTAGTGCGCTAATGCAGGACCGTTGACTAATTGCTCTTTAATTAACGTGAACGCTTTTTCACATGCCTCCGTCCATTGCCAACGAACCCCTTTTGACAATAATGTATATAGAGGATGTAACGTCGAACTTATATTCGGAACAAAACGTGCATAGTAATTAATTAATCCTAACGCAGCTCTCAACTGCGTAACATTTTCTGGAGGTGGTAAGTTGACAATAGCGGCTATTTTATTTTTGTCCGTATGCAAACCGTATTTATTTATTCTATAACCTAAATAACAGATTTCATCCTTAAAGAATTCGCATTTCTCAAATTTTATTCTAAGACCTGCATCTCTCAACCTCGACAGTACAATTTTTAAAGTTTGCATGTGTAGTTCCCGAGATTTTCCCGTGACACAGATATCATCGATAAAACAAACTACTCCACTAAGTCCACTCAGCGTTTCCTCAATAAGTTTTTGGAAATTTTCCGGCAAACATTTTAGTCCAATGTGGGTTCCGCAAACAGGCGAGATCTCATTTCTTCACTACGCAATCCCGACACAAACTGGTCTCTAATGTTCTCTTCCAGTGTAACTCCAAAATTACAATGTGTCGACAGATGTTTTAAGCTCTGAAGGAATGCGCCAATGGTCTCGTTGTCTGTCTGTCGTCTTAGACGAAAAACGTGCCTTTCGGCGATTTCAGATCTTTTCGGCTCCAGGTGATTGCGAACTAATGCCACCAGCACTTCGAACTCCTTATTTTCTGGATGTTCAGGCGCGCACAAGTCACACATCAGCTCGTAGGTCGCCGCTCCTACATGCGTAACTAAAATGGCCACGCGTAGTTCCTTTTTAATTTCGTTTAACAATATATATTGTTCGACGAGTCGTATATACGCGTCCCAATTACCGCGCCCGCTTAATTCGAACTCGTGTAGCTTTCCAAAAGGCATTTTGAGCTGTTTTCGTCACTTTTTCACCAATTCGTCGCCAGTTATGGTATATGAAATGAAACTCATGGACGGCAAATTTAAGACTGGTTTATTTACCAAAAGCAGGTGTACATAAAAAACTATTTATAGCATTACCTACATACATTACAGATACAATAAAATATCCTTAGCGCTAATGCGGTGCCGTGGTGAGTGCACAATCTATATTGATGTACTAAACTGATACGCGAATGGAATATTCCCCTCGAAATATCGATACCCAATAGACTTTAGGATTCACTGCCGAATTTCGATAAAGCTTCGCACACACGATCGTTCTTAAGCGTGTTGAATGTATATAATAATAACAAGAATTTATTATACAGCTATGTTAATAATATAATCTAATTTTAATAAAGAGGCATAAAAAGGTACCTATTTAAAATCTAAAAGAAAAAAGGTTAAAAGTTTCCTTATCTTACAAGATCATAAATCTCTAGATATTATAGGAACATTTACTCCTATAATATCTAGACTTTCATTATACTATTATAATAGATACAGCGAAATCTTATTACGTTGAACCTAATGTAATAAAGAAAGTTGAAGGAGATCTTAACTGATAAGACCGCCGCGCCTGACTATTTTAAGTTACAAGTAACGAAACATTCATAACGCTTGGAAAGCAACAACTATAATAGATGATTTGGCGTATCTGAAGTGGTGCGACAACAAAACAGATAATCCGTTCAGTAGCGCGTCTGCAGCCGTCCTATAATTTGCGACGCTGTCACTTGCATTGAGCAGTCCCCTACTCCTTCGGCAATAAATGTAATAGCATCCGTGCACACTCCTTATCGGTCAAGATTATGTTCTGCGCCGGGTAAATGTCCCTCGCGACCCCTCTAATGTGGTTTGATATATTACTTTATTTGTCAAATATCAATAATGCTGGATCGTAGCCACTTTGTGTTGGAGCGTGGAAGTGATTGAATATGGAATGACTACGGCCGACATCACTTTACTAGGAATTGGATTATTAGGCGTCGATAAAAAATATCGATAGTGTTACATTACTTTTAATTTACATATTAATTACAATTTTACTTCCTCGTATTACGATAATTGTTTAAAAAATAATACAAAGGTATTTTTTCAATTAATGCGGCAATTGAATGATGCGTTCAAAATTCATTTCGCAACCAATAATTCACAGGAACAAATTAAAAAGATTTATTTACCGTATCTGTTGTATCGCATATACTTTCACTTAAAAATGCTGGCATTATTCATTGATGATTGATCTCAAAATGAGACGTGGTTTGAATGCGAAAGTTTGTTAATGGCTAACGGATTTAAAAAAATGGCACATAGATAGACCATACTCTAGATTATAAAATATGATAAGTACTTTTATTCTGGAAAAATAGTTCACGAGAGGCGGAAGCGAATAGTACCGATATAATTCGAATGCTATAGTAATAGCTTCGTAGATTACTACAAACATGCCACCATGCAACAGCGACAAATATCAGACTCAATCGTTATTCTATTATTTATGTCGATCGAACGCCACTTGTCCACTTGCGTGCGCGTCCCATGCAGTGCTCCTGTTGGAAAGGGTCCTATTCACAGTCCGCTCGCACTCGATTGACGGATTAGCATCGTAATTGCGGAGTTGCGTGATGTTATCACTGTAATTGAATGCGGGACACTCGCGCGTCACCCGCGTCGGCCGTGCTGCGTGCGCGAGTAGGGCCGCTTTCTAGCGTACCGCAGTACTGCAGGGATGTCACAGTCAAGAAAATTAAAGACATTTTTGTCATCAAGTCAACTGTTGAAACATTATGTCAAAATTTTTTTTTTTTTTTTGGCAACTTCAATTCAAGATGGCGTCTATCGCTGTCAACCCTCGAGGTTGAAAACTTATATTTTTCATGACTACATTTATTTATGAGCATTTACCTACTTAAGCAATAAACAATACAAAATATTTTCTACTCTACCTTCTGTAGGGCAAAGCCTCTTTTTTTCCCCACTGAATGGACTATATCCCATAAAGTGTTCTGCCGCTGCCCTATCATTTCCTTACAAGTTCTTCTTCAACGTAAACTAAAACTCAGTAAAGGATTCGATGGTTTGTCGCTGGGTTGTCAAACTACATGGTGACTGACGGAAGTTTTTGTACAGTGACAAAACTTCCCATTTAACAACCCTACTAGCAATCGGTCAGTTTCGTTCAGCGGTTCCGCACCCGAGGGTAATGTCGAAATTTATTACATTATTGATTTATTAGTATGTTACGTTATGATGCGTCCAATGATGGGATTGCTTTATTAATTGCTTAATTTACTGTACGTAGCAAATAGCTAATATTGATTCTATCGGTTATTGTTTAGTTAAATAAACATTTGGATTGTACGTTTGGTTGGTATTGAGTTTCAATCAATAATCGCATAGAAGACATAAGTATACCTCCGAAATAACACAAACGAAATCTGGCCAAAGGAAAGACTACAAAGAAGTAGCATAGTAGAAGCAATATGCGTTATAATGTGATTTAGTAAGAAAAATACAGTGCTAATTAATATATGGTTATATACTATAAGGTTTTATCACTGTTGTAATCAATCAGTGAGGAGTTTGAGGAGCGAAAATAATATTAGCTAAAATATGTGACTCAGAACAATTATTTTGATGTCATTGTACAAATCTGGGGCACGGTTAGTGCCTCCACCAAGACGAGGCTACCTACCTTTTCTCGAAGCGCTTCTTCGTTTTTTTGAACCCTCATAACTTAGGTTTGGATTATACCAGATAAACAAAATTTTCTGGATATAATATAAATAGTAGACTTATTAAACATATAAAGTTACAATTGCATAGCTCTTATAGGTACTTTAGATTTTATTAATATCTTAAAAACCCCGATTTCGTCACTGACTCACTAATGATCATCAAAATTCTTAGGGTACTTCCCGAAGTCCAAGAAACCTGAAATTTGAAATGTAAGCTGGTATTAGTACACAAACAACGAACAAATTCTAGAAATTGGAACTTACCAAAAAAAATTAACAAAATAAAATCATAAGCAACTTACAAAAAGAAGTTAAATCCCACCAAAAACATTTTCATGTAAAATGTTGCCAAAACGAGACCATATGGCTCGCACTGTCAAAAAGTGATCAGATCTCATGTAGAGCCAAGCTTATAACTCAACACACTCTAACTCTACAAGCCCTAACTTCACAAACTCTTTTTTGTTGATAAATTGTGTTGTATTACATTGCTAGTCCGAGACCAAACACACTGTAATCTTGGCCTTTACATTGCCTTTACTATAATACTTTATACATTACTGTAAAACAGTGAATTTTAATTGCTTATGTAATCACTCCTCACTAATAAGCCCAGACTACACTCAACCAAACAACTAACTAGGTACCAAAATCATAACAAAATCAAATTCAACGTCTACAGTGCAAAGTCACGTAAGCAAAATGCAGATATTACATACATTAATGCGCCAAACTGCTTTCTCTAGCTAGGTATCTGAACGGTGACTTGAATTGTATTATATTAGAACACTAATTTAACCAAACTCAATATCGGCTCGCCACCTGTGACCAACAAAATGTTACTACGTGCTTCGTAGGCATGGAATTAATATGAGCATGCAATCAAATATTTGCTTGGAAAATATGTCGGATATTCTGATGTGAAGACGTATAAAATATACGTGCTTAGTACGGTTTGTTTACTGACTTGCCAAACTACTTCTACTGGCGTGGTAAGCACTTATCACTAGTGACATATTCATTTACGTTTGGACGTAACTCAATGTTATTGTTGTTAATGTAATTGTAAATATAATACCAAAAGTATGCTGATAATGAAATAAGTGTCTTGAAATAATTGGACTGTTTTACAAAAAACTTAAACCGACTTCAAAGTACACTAAGAAGTAATCAAATCCTGATCTGATGACAATGAGACCAAACGGGAAGTGTACCTTTTCAAATAAAAAAATAATTTTCCAAATCGGTTAATAAATGACGGAGTTATGAGGTAACAAACATAACAAAAAAATACAGCCGAATTAAGAACCTCCTCCTTTTTTTGAAGTCGGTTAAAAAATATAAGAAAACAAGTCTGAAATTACATGAAGAATCGTGCTGTTTTTTATTGCAAAACTTTTAGTAATTTATGTACTTACTCAAATAATTATCTTGCGCTCTAGCAAAGTTGCGAAAAACAACTGTAATTTATTACGCAACAATATTAATAAACGACTCGTTAGTAATATATCCATTAAAATATGCAATAATCATAACTTTTCGTAATATAATATATATTTGCTTTTCTTTATTTACATTTGACGAATGTATTCAATTAACGAATTTCATGTATTTATTTATCTTTGTTGGGATTGTATTAATTATGGAAATGCATGTAGGTAATTGATACCATTTTTTGATCTACATACTTTAGGCTCATAAACTCATAATTGCATATACAATAACGATAAAACTGATTATTGCCACTTCACCATTTCCCATTACAATAAGTACCTTACTATAGCTCTACTGAGTTAAAAAGTCTATTCAACAAAAAATCTGCGGGGCTGAGAACCGCACAGTTGCAA
Organism: Polyploca ridens; assembly: GCA_951394255.1. NCBI lineage: Eukaryota > Metazoa > Arthropoda > Insecta > Lepidoptera > Drepanidae > Polyploca > Polyploca ridens. Next base: position 9,185,146 of record OX596261.1, read on the forward strand.
CTTGTAAAAATAATCCAATCTTCGACCGCGGCGCGGTGTCATTTCGAACTAACAAACTAGAAATTTTCAAGTCGATATTTCCGACCTGATTCCCGGCACTGCGCTGCGGTTAAAACGAGCAGAGGAAAATTTTCTGACTTGTTACTCTATCAGAGGTTCTTATTGTAGAAACTTACTAGACTTGAGACTGTTGAGACCACGGCTGAGTGACACTTGGCGATATTTTTTTCCTGTAAATTCGTTGTAACTGCGCTTGTGAATGTTCTACAATGACCCCATTTTTTTAACATGAACGATCGCCATCTGATATCAAGTTTGACTTATTGATAGATGAACGCATTTCAAGTTGCTGCGAAGTTCATTCGTAAATATGAAGTCATTACTATCTTTATCATTATTGTATATTTTTGGTATAGATAGCTTATGTTTCATTATAATCTCACCACGATATGTGATTATGTGGCCGAAGGTATCAAGCACATAAAGCTTAAAAGAAAACTATCCCTTAAGTGCAACTACTAGAACAGGTGATCGTTTACAGAATTTCAAAGGAAATCAGTAGGTACCTTAAAACATTAGTAGATGCTACATTTACCCATTATTCAGCAAATCGTCTCATTATTTCTGGGTCAGTTAATCCTTGGCTTACATTTCGCTTTTTAATTGTACCTTCTCTGTCTGACCCTCATCGAGGCCGCTTGTTTTTCAGAATTTGCCGTCTCGTTAAACCTCCACTCGAGTTAGTTTGTTACTGGTCTAAGTTATAACAGAAAAGCGAAAAGTTGCGATGTTTTTATTTACCCATATTTCTTTAGGCACCTGAATAGTCAAGTTCATGCATATATAGGAAGCTATAAATACCATTTTATTAAGATTTTATTCATCTCAATATTTCTCCCATCATCAAGTTTTACTCATTTTCCTATAATTCTGAATATAATTTCTAACAATTTTTCTTTATTTACAACAAATATGTACAAAATACAATCTATATATAGAAAATTTCCTCAAGCCTGCCGCTGCTTCCGATTAACGGCAGGGTTCCCAGAAGGCTGGCAGCGTTTCCTCTTTGGATAGCCGAGCTGACGCGTTGGCAGAAAAAGCTCCCCGTCCGCTGGTCTCCGGAGGTCTCGATCAATTTTGATGACAAGGTGCGAGCAAAATGGCGAGCTTCGGACCCCCACGGTCCCATGGTCTCGACCGCAAAAGGCACAAAAATATGGTTGAGTCCAATCGATGCGTATTTTTTGAATTTTGAATTTTCCGCACTGGCCGCAGCTGCCCCTGCAGCTTTACAAGTCGCCGGTAAGTGAGATGGCGCGAGTGTATCGACACATGTGGCATCCCACACCAGCGACTTGCCGACACTCCAAGGGATCAAAGACATACCATCCGGTCTCTTGCCATCGCCCCGCGCAATACCGACTGGTTCCAGTACGGAAGGCACGTTAGCGATTATGTAGGTACTCTTCGTATATCATTCCAAAACTTGCGTAGTATTTATCCGCCTGTTACCACACATTAAAAACCTTTTTTATCATACGAGTAGCATATATGGTAGTATTCTCTTGAATTGCACCAAGTCCCAGCGTCTGTTATCAGGATCGCGCATCCTAAACCCTTTCGTTACATAATTTTGTGATTAATTAAATCCAACGATCGCTTACATAGTCTGAGATGGACAGTATAATTTGTTAAACTTTATGTCGTAACTTTTAATGGCAACAGACTGCTTTGTTGTTAACAATTAGTTTTGTTTGAACTTATACTCGCGTGAGTATTTTTACCTCGGGATAAAAATAACATTAATAATCATAACTTACGTCTGGCAACTTTAATCAAAATTCATTCAAACTATGCGAAGAAAGTTTGTGAAGATTATGTTTCTATGTTATATCTTTTATATAAAAAAATCTACTGCACGTGTGTATGTCACTGAACTCCTAAACGGCTGGACCGATTTGAATGTTTTTTTTGTATGCGTTTGGGTGGCGCCCTGGATGGTTTAGATTCACAAATCAGCTTGACAGATGGCGCTGCAGTCGATAATATTTAAAGTTACATAAATTGATTCAGTAGGCGATTCTGAACAAATCGTTCATAGATATAGCATCCAAAATGAATCCCTATTCCCCTTGGTCACGCCATAACTTGAGAACGACTTTACTGATTTCATAATTTATTTATTTTTTGAATTCTAATACTTTGTAGAAGGTTCTTACGGAAAAACAATTTGGTAGGGTATAGGGTAGGACACCACATAAACGAAGTCGCACCGGGCAGGTAGTAGACAATAAAACTCTTGTTCAAAATGTAATTAATCAGTTGCTCAAAAGACATTCGAGAATCGAGAAAAAATAAACATTCATATGTCTTTCAGAATATTATTCGCAGAGATATGTAAATAATTATTCGAAGAAATACAGCAGCGAAACGATCCTCAGAGGAGAGACCACAGATCTCATTTACTTCGTTTCCAGACATAATTCTGCTCACTACCAAATTTAAAGTCACCGCATGCATACATGCGCTGCAATTTCAGGAACTCTTGACGTCTGGAAAACGTCGCCAATTTTGATATTCTGACTTATCTACGAAAATTTAGAGACAGCTCTTCTTAGAATGCAACAACCTTTTCATACTAATATAATAAAGCTGAAGAGTTTGCCTTTTTGTTTGTTCTCTTAATCTCTGGAACTACCAGTCGGATTCCAGAAATTCTTTCATTTATAGGAAGCTACATTAATCCCGAGTGTTATATGCTACTTTTTATCCGGGGAACGCGGGTGAAACCGTTCGTTAATTGAAATAAGTCCAAAGTCACCAAATAAATACTGGGATCAAATGAAAACAGTTCGTCAAAGAGCAATATGACAGTTTATCCATATAAATGTCGAAGGTATTTTTCAATACAAAAACATACATGTACGGCCTTACTCATAAACGCTATTTAACTAAATCTACTGAATAAATGGTCAAATAAATAACGTTATTTAGGTGACCACTTAATCAGCCTATTAGTTAAATAACTTTTTATGAGTAAGGGGGTTTATATTTAGTACCAACAAAATGACCATGATCGAATATTTTGTAATGTCTTTTTACAGGTCTACTTGAGTTTATCACTATGAGTCCTAAAGCTGACACTGACATATAAAACATTACTCATTAAATTCGTATTACATTATTTAGTAAAATATTTTAGCTAGTATTTAAGACCCGGTTTAATATTGAAATGTGAACCAAATTGAACTAATCCACATTAGGGCAAATGAACGGATATGACAGTGCATAATCCGGGACTTAATTAGGTACACGAGTACGTGCGTGACCCGGTTTTTGTAAGCACGTAATGGAAATGTATTTTTAACATAATGAAAAGTTTTTAATGAGCCTATGGTCAGTAGTAGCCATACTTGATAGACCGGGAGATACTGGTACAAATTACCTGGTCATTTGTACCAGTATGGAGACCAGTCAGGGGTCTAATTACGTAATGACGAAAAGGAAAATGATGGTCATAGCGCTGGTACCGGCGGCCCAATCGCGTGGGCGTTAATCTCTAGTATCTTCCGGTCTATGTCATTCAGGTTAAAAAAGCTTGTCAATGTATACTCTAGAATTGCACTTTTAAATGTAAGACTTGCCTTGGTTTGACGCTTCATATTTAATGTTTTATTATTTATTGTAATTCAGGCGTATTAACTTTTTAAACTACATACTTGATTTTATCAACAACAACACGAAAATACGAAATCTATTAATAAAATTCATAAATTAATCCTTGATTGTTTATTGTTTTGGAATAAACTCCTCAGAGTGCGCGTTGAAGCGTAACCAAGACTCGGGCCCCTTTTATTGCTCACAAGCTTAGAACATTTAGAACGCTCTAAGCTCAAGTGTAGTATTTACTTAGGATACAAAGCTAGATAGATTTTATTCTATTTATCTTAAACTGTAATAAGGGTATCTCGACCTTTCGAATGAAGACTGAATGAATTGACCTCAAGGGCCCTCTTCAGTATTAATACTTTACGAATAATTTTCTCACTATAATGTTACTAGCTGTCCCGCGCGGTTTCACCCGCATTCCGAGGGATTGTATGTTTTCCCAGAATAAAAAGTATCCTATGTGTTAATCTAGACCATATTCTATCTGTGTGCCAAATTTCATCCAAATCCGTTCAGTAGTTTTTGCGTGAAAGATTAACAAACATACATCCATACTCACAAAATAGAGTTAATTTTTAGTTTAATTCTCATTTAACGAAATAATACTCATCAATCAATGTCAAGCAATCCTTAATCTTAAGGTCCAAAGAATATAATGTGATTAAATACAAAGAACAGTCTAAGAAAGCAATCTCTAACTTCCCGTCCTAAGTTAGCCAGAAACTAGAAGTCTTTTTTCTAGAAAGATCCATAGTTACTTAAGATTACAATCAGATATAACAAAGCACAGTTCCTTAAATAAGATTAGCCTTTTACAATACCTCAGAAGCCTTGTAAGTGCTAAGAGTACGACCAAGTTTTAAGATAACATTTGCACAAGACTAGAGTATTAGTTCCACCGACTCTTTAGGATTTTTAGTCTCAAGTGTGAGTAAAAGGAGCGCTTACTATGTAAATTTTGTAGGCGTTGTAATAGCAAAAAAACTTTGAAGCTAAAAAAACCCAATTACGTGCTCTACATTTTCTTTTTTGAGAGCTAATAAAGATGCAGTTTCAAATATTTGACCAACCAAATCCTGCTGTCGGGTCCGAATATAAAATCGATAGCTCTGATTTCATATCGAGGATTGCAGAACTGGAATATATTTTACAGGAAAAAGATTTCATGTAGATTGCCTGTTACCAGATTTTAGAAGCGGCCACTGAAAGAATTTTGCGTGGAGCAATAACAACACAAGCAAAGTTTCCAAAGCTAATATATATTGAATCGTAGTTCGATCAACGTACGATGCAGTGCGCGTACGACCCCAAGTGGCAAACTTTGGCGAATGTATTACTTTGTGACGCGTTCACTATTTCCAGTTCCCAACAAATGTTGCTTACGCCGTGTGAATTGGATATTGCTTGTGGAATGTTTGATCAAACTTAATTTCAAAACTGTATAATAATGGCCTTTGCATTCTATATAGTGTTCAATACATTTTGGCAGCATATTAATTGGCCATTTGCACCAAATTGGCGAGGACGAATATACAACAACTTTAAATTTGAATGTAATCGGTCTAGTCTTTCATTGCTTACATCATAATACCGGATAATAAAAGGATTGTAATACCCCATTCGTATTCCAAAATATAGCCATTTGGCTTGTCGGTCATCGTAAACTCTTCCAAACGTACATTCAAATGAAACTCGGCCCATATCAATAACGTAATGTACCCACATAAAAATAACTACCGAAATTTTCATCGACTCGTAAACTGACGACAGTGCGTCACCCTTTTAATCTCATAAAATTTATGTCTCGAACCGGGGTGCGCGGTGCGGGGTGCGGGGTGTTCACAACGAAAACGCATCATTATTTTAAGGGTGATCTATTTATTAAGCCGCGGTAGAGCCCCTGGTGAGGCCATAAACAATCTATTAATAAATTAAGGCCGACCTTCCTTTGGGACGGTCTGGCAGACGTGCCACAAATATTATAAAGCGAAACTATTCGATGCACGGGTTGGGCAGGGATGATGGAAGGCCGAAATGTAAAATGGTTTGCTTGAAGGGTAGCTGAGTTGTGAGAGTCGATACCGGAGCCAAATTAAATTACCTATTAAATAGCGACGCAGGTTGATATACAAAAATAAAACAGGAAACATTTTACTTCTTTGTGAAATGAACTTCGGCAATATATAGTCAAACGTAATGCAAAAGATTTGCAAAAGGAAAAGCCATCGATTGTCTGTGAATTCAGAGATCAGAACATTTTTTAAATAATATCGTTAGATGAACCATTGAGGGCAAGAACGAAATATTATTACCACAAGCTTTAATTAATGATGATTTAAAATTCTCTGTTAAATCCTTTCGGTGAACATGATACGGTTTTAATTGTACATGGCGGTGTTGATAATAAATTTAATCCTCGGAAAGTGGAATGTTATGTAGGAGTCTTTGCGACCATAAATTTTAAACTTATCGTAATTATAGTTTCATAACGGTATAAGCCATTTCTGCGGTATTAGTTTAGATAACAAATGTTGCACATTGTTTTATTACAAAATGTTTCATTTGCAATAACTTTTAGATCAGCCAAATCAAAGCCAGTGATGAAAAAAGAATTTCCCACCGCCGACAATAACCTGGGACAAATAAATAAATAAATATAAATATATATACAGGTCGTTGTTTTGGTCAGCGACAAGCGACTCAGGGTCGATAATACAAATGATACTGGTGCTAAAAAAAATATAAAAAAAAAACTTTATTTTTTTAAAATAATTAAAATAAAAAAATTAAAATTTTGAAAATCATGTAATAAGCTAAAGTGTAGACATAATACTCAACGGGAGTACGAGGGAGTAAAGGGGTGGGGCGATGGCGGCTTGTGCCTAGCTCTAGTCTGTGCACGTGCCTAGTAATCATACTTTGCGGTAATTTTATTTCAAATTGAATAAGGTATTTCTCAACATATTTACAGTATTTAATGGAATTAAGTCCATTTTTGGGGAATATATATTTTGTACTACCGCTCCTGGGTCGCTTGTCGCCGACCAAAACAACATCCTGTATAATAAATATAATAATAAATAATGCGATCTGATTGGCCGAATCAAGAACACACTATGCAGTGATTGATCCTCACTGTTCAAAATCAGTGCAAAATCACTGACTAGTTGTGGAATTTTATTGTTCGGTATTACTACTCTAAGGGATTATTCCTCGATGCTTATAAGCTACCTTACAAAATAACCGAATTACAATAGGTTCAAGCATTTTGCTCAAATGAACAACCTTTTTCAATTACGGGATGATTTAAATAGATGTTTACGACGTGTTTCGTCCAAAATAAAATTATCCCAAAGTGAATTCGACCATAATAAATTAAACGAAATTACATTATTCGCGAAGCAATTTAATAAACGTCACTATCACAAAATGAGACGTCATAAACGTGGAATCAACTAGCCCTAATAGATTTTTAATCAATTTAGTTTCGTGTCGGCCATTTTGCGACATGGCGGGTGGCCGTTGGCTTGTTTGAATTCGGAATGAGCGCGCGGGCACGAGCTACATCAATCATTGGACCGCGCCGGCCCACGCTTGACGCGCACAAATTATGATTGAGATTTATGCCTTTACAGCATGAGAAGGCGCCACCGGTCACTGGGATGACAACTATGAAGGTATACGTACCTCCACGTACTAAACTGTTATAGAAATTGATGAAAATGGTTATTATGGTGACTGAGGCTAAATTTATGGGAGCCCCACCTACAGATTATCACATTAACGATGGCATAAATATTCCCCCTTTTTACAAAACAAAATTTAAAGCAAACTAAAGTTTTAAAATAGCCTCGTCTCTTTTTGTAATTTGACGTTAGAAAGTGACTGAGTGACTGGTTTTATTAAACTAGCTTTAAATCCTCTTTTATAATAAGTGGGATTGAGTTTATCTATCCTTTTCCAAAGCAAGTGAGTTGTCTGAAGGTATTTCTAGAGATTTTATCTACTTGCAAAAGCAAGAACCAAAATACTAGCTACCTCCATTTCCTTAAGAGATATGATAAGTTATATACCATTATAACATTACCATATTACGAAGGTATCACGTAACGTCTCGTCGGCGTGTAAACCTAGTACCTTTGTATCGGGCAGGTAACATTATCGAGTAAACGGCTCTGAACTCAACGGTGCATTGTTGGGTTATCTCAAACGACGTACGAAAGCATCCCCGAACGATAGGCGATAGCTACCATAAGGTGATCTCCTTGCCACCCCTTGGTTGCACTTATCTTCGTCTTTGTACTGTAAGTTGGGTGAATACTTTGATATGATTCGAATTATCAAGGGTCTGAATTAAATGGTTGGATTTCAGGTAACATAGACGTGTTATAGATTGTTATTCTCAAGTATAGTTTCCAATATTTCGATAGCTTACGGTTAGATACGAATTGTATCACTCGAGTAACGTACATGTTGGTGATACTGAATTGTAACATTGAGTCTTAGGTCTTACTCCTACAGAGTATCAAAACATAAGTCTAGTTTAGATTAGAGGTAGAAACAATTGAATTTGAATCCTGGACCGATGACATGAGGTTTATTTTCGATGAACACTATACTTTTGAGTTTTAACTTAATATTTGATTTGGGCCCAAGACTGTAGATTGGTATTCAATCAAATATCAATTTGAATATGAAGTAGATATCAAAATATGTGTTCATTTAACGACGAATAATAGCAAAACTAGATAACTATACTCAAAAGACTGATCCTGATGATGATGCCTAGTAATCATTTAAACAACAGCTACCGTACAACTAACTTAGATAGAAACTTGAATTGATATTGAACCATGGATATGCCGAGGAGATTTATAGGAGGGCAAGAAAATGCAAGCGAAGTTTTTGCAACATTTTTTATCATCATACTTTTAAGTAAACAATTTCAAGAAAAGCTATTTGGGCCGATACTTATCATTCAGTCAGAACTGCATTCCCTAAAAAATTTGTAAGATTTTGCACCAACTTAATCAGTCCCCAAATTCGATAGCCCACACATAGTATCACACAAAAGGTGCACATGAGTGCACTTTGAACCCAGATAAACCTGTGAAGCGCTTAGTACGATTTTAGTGAGTCTGATAGGTACTGATCCTTAACGCTCTATCCCTGATCCCCTGGGATCGGACGAGCTCCGCGACGAGCGTATCGGTTTTGAGATCCGATCCTACGAGCAAGCTAACGTGTACGGATAGCAGTCGTGGTATCATATTGTACATAAATTAGTACTGATATAACTAACTGATCATACATATGGATCCGTATTCTTCATAATCTATCATCTATTAAAAAGTGAAATACCATTCTCTCATTACGACATTTCAGGAACTATAAAGCCTATAAACTTATTTGATAGGTTTTTTATAGAGGCCGTGGGCATCGGCCAAGAAAAGATATGTAAGGAAAAGGGAATGCGGAAACATGGAAGCTTATTGCTATCAGTACTCTGGTACTTTTTAAGTATTAAAAATATCAGGAAACTTGATTATAGGGATGAAATTAAAATTACTCAAATTTTTGTAACCCTCGATAAAGTATAACCTTTTATGAAAAAGTAGATGTAAATTTATTATTTTTAAACCAATTTTTGATCGTGAGATTTATTTAATGGCAATGGTTTCCATTAAATAAATCAATTATATTATAAACCTATCAACATCCATCAACTATTCCGATAACGAGCCAAATCAAAATCCAATAAAGTTCACAACTGTAACTAATTGAATCAATTTTGATAGTATTGATCGGATACATTCTTGTGCTCACCGTACCGAAATGCAGAAGCTATTGTGCCGCCATTACGGAGGGCCCCCGGGCGTCAGACGAACGGATAAATATTCATGAGAATAATTCGACAGATTCCCTTAACGATGGCACGTCAAAAAGCGAGTGGAGCCGGGCGCCGCCTCTAGCTGGCTAGCAATTGGATTACGTATTGCTATCATATGAATATTGCGTTTTGTCCGTCGGTTATGACATCGCGTCATTCGCCCGAGAATATTGTTAGCAATTTGTATAAAAGTATGATAGAATTCATTATGATAACTAGAACAACGTATTCTTCGGTCATACCTGTGGTCGTACACATTATATAAACTTAATAGGTAAAGATTCTCCGAAATGAACCCATTCATGTTAATAATTCGATATACGCCATGTCATTGGTAATGTTTTATTTACTTTGCCTGTGTTTTTATCAGAATCTCACCATACTAAGAGATGATGTGGCCAAAGATGGTAAGTCATCTTAACTGTAGCTTGCAAAATACACCAGAAGGTGCTTGTTGATAGTTTTTCAACTGAACTGAGTGTCACTTTTATGGTTTCTTCACGATGTTTTCATTCACCAAAAGATCAAGCTCTGTGTAAAATCAAAAATTTACGTACGTTAATTTAATTACGGCATACTTCAATACTATTGAGGTATCAGAGCTTCAAAATGTTATCTTAATTACAATTAGCTAACATCTCCATGATATTATTTTCTTAAATTCTAGAAATGTATGTTGAGCCTATAACTTCTACCTATGGTGTCTACTTACAAATTTACAAAATTCGACAATATATAAGAAAAAATTGGTTTGTTTACTGAAATGCATGCATCAATACATCCATGAGAAACAGAGCGTGAAAGCACCTAGCATTGACAGATGACAAAAAAAAATATAAGCCATCATGACAAACGATGGGTACGAAGCAACATTCGTAATCAAAGTGGTAGTGTCAACGAATCTGTCTGCTGGGACATTAATCTCCCCACCCACACTTATTGCGAATAAAACGACGCAAAAAAAAACCGCCCGGCATTTCGTCTACAGCTCTCTCGACACCTTGACAAGGAGAAAAAGGGGAAACCGCTGATTGCCCTCGTGAAAAATTACACATCATCGCATGCGTCTAAAAGCTCTCGTACGTACATAATGTAATGTAACGTATTAGGCACATTTCGTATTACCACCTAGTTGCGAATTTTCGGCGTCGAATGAGTGGAGTCTTGGCTTTATATCGACTGTTTGTTTAACATAGTAAGTACTTGTTTTGCATAAATAAACACGCGATGAATGTTGTTTTAAACACAGTGTAAAATAATTGGTTGTTGCTCTATAGAACAACCCCCTTTTACTACCGGAAATGGGCTTTATAAACGTGTAATTTTAAATACGGTACGCCACGTAATGAGAAAAATGATGATATTAAAGTTAAATTCTTTTTTAATTATGAAATTTCATATCGTTACCAAAAATGTTATGTGAGGGTTTTTACATTGCAATTATATTAATAAATTAAGTTATTAACTGGGTTATAGTCATAAGCATACCAAAATATTATACTCATCAAGACTATCCGTGTTTACATGCTATGAAAAGCATATCTGCCTGGTGAAGCTCCAGATGGTTTAAATGAAAGTCTTGAATTATTTAAGAATATTGTTGAAGCTCCGGAATAGTTTTAATGAAACTCCTTTGTTAGAACAAATTGAAGTGATTTAATGGCGGTGGTACCCAAAAAAGTCAATAAAAAAATAATGTTACTCCTGTTGTTTAGAGCATAGCAATAACACTCGAAGGTACAATCACACGAGCGTAAACACTGCCTCTCCAAGTAATTTAAAAATGTACAATCACTTACATTCCGGATTCTTGAGTAAAATCATCTACTGTTGGCGTATGTCTGTATGTAAAGGCTAGTCGTAGTCATGCCTATTAACACTCTAACGCTGACTGACAGACAACGCATATCCTGAACCAATGAACCTAGACATGTGAAATTTGGAGGCAATATTCCTGGGGGTGCTAACAAAGGATTTCCCAAAGTTTATCTCCTAATATAGGAAAGCTGGTTAGCGATTAAATTACTAGGTGGGTAATTAGAGACAGGTAATTTTTTTTAAAATAAATTTTAGGGACGATTATGAATCCAGAAAGATTTGAAGCTTTGAGAGAAATGTTAGATTATATTTCGAAAACGGTTTATATTTATTGATTCCGTCCTAAAACTTGTTCAGAATAACGAATCCAATATAGATTTTGAATAGATACCACCTCATCTAAGTTCAATAGTTCATTGATACAAAGAGGCTCTAAACATTTTTATTTGCTCATAAATCTTGCCTACGGTAAGTATATTCTAAATGGCGTATATAAATTCATAGAATTGTAGAAACAACAAAACGTGGAGTAGAACGAGTTTAATAATTAAAGACGCAAACTGTACCGTCCCAACCTAGATTTCAGGAGATTCACACCACGTACAACAGGGTGTAATTCAACATGAAGAATAAGATGTGTAAATAGTAAATACGGGCGCCATTAGAGACGCTTGGCACGAATTTGCATTAAGATTAACGACTCTGGCCTTAGCTCTGGGACCGTCCTATGCAGTATGCAGTTAACGTGCCTTTGTACAGGCCTTTGTCGTTACACTGCAAGCGAATCTCGCCTTTAAAGTGAAGGAAAAGCGACTCGTTATAGCGCGCCCGATTTCGACATTATGGTAACTTTATTAGTATGACCTACTTTACGTTTGTGCAGTGTAATTTTATGTTATAATTGAATATTTTAATGATCGTTAGGTATATGTTACATTTTCAGTAATTACATACCTACTAACTTTATCGCAGTAGGGTCTACGGTACTTATTATGTTCTATCTAAATAATAAGATATCCTTAAAGGATTCTTTCTTTTAGAGTAAAGTAAATAAATTATTATTTTAAATAATAAGTTAATATGATACAACATAATCCTAATGAAGTTAGTAGGATTAGGAGGTATTTTCTTAAGCTTACTTCAAGTAAATATAAACTAATCTAGGCTTGATTAGACTTAATTTCGATGAACATATTATTTTGTACTTGTTGTAATATACTTATAAAATTATAACCTACTTAACAATTTTCTAATCTATTTCTTATCTTATTTAAGCAAAATACATTACATATTTTAAATACGTATCATCACCAAACTACGCACGCAGCTTGTACGCGTTACTTTCATATTCTAAATAGGGTAATTATGAATTATTTTAACAATACATATTTTAGGTATACATTTATCTACCAAACCAAGTTTCAATACTAACCAAAAGAGTCTGAATAAAATAACTGTGATATGCGGGCAGACAGACATATCGAAACTATACATATTTGACTGCAAAAAATCTTTAAAAAACAGCTCTAATACAGAGCTTTAAGGGGCGCGCCATATAGTTGCCATATCAGTATACTTACTATAGCATACCGAGTCCGTTTCGCCATGGGGCGCGCGGCTGGCACTCCGCCAATTTGTCTAATGCCTAGTTATGTCCCATTTACTGACTGGAACAAGAATATGTTCTATACATAGAACATAAGCCGACACTAAGCTACCACCAAAATAAAGCCGGGGATTATTATAAATTGCCCATGTCAGTTCGCTGCAGGCAAAGCTCATTAAATGCATGGAAATTAACTTACAAATAAGTATCTTTGCAGTTTTACGATAATTTTATTTACTATTCTTTTAGGATTTAGTTGTCACTTAATTCATAAGACATAATAAAACCTTAATGCGCCGATCCCACAGAGAGAGTTCTAGAGTTCCGAGTTCCGAGTTCTGCATTCCGTGTTGACTATTGTGCACACAGCAAGCAGTCTAGAGTTCTGCAATATTCGCTACTGATCGCACATCATACATTTTTATTATCAAAGGCCCCACATAGCTTACAGTCAACCCGGAATGCAGAACTCAGAACGCGAAACTCTAGAACTCTTCTCTGTGGGATCGGCGCCTAAATATAAATCTATATTTTAAAAAATGCTGGCTGTTTACATAATTGTCATAATAATTAATTCATAATATGTATTTATAAAGACTTTAGGCACAATGCCAGTAACAGCTAATGTATGCTCCTAATAGGATAATATTACCCTATCGTTGGAGCCATTATGTCCTCAATAAATACACTCTTTGTGAGTTGTGTTGTTGGATAATAGTTGAGGAAATAAGCGTTCATAACTGTGACCTCGCCTTCGAATAATAGCTTGTGACCTGACCAGTATTACTATACTACATATTTAATGGTAAATTTTTAATTTTGTTAATTTTAAATTGGAATTTTGTTCTAGGATCAATTTATTTAGACTCTACCGAGGTTTTACATTGACTAAAAATATTGTAAATAGTCAAAACTAAAAATAAATAAATGTTAAATATAAGTCCGTATAATGTAGAGTAGCTAAATAAGTAAAAATAAACATCTAATCATATTTGAAACATATTCGAACCAAAAAATATCAAAACTAAAACAGCATTTTGTAAGCACGTAATTACGTGGATACTCTCAAAATTTCCCAAACACGATATTCCAATATCCTTTAACATTTTCAAACATGCAACAAAAGGAAGCGCTGTCAATTTCCTAATTACATTTCGTGGAAGCAAAAAAGCCTTTCTGAAAACAACCCTTTACAAAGACGCTAATCACTTACACAAACATGACGGCTTGTTCATGAGAGATCGTGATCAGTTAATTGCATCACACGAATATGAAAGCCGGTCTAAAAATCATGAAAATACTGTTTTCAGAGGCGTGCACAGACCATGCGGTGCCTTTATCGAGTTAGCGTCTCAGCGCAATGCAGTCTTTTGACTGGTTCCCGTAGAAATGGGCTACGACTGGAATTGAACAAATTTAATGTTTGCTCTTTATGAGAATTAGTTTTTGGATGTTACAAAAGGATTGGCTCGGGGAATTCACAAATTTTCAACGCGTTTGTCTGAAAATCACTTTATGCTATTTATGTGGATTTTGCGGACGCTAATTTATTTTTCATCTCTCGTACTCTGAGAATAGATATAGAACATAGAACTGGGTCGTAAATTATACTTTACGAACCTAGGGTGGAAAAGTAAAAACAAAGTAAATATACTCTAAGTAACACATAAAATTATCTCTATTAAAACTGAAGTATTTTTTTATTGCTTGCGTATTTTGCTTTTGTTACTTTCCTCATACTCAAAATCAAAAGCAGAGTGTCTAAACGAGTGAAAGCTACCATATCACACTCAACTATTGGCGCTCTCACTTCATTCAAGTGGCAAAATATCTCGTGTAGAATTCGTGCCTTTCTACCCTTGGTTGACAATCAACCATTCTTTTAACCTAAGTATCAAAGTTAGCCTACTATTCGCAGTTGAAAATATCATATCATACACGGAGGTTCTAAGGTTAATTAATGTTCTATTAATAAAATAATTCATGGTATGAAACTGATACTTCTCCTAAAAGAATTAAATTATTAAATAAAATCGAATGCTGTTTCACATTTTAATCCATAACACATAACTGTCAAAATGATAGCTTAATATGACAGCTGTTAATGTGAAAATGCCAATTGATGCCGACTGGTAATAACCGGTTATAACTAGCGGCAATAACAATGTACGATTGGCAGATTCGATTCGTTCGTCACATCATAATGAGCTATCAGAAACGTCAAAAAATAGACTGCGTATAAAGCAAAATAACAATCTTAGAATTGAAATTTAACCAAGTAAATAGTATTTAAATGAAAAAATATTTTTATATGGGTATTTTCATTATATACGCGAGGGTTCTGCCTGAGCAAAAACATAATGGAATGAAATTTCCTCGATAGAAAAAAATCACAAAGCTACCTCTAATAATAATGAATTTTCGGTTTTATTCGTTCATGGTGTATCTAATTAAGACAAAAATTCGATAAATAATATCATTAATATATGACCTAGGGCTGCTACTAACGATTTTTTATAATATTCTATACTTTACGAGTTATTTAGATAAAAAGCGCTTAGTTCATTTTTGTTCCGCGGAACACGCTATCTCCATCTCATCTGCACGCGAAGATTAGACATAAGTTTGTTTCATCTGACATTGCCATATTTTTCTGGCTTGGTACGCAGCACAATCTCGTAACGCTGCGTTCAATGTTATTGACAATTTCATTGATTTTCAAATTGGTATCTAGTACAATGTTAATCACACAATTAACTTACACAATTAATTAATACTTACTTACCGGCGACTTGTAAAGCTGCAGGGGCAGCTGCGGCCAGTGCGGAAAATTCAAAATTCAAAAAATACGCATCGATTGGACCCAACTATATTTTTGTGCCTTTTGCGGTCGAGACCATGGGACCGTGGGGGTTCGAAGCTCGCCGTTTTGCTCGCACCTTGTCATCAAAATTGATCGAGACCTCCGGAGACCAGCGGGCGGGGAGCTTTTTCCGCCAACGCGTCAGCTTGGCTATCCAAAGAGGAAACGCTGCCAGCCTTCTGGGAACCCTGCCGTTAATCGGAAGCAGCGGCAGGCTTGAGGAAATTTTCTATATATAGATTGTATTTTGTACATATTTGTTGTAAATAAAGTAGAATTTTCCACACTTACATGGTAATCAAAGTTTTGAGTATCAACAAAAGCATAATTCAATTAAATTTACAAAACAGTATTAGAGTAATTTACAATATAAATTAGTTACTTTATCAATTTAAATCAATATATAACCAAACATAATTTGGTTCGTAATAGCCCTTACAATAGCAATAAATTATTAAAACGAGTATTCGGCTTTTACACGGCTATTCATAATCTTCCCCAACTGACCCTATTAAGGGGTAATAACCCCGCATTTCCCCATAAAGGTCGACAAGTGCGACAGATGTGTGAATTAAAAACACTGCCCCTTAAATTTATTTACAACACGACATTTGACTATTAATCCCCGACTATAGGGTTTTTAATCCGCTAATGCTCATTTTATTTGAACACCGATGCAATAAAAATGTCAAACAAATTTTATTTTTAATACATTCTCTACAAAGTTCTATGTCCCTTGTTGCAAATGACGCAGTCAACAGCTGATCTTAAAGAATAATGACCATTACATATTGACTCTTATTCCAAGGTGCTAAGGCTCAGAATTGTACGTACATTTTTAACACTTAACTAATTAAGAGGGAGGTGCTGACAATAATGAAACACTGTTAAGGCGTAATGGCGATTTAAAAATATATATCTTTTGAAGTCCGGTATTATGACTTATAACAGGCTCTATGATAGCACCCAGTACTTATAAAAAAGTCTGGTTAATTTTATAGAAAATACCAAACTGATGTATATTTTGAGATAGATTGGACTACGGAGATAGACACGAGATACTTTTATCCGAAATCACGTATAAAACCGCGGTAGATAGCTATAGCACATGAAAACTATAACTAACTGAAACTCACTCAGAATATTAACGCAAGAAATACATCTCTATTATCTTTTATTATACAGGTTGTTGTTTTGGTCGGCGACAAGCGACCCAGGAGCGGTAGTACAAAATATATATTCCCCAAAAATGGACTTAATTCCATTAAATACTGTAAATATGTTGAGAAATACCTTATTCAATTTGAAATAAAATTACCGCAAAGTATGGTTACTAGGCACATGCACAGACTAGAGCTAGGCACAAGCCGCCATCGCCCCACCCCTTTACTCCCTCGTACTCCTGTTGAGTATTATGTCAACACTTTAGCTTATTACATGATTTTCAATTTTTTTTTATTTTTAAAAAAAAAGTATTTTTTTATATATTTTTTAGCACCAGTATCATTTGTATTATCGACCCTGAGTCGCTCGTCGCTGTCCAAAACAACGACCTGTATTAAAATAACAAACAACACTTTCTTAATAATCTCAGCTACAAAGAAAATAGCTTCCGGTCCCTCGGATATCAGTTACCCAGCACTTAGGTAAACCTGAAGAGTTAACATGGCCCGTATAAATGTCGCTAAAAGGTCCTCGAGTCGATGGTGTGCCGCGGTCTGTCGGTACGTCATATGAGCAACTTCATCCGTTTATTTATGACAAACTTTTATAAAATAATGCAAGCAATTTTTTACGAACGTTGTTGAGGAAATTTGAGATAGTTGACAGAGATATTTTGTGATATAGATATTGCGAAATACTGTGATAAATTATTTTATAATGTCTTGTTTATCTTCTGAAATACCTCTTCGCTTAATAATATAATATAAAAAATATATATGAAATAAAAATATTTCGTATATATATTTTTACAAAATACAGGTGATATTGTTATCTTCCAACAAATGTTAAATAATCACCAATCAAGAGTAAATATTTTGAGACCCTTCAGATTCCATTCGAATAAATTTACTTGACAATATTCCCAAATTGAGCCCACGATAAGAGTAGACTCAGTTAATGGGGACTTTGGGGAACAAATTATACAAAAGTATGGTTTCGACGAATGTTAAAAATATTTTGATTACATTTAAATTTTGATCCAATTTATTTTCTTTGTTTAATTGTGAAGCGTACTCGTATTTCCGAAACGGTAGGATAAAAATAATATATACCTACTCGTATTTATTTTATAATATTATATTACGAAGTACCGACAGCTTTACAATATATACTCTCACTCAATACTCACTGATAATGATAGATGATAGAGGAAAAAATCACGCCCAAGATGACAATTCTCGTGGTGCCGGTAAACTTGCTACCGTAACCCACTGACTTGCCAAATCGGACAAAAGACCGGCCATTTACAACAAAATACCAGAAACTATAATTGCCACCCCCAGCCTTTATGAAAAACTTTAAATTATTGTTCGTCGAGAAGGCGTTCTATAGTGTTGAGGAATTCATTTAATTGAAAGACATTTATTTTTATATTCTCGTTTTTAATATATTGCTAATTTATTATTTTTTATACAATTATATTAATATATTAAATATTGTTATTATTAAATATATGAGTATTTGATGAAGTACAGATCAATATAAACAACTTTTATTTGGGACCAAACATAAAATCACGAAAAATACTTACTCTTACTACTTACTCTTCAAATAAGATGTATAACCTATATTGAATTCTCGAAAAAGACGTATTGCCTCACTCAGATTAATTCAGAAACTATCAATAAAGCGTAGACTTGTATTATTCAGTTACAGAGTTTGACTTTCACTCGATATTTATTTAGGGTTGAATAAATAACATTCATTTCTAGTGCTAGCCCCTTATCGTATATCACTAGATACTTGTATTGATGTCTATTTCACGAATATTATAGAAGTAAAACAACGGGATGGAAGCTAGTTTATAATATAATACATTTTGCATGTCAGAGGAATTAAAATATTTGAGCTCTTGTTTTTATAGTCTGCAAATAAGGACTTCGAATATACGAGTTCGATTTATGAATTTGCAACAATATCCCGAAGATTGCAATTACAAAAAGATATCAAACTGTTCTTATATGGTACCACTTCATTCACTAAAGAACAGATTATTTTTTACAAAATATTCAGTGATAATGTCGCACTGGGAAGCGAAGGGGCCGATTATTTTCAATCGCAGATTTTCCATGGAGGGAAATATTCGTACCCCATTCAATCTGTCCCTTCTACTCTGTCTTGTTTTCCTACGTTCTTTCACCGAGATACCGCATTGCAGCCGATATTATGAGAAATATTTGGATCGGTTTACAGAACAAAAATATGAGGTGATATTTGTTCCACGATAAGATTGCAGCGGGAGATTGATATTTAAAAAAACGTGTGTATAAAATAAAATTCTAGATTAAAATGTATAATGAAGTATGTGTTTCATCTCCAACTACTGTTCTAAAATTTGTTTTAATGTTCTTTATCTGTTTGTTTCAGGTATTCACCGCTGAAGACTTTATTGAGGGATTTGAATAATATTTTAATTAATTCGTTTAAACATATTCATCACTCTAAACTAAACTTTTGACAGATAGCCTAATAATTAGAAATAAACGAGTTCTGAGTAAAGAATAAATGTAATTACGCAACGAATTTTTAAATGTTACACTTTGTCTTTTGCGTCACGTTTACGAATAATTTAATTTAAAATAACTTTGAAGAATTAAATCAGTTTTTTTACCGTGCACCAAGAGTTTTATGTTATCTCATTCGCCAGTCGGTTTATGTTTATTTTTGCGCTACTCCTTAATTTTTTCGCTTGGTAATTTTTTCCGTCGCTAACGATGGCGAATTTGGAATTGCAAATGTCGTTAATTGCCCGATGGAAGTTAGCGTTCGCACTTAGGAAATCGCGTCGCGAATGATCGTTGAAATATTTAACGTTTCCAAAAGCCAGATAAATCAAAATGCTTTTGCTGTAAATAATCACGCTCCTATTGCCAGACTAATCTAAATTTCTTATTTTGTTTGCCCATCGCTTGACTTTAATTACAGGTATACGTAAGCCAGTCTTTATTAAATATAAATTATTCAATCCATTTGCAAACCTCATAAATCAACAATTGGGTGAAACAAATGTTTTTAGAGTCGGCGACGAATACACATTATGTCTGGTTGGTTTCCTAACTTTTCCCTTAAGACCTCGACTGAATTCATAAGTATTATTTTAATTTGATGCTCAATGGTGCCGATTCTGTTGTAAATCGCACTAAACTAATTTTAGTCACATCTCATCTCTTTCTTACGAACATTATTGAAAAAGGATAGAACATATTTTAAGTTGTCAAATTAATCTTTGCCGTCTTATTTTGCGTGTATTTAGGCGTAACCGCGATAGATGGCGATTCAATTTATATTGAAAACAAGCATTGGACTAATTTGACAGGACTAAATTTCTTACATCCTTTTCTTATGTTCTTTGTTAGAAAGAGACATAGTGACATTAAAATTAGTTTAGTTGTGAACAACAGAATCAGGGCCAATGCAAACATAACTTACATTTCCTAATTATACGGGAAACAAAATATGTCCCTATTCACAGTTTGTTCTAATTCTTTTCAAAAGCCTTCATGCGTATAATATTCCATATCTTTAACCCTTATCATCCCCAAACAACCTTGCCCATAGGGGTTGGAAATATAACCATATATGAACATTGCAGTTTTGCAAATTATACCTTATTATATCCATGTTTGACGTTATATTCTATAATGTAATTTTAAAGCTTGAATATAACTCCGTGTATATAAATAGAATCTTCTCTATAAATATTCTTACATGACTGTCCATCCAAGAATAAAACTAGAAATAATATGAAAATAACTTTATCGTACAAACTCAACTTCTGCCTCGCTCAATTTAAAAATAGAGCATTGTATAACAGTATTATTAGTGTCTCGAGGCAACACGGAGTAAAATAAAATATATTCATTTGTAATTATTAACGACCCCCAATCCACGCGATAGTATTCTTACAATCATCGCCCTAAACCGGTTTAATCCGGTTTGATTTATATCTCAGTCGCCATGACGGCTCAGTCGACTGATTACTTCCTATGCATTAGCACTGATGAATGTATTTGCATTAGAAATCCATGGCTTAGCAACAGATCAGGTTGAATGCTTGATACAAATGTGTACGCTTAGCTGTAGAGATGTTGTTTGTATACTTACCCTAACAAGATTTGGTTTTCGTACCTATACAGGACGTGTGGGCTTCAGTAGATACCTAATTGATAGGTAGTGTCTGTTCTTTATCCATCGCTGGATTCGTATTAATTATGCTGGTGATCACACAATCTCTGATTGAAATAAAGCCATCTCATTTCAAGCTAATCTATAATCAAATTCCCACCAAATGCCCGCAATCGCATTTAGGCCAAACATTTGGCCAAATCACCCCAAAACTTTCGACCAACTTAGTATGTTCAAAGCATACCGCCACGTCATCATATCATCGCCCAATGGACGGCAGATGGCACGACAGGCATCGCCAACTTAATCAATTTTCATTGGCTATTGACACATATGACCCAATCAAGTGAAATGAATCGAGTATCTGCACTCCAGTGGTTTCTGGTAATGACTTTCAATTTTGACGTTGTTGTACATATGTTCAGAATTCGAATATATGTATACCTATGAATCTCGATTCAGTGCAAAAAGTTTTATAAGAGGCTTTTTAAACCGACTTGTATGCTCCAAATATTCTGGGATTGAGTTTTCAATGCGGTATTTGGTTTAAAAATACCACTCATTGCAACTAAAAGCAAAATCAGTATTCGTAGTCTCGTTTGCTGAGCTTATTAATGATACATGATACATGCTAATGTGTTTAGAAGGGATCTGTGTCGTAAGTAATGCTAATAGATTTAAACTTGGAATAAAATCGAAACAATTAATTATGTTTAGCGTTTTTATTCATAATGTTAATTCAAACATGCATAAGAATCAGAAACTGCCAACGAAATAGACCCTTTTTCGTATATTCGCAAACTGTGAACTTCTTTAGCATACAAATGCCATCTATTCTTTGTAGATAATTTGGTACTGATAACAACGCATATTTTTACGTTTAACGTTAATAAGATTTTCAGCCAACGATATTCATGAGAAAATTTAGTTTCTCAGTTTCAATTATATAAAATAAAATTAGTTTTGACAAAGCTAAAATAAATAAGTTTTTTAAGCTGATTAAAAATACTAGAGCTTATTTATTATAAAGTATTTTACGGTTGGTTGCATGAGTCTAATTTAATTTTGAATTCTAATTTAATCTTGATATGGATTATAATTCCATCAAAAAGATAAAAATCTTTTCAATAGTAATATTTTGGCCACGCTTGGTTGAGGACCCCTCTGTTTATCACCAGACTGAGACATGAGAATATTTGCAACAAACACTCAAAAACATTTGGGTATTGTTTTAAGATACAGCTGCTGTATATATATCTCAGTATAAATGAATTACTCAAATTGTTAAATATAGTACATAATTATTATTATTTTCTTTTGTTGCATGTAAGCAAAAATAATGTAAAATTGCATGAAATGATAAATAAAAAGGTTTATTTATTAAGTGTTAAAAGGATAATCAGTGTTCCAGGTTTGTAGCCAAACATCTAATAATAAAATAAACACCGGCCACGTTCGAGTCGGACTCGTCCGAAAAAAAAATTCTTGTATCGGGTGCTCTTTTTATTTCATTTTTATTTATTAGTTATAACGGCGATAGAAATACACATTATGTGAAAATTTCAACTGTCTACCTATTATAGTTCATGAGATACAGTCCACTGACAGACGGACGGACAGACAGCGGAGGCTTGGCGATAGGGAAGCGTTGAACCCTTTGGGTACGGAACTAAAAAAAAGGATTTCAAGATATAAAAGAAAACTATTTAAAATGAGCCTTAAGTACATTTATGTATAAAGAAAAACGTTGTAATATTAATGTATCGGGTCTATTCGCGCACAGACCCGATACATTAATATTACAATGAATTTAGTTCGCGAAAGCTTAAAAAGTACTAAAGAAAAACGTATTTCGCATGTCGTCCAAATTTAAAATGCAACTATCTTTTCGTTTCTAGGTTAATAAACAGGCGTTACAACACGGTAGATACATAAGTCAACTACATTCTTTGTTGTTTTCCATACCGGCCCGCTCCACCCGATTTGTAAGTAAAATTCGTAGTCAGCGAAGTAAAATAAATTGCTAGCGAAAACGTGGCGCGGCAGGGAGAAAAAAAACTGTTATAGTATCAAGAGTCCCTTAATTAATGGAGATGCCTAGCCGGATAAAGAATACCTAACCTTTGTTGTGTGACGATGCTGATTATAGTAGCGTTACTTTGAACCTATTAGTCTGCCTGGCTTTTGTCTAAGAATTCCCTAGAATATTTTTAGTAGTTTTCTAACATGTTTTATGTTATATCAAAGATTTCCATTCTTTAGACTATATTGTAATTTTAGTATACGTACCTTTACTTTAGGATGTCGAAGTTTATTTTAATTAATCTTATGTACCTCTGTTTTTAATGGTAGTCCTATTTCTAACCCTTAAAATGGATCTTATAGCATAGATTCCAAATATTATTCTGACAAAGTCTAAACTTAATTTTTCTTCGACCCTCTCAGACCCTTCTAACGCCTTATTTCTAGTAATGGATACTTAATGCGTTCTCCGAAGTACGAAATGTAGATAAATAAATTAATCCTATATTTCAGAGAAATGTGCTAATATTTTACATTATTCTTCTAGTAATATTAGGACACGCTAAGTACAGGTCTGTAAAGACTTTGTGAAACTCTACCAGGCTCTATTTACTTGTGTGTAATTTTTTTATGGGTTTTGTACTTCAACAGGGCTGTAAAGAAGAGTTCTCTGGCTGACTATACAATTTCCCAACTTATTGGGACTATCCTGACTACTGTACGTGATTATGATACGCGATTACCTATACAAGGCCTAACCAAAAACTAATAATATTTACGGACAAACATACCTTTATGAACTTTAAAATTACTTAATTATCAATACCTAACTTCACATTTCAATGTACATTTAGCAAATAGAGATCAGTACGAATTTCAACTGGCTAAATTAGTAATAACAATACCATTAGATGGGTTCGGGTATCCGGGAACAATCTTACCCGGTCCGGGTAGACCGGCGTGAAATAATAGTCCGTGGTATAATGGCCGACCGTACTAATTCTCATATATCTATTGGATCTAGTGGCCGGAAAACGAGGAATATGAACCATAAATTATTGAGCTTATGAACTACATTTGAACCTTTAAATAAGTTTTATTACGATACAAACTTCGAGGAAAAATCCCTTTTGAGTAGTAAATTCAATTAAATAAATCTAATTCCGCAAGTACTTACTGATCAATCACTGCGTCTGACCCCATTATTCATAATAAAGTTATCAAACGTAGATTAGCTAAAATTCCAAAGTATTTATCTGATACTTGGCATTTGGGGATCGAAAGAGTGAGACGGAGCACACTATTACACTGATTTGGTTAAAAAGCGATTATGAATAAGGGGGTCGGTGGTGGGGAATTGGCGTAATAGATTTCAAACAAAATTAACATCATTGCGCTTTTTAAGGGATACATAGTACCTCTTCTTGAGCCATCATCTCTGCAAGATGGTAGGATACTTTTAGTACCCGTATACCATATTGGAATAGAAATGCTGTCTTAAACATCTACCAGTATGTTAACAAATTATTATATTTTATACAACTAAGTTGGCACCTAGCATACGGCCCGCCAGATGGTAAGCAGTTACCGTAGCCTATCGACGCTTGCAACACCAGGGGTATCACTCGCGCGTTGCCGACCCTGAAGAAATCTCTTCACACCCTTTTTGAAGAACCCCATGCTGTACTCCATTGGGAAAACCACGGCGGGGAGCTCATACCACAGTCCGAGCGTCCGCGGACTGCACTTAAGAGCGAGTTTCCTTCAAGGCTTTGTGTGCTAACCATGTACCTTTGCCCATATCAGCGACTATGGTGAGATTGTGTTAAACAAAGTAAACATAACATAAACATAACATAAATATACTTCTTTGCAATTTAAGTATTTTAAAATTGACAGTTCTTTATTTAATAATTCAGGACCTATTAAATAATATACAAGATGGAATAAATTGCAACGTGTTTGTCATGAATTCGACACAATAATCCTATAATATTACGTAAATGCCAAAAACCCTCATGAATATAGGATGTCCATCGTAAAGATGTTTGTTTATAATATCGGGAAGTACATACGTGGGTGGGTAGGTAGAAATTCATGAGTAAATTAATTTAAAAGTGGGTACAAAAGTAACAAAGGCTAGTTGTTTTACAAAAATAACAGTGTAATCAAACCACCACTATAAAAACAGAATTGGGCCCCAAGCTTTCCAACCGCATCAGATTGCCCCAGTACGGGGCGTGCAGTGATTGCCAACCTTCGGTTCTCAATTAATACGGAATCAATAATGGCGATTAATTCGGGAGCTGGTTGATTACCCCACCGTTGCTGACTAAGCAACATGACCGCTTAATCCAATTCCGTTCTACTGCTCACAGATTCTGTCCGACATCCTTATATAATTGGATGTTACGTTGCATACAACTCGGGGAAATAATAGTTTTGTTTACTTAAAGGTCAAATAAATATAATTCAAGTTTCAAAAAAAATATATAAAATCGGAAAGAATATATGATATAATTCATATATGTTACAAATAACTTGAAATATTACAAAAATATAGCCACATGGTATCTAAAAAAATATTAATTTCGACACATCGGTAAACTCTGCTCCCCCCATCCAGCAATATCCATCACGGTGACTATTTGCATAGAGGGTGATAAATGTAAGAAAGAAATCTTATATGGAGACGATATTGGTCCTGATGCCGGCAATGTATCATAGCGGATTCATTTGCTCACTTATTGCCCCATATTCTGAAGCTTGTGTGGATCCTTCAATTTGGCTCTATGCGGAAATGTGAGCGTGGAAAATAGCTTCAAAACCAATGATATTATAATAGAGATATGCTACCCCCATACTAAGCGGCGTTCAGTTATTGTTGAATTAGGTGAATGCGATAGATAATACGGAATGTATGGTACAGAAAGAGATAGCTATATGTAGCCGCCAAGCAAAATTACGACAATTGTCTGAATTTGTCTGCAACAATTAGCGTGCGTTAATGCGATATCTACCTCTTTTTATTATAATATCATTGTTCAAAACGGTACAATTAATTTAATATTATTAATTTTGTGTCAAAAGTTAAGTTAAACTAGTGAACTAAGTACAGCTACAAACTAAAAATTAAATATCTTATATTATGTATCATATAATATGTATATAAAAGCGGAAAATATCATGACACGCACGTTAAAAATTGCTAACCAGAATTTTTCATTACCCGGCATTGAAAATTCCAGTTGGAATCGAAAAATTGCTACGATCTCAATGTACTCAATAAATGACAGAACATTGCCGCTCCAATCGGAACTACTGTAATTACTGTGCGTGCATGATATATTTTTTTATATCAAATAAAGAAGTAACATTATTGTACTATAGCCAGCCATATACTGGATACTCCTGATAAATTAACAACTGAATTTTATCATGTTGATACACAGTGTCATTTTCAAACTATTTTAATGAAAAATTTCTTCAGTTTCAGGTGAGTCTTGCCTCTTGGCGAAGGACTCCAAGGTACCCACGTGTAACATTATAGGAATGGTTGTTGTATTCATTGATTTCTCGAATTATTTATTTTCAGTTCTCAATTGGCTGAAAATGTAAACATTATGTGTAAGTAATTTGTTTGGGTCGGATTTTATTTTATTTGTTTCACTTGATTGTAATTCATTAGTGAAAAAGTAATGAAAATTTCAATGTTACCCATTTAAAAAAATTATATCCGACCATCAGTAGTCAAAATTAATTGAAAACAAATTGAGCTCAGCTCTTTTCAAAAATTAATAATTATTCCTCAAAATTTAATTCACTTTTAGTTTTTATTCTGTCTTTTTATTTGCAGTTATTTCATGATTTTTGCGATCGCCATCACAGTCGCACTCTCCTGAAAACTTTTTTGTTTTATAAAATTATTTACGCCTTAAATGTTTCACAGGTCTGTCTTTCTTTCCTCTCATTGTTAGTTTACATTTCTATATCTGCTTTTTACATGTCGTCGACTTAGCTGCCTCTGTCACTTGCTTGCACTTATTATTTGTAATAGCCCCTGTTTATTTTGTCATTATATAAAATGCAGTTGCATCTATGTGTTGAAGTAGTTTAAAATTAAGTATCATAGATAAATGTGTATGTAGCACATATTTGGAAACTATCGTATGTATTGAAACTTTGTGTGTTAAATATTAATTGATATATTATTCACTTTAACATACAACACAACTGCATAGCGAAACATCGTCGTGGACATCGTTATCTTCCAATCATTCACTGCTATTTTCGATTATTCATTTTATATCCTATAACTTTACTTTAAACTACAATTTGCATTAAACCTCATAGAGTTAAAACGAGAGAACGTCCAAAATAATCGTCAAAGAGTGACTTAACTGCACAAAAGATTTAATTATACGACGAAACCAAAACGTTATGGAAACTACTAAAAATTTCATAAGATTCTGAGCTTGCAGACCTCAAAATATTGATCGTGGCTCTCTCTCATTCATGCCAACGTGTGACAAAGCCCGCTTTTGGCTCACTGCTTGGTAAGCCACGCACACATGCACACAGTCGTCCACACACACGTGCTATTAAAACCGTTTCAGTGGGCGTCAGCTGACGACGGCGGGGCGAGGGGTGGTTATGAACAACGCATGCGCACTGCCCACTTCAGCGGCTTGAGCGCTTTATTTCATAGCCAAGTGCTAGACTAACAAGTTGCGGTCGAGACTGGTCGCACGCTGTACATAAATCGGCGTTCATTCAGAAAAGAAATTACCACACAAAGAAACTCTTTATTGTTCGGCGTTATCTGTCCTGTGGAATTCCAATTCTTTAGTTTTCGATATTAATACCCATGAATGTCTAGTTTAAAATTATAGATTAAAAGATGCTTTCTGAATTTAATTAAATAAAGAGCCACTTAAATTTATATTTGAACTGAGAAATTTTCAGAAAACATTTAGCTTTTCGGAACGGGACATTAGCTAATTGTGACGTCTTCTATGTTGACTTGCTACAAATAACAATAAGAGAACACTCAAACATAACATGAATATGAGAAAGATTATTTTCAAACTCTACTACCATAGCTTTCATTAAAATACTTTATTTACTTTACTTTTTATCCGAAACATGATAAATTCCGTCTGAAGCTCAGTTTGAAGCTAGTAAAGGATAATAATTATAATGTCGTATTCGTAGCTTTTGTTCATTGAACGAAGCCGTTAATGAGGGCCGTGAATACAAAATATTTCACGAAAAAAATCTATGAAAAAATAAATCGCGCACGTCCGCCATCAGATTTTTAATTCGGCAGGGTTATTTCCGTCACGTACGCTTCGCAATAAACAATTATTAATGCACACCCATATGAACAGTTCGCGAGTTTCGAGTGAGGTGACTTTTTAAGAGTTCGTTAATTTGGAGTGGCCGGTGGACGGCGCCGGGCGCGGCGGAACTGAAATGAGCCAATAGCTTTATCCACTCTCGGCTGTATTGAAAAATGGCGAGCGCTCATGAAAAATTCTCATTGACATTTCAGTGACCTTTTTGGTTGACATGTCTCGGCAATTTGCACCTCTTAAGCGATATAATAAAAAAAGCTATTTAAAAAATGCTCATCCTTATGTTAAAATATTATTGTGAGCTACCACTTCTTTCATGAACTGATATCAGTTCCTCAGGCTATAGGATATATATAAATAAAATTAAATAGTGAAAAAAAAATCTGGAATAATCAATCATGCTCCACCAAAATAATAATTTTATTTCATGATTTCGGATTTGGTCCCATAGTAAAACACATTCAACATGACAAACCAAACGTAGGTTTTAAGAAGATGCCATCTCAAAGCCACAAGTTCTGTCGTTGTTTTAAAAGAAGTATATGAAAAGAAACTCACACTCAGGTATCTACTACTATATCCACGCTGTATACAGAATACTAAATCAGAAAAACTCTACATGATTATAGGTTTGTGAACTTCGGCTTTTATTGAAAATTGCTGATTCAACATTTCTAAAATTCAACAATTAGAATTAGATAGCAGCAATAAACTAACTCCATTCATTAAGAGCGTATTCCCACAAGCGTTTTCAATCGCAGCGATCGGATTTCGCGTTTATCTACCTACTGCAATTAGAACAAAAACTGGACGCTCACGCTGGCATTGGACGCATTCGCCATTCACACGGAAAAGCATTTTGGTAACGATGTTTATCAACTTTAAAAACCGCAGCTTAATTGTGGATACCAACGGAATGGTAACGCTGATAGCGGTTTAATACGTTAGTGTGAATGAGTCTTTAAAATTAAGTTATAGTGGATAATAATAAATATAAAAAAAAGGCGGTGATGATTAAATCTAGTATTTTTTCGAATCAGACTTATAGCAGTTGTGAGTCTAATACATAGAACCTTTCATGAAACATCATAAATAAAGCAACCCTTTTTATTTCAAGTCTACAGGTAACCTGAAGCCATTTTATCTCGATTTAGATTGGCAGCCGAAATCTCTCTCATCCCACCGCTTGAATTGGTTAATAAAATATTTTTACCGTTCGCGCTGCTGTAAAAATGTCAATCGGTATTAGAGGGGCGAAGGCGCAAAACATTGGGCTATTGAGCCCTATGAGCCGTGATGGGCTTTAAGCATTCGTTTAATTAAAAAAAGGCCCTGATTTAATTGGAAAAGTATTCATTTACAGAGTCTTTTGTTTGTTGTTCCGTTGTGATTTATATTTTTGCGACGCGGATTTGGATCAGTGAATAGGAACGTTCGGTTTGTTTGCTTTTTTCGGTCCATTACGTGAATTATGTTGACTCGTGTATTTTTTCATTTAAAAACAATCGAATATGAATTGTGAATATAATTACATTACAATGCATTATTTAATCAGTAATATCTACTCATTGTCGTTGGTAATGAATACAAGAGTAAATGACACGAAAGGTACATTTTTAATAAAATACAAACATCGTGATTTTGTATCCAAATGCGTCAATTATAATTATCAAACCATTAAACTTCCAATATTATTTGTAAATAAAACCAATCAGTCCTTTAATTATTCATAAAATTTTACTGACGTCGATTCATCTCATTAGAATACAATAAACTAGGACAAGCAAGGTTACATGTGCAACGAACACCTTCCATCCCGCGCCAACAACATGTTGTGGTGACCGAATTCATTGCCAACACCTGGCCCAAACGTTGGCACGTAATGGCCCTACGGAACACGGCCTAAAAGTAATAAATAAGACTTCACCGTGTCGCCCATATTTCAGAAGTTAGTTCCGTTCCACACGACAACGACAAAATATCTGCAAGTCTAATGTCGTCGGCCTGAAGTTGCCGCGGATAAGGGGGGCCATGCATTACAAATGCAGCGAAACTAGACGCAGACGCATGCCATTATCGCCCGTCTGGATTATGCCAGCTAAAATTCTGCCTTTGTGAATAAATAAATATATTTGCCCAGTTAATGCTGAGTAGGGATTTTGATGAGCGATAAGGTTGTGACGATGTCGCTATTCTAATTATGTATTATAATATCATGGACATGTCTTTTGCATGCATAGTTAGAATAGCGAATGTTTCCACACTGATTCTCTTTCAAGATACAAATACTAAAGCGACTCTTATATTATCTTTGCTTTAAATCGCGGTACTTCAATCAATCAATCTTTGTTTTGACGTTGTTAACGGGATGACAAAATAATTTCTAAATGACTCGTAGGTAGGCTAACCTAACCTAACGTTAGTTTTCTATTATTCATAAAAATTTTATGAGACTATACAGCGTGTAAGGGACATCGCCGCACAAACGGATACCATGGGTCCAGGACATGATTCTGGACCCCCCATGTTGGAATTTATCGTCGGTTTTTCCCAAATTTTGTAAAAAAAATTTTTTTTACTTTAGACAGTTCATAATCGTTATTATTACCTAACCCAAAGAGATTTAAAATAAATAAGTTATTAATTCATTACTTTCACTAAAAGTAGCAATGTAAATAAAACTAGAAACGGTGTCTTATGGCGATATTCGCCTGCAGTCAGCGACATACTACGTAGGCACAACGTTATCGCGCGTTTAAATCGCGGTGTTCACATACATTGCGCGCTCGAAAATGACAATTTCTATAACCGATCATTAGCGAGGTGAATGACTTTCACAATTTGATTAGTGGCATTAGGTGTAGCCTTTCGCGAAGTTTGCGTTACCATGCGAAATACACCCTGTATAGGTAACCTAAATTTATGTTACGAGTAGTTATTCTTCCGCCAAATTAAGCTGCTACTTTGATACCACTTCGGCCATCGGTGTAAGTACAGCTAAAAACATAAATTCAATTATCTAAGCGTATGATAATTTTAAACTCTCGACCTTCGACTTACCCCATGAGGAGTTATGACGAGGCCCAGGATATAGCACGCTTACCCAGAAAAAGCCTATTCACTCTGGCCTTGAATACATCTAGGTTATAGTTGTCGGGAAACACAGACCCCAGCAGAAAGTTCCACTCCTTTGCTGTTCGTAAACTGTTTTGAAATTAACAGAGACAGGTTCTCGGTACGAAAGTAGTTGTAAAATGTCCCTGGGCGTACTTTGTCCGAGCGGGCATGAGCAGCCACGGCCAGGCACAGATGGCCACAACGGTCTCAGTTGGGCACAAACTGCAACAAGTGGAAACAAGACGAACGTGAGCAACGCCTGAGGTACTCCAAAGAGCTGAGTGAAAACCTGTGTATACTACAGACAGCTAAATTAGCAGTTACATATATCAGTATATACACGAGTAGATACACAAGTTGCATCAAAATAGCTGCTATACTTTATACTCAAGTTATTTGTGAGTATGCGCCATTTTAATTGAGGTCAGTGTATCAGGGTAGAATTAAACTGGATAAAACTAAATATTTTTAAGCGGATAAATAGGGATTCTAGACAGCGTAATTACGTGTATATTAAGGAAATAAATTTTAATTAATTAATAAAAAGTTTTAAAGCTTGTATTAAATTTATTATTCAATGTATTCTTGGTTTTATAAAATTTACTTTTAGATCACAGATTAAATAATAAGTTATAACGATGATTATTCTTCGCTATTTTATTGTAAATCGATTACCCAAGCATGGAGACCGTCGGGAAATAATTGGATCAAATGGAAAGCTCTAATTTCTGTGTAAACAATACGTAATCAACGTAGAACAGCTATTGTTATTCAAAATATCAAAATATTGGATATTCATCCTCAAACGAACCTCGACCCCTGGGAATACACATCTGTTGAGATTAAGATCTTATCATAACGAACATTTTCTTTGTAAGAATAAGTTAAGTAATCGTCGAAGCACAATTATTAGTAATTTTTCCGTATATGTGGAATATACTAAGAGATTTTGTTATCTGACAAACATCATTATATCTGCATCTACATCTAAACTAATAATAAAGAGAGAACATTTGGAATTTGTAGTTTTGTTTGTAATAAATAAACTCAACAACTACAGGCCCAATTTTAAAAATTCTTCCACCAGGATAAAGCTAAATTATCACTAAGTAACATATATATTATAAAAAAACAAATAGGGATCCCTAGGAAAACTCCAATAATTTTAACGAAATTTCACCCGGGCGACGTCGGACACGAACTGCTAGTATTACATATAGTCACAAAGTCAAATAAATTCTAATAAACTGAGATTAATAAAAACACATGGAATCACTTCGATATCTGTCTGTTTATATTAAGAATTCATTAAAAAAATCGTATTCATAATTATTAAAGGAATTGCTTAGAAAATACTGCAAGTACACTACATACATGATAGTAAGCTTACAATTGCTCTAGATTTGAGTTAATACGCATATTAATACGAAAAATAACAAGAATTCAATATGTATATAACTCCAAACACCATGCTAACCCCAATTCCGGCAAATAAAGAATCATTCCTCAACAATCCCGTCGATTTTCGCTTACTCCGAGCTACGAGAC
Source organism: Polyploca ridens (assembly GCA_951394255.1). Lineage (NCBI taxonomy): Eukaryota > Metazoa > Arthropoda > Insecta > Lepidoptera > Drepanidae > Polyploca > Polyploca ridens. The sequence continues at coordinate 9,218,388 of OX596261.1, forward strand.
ACTGTCTACGAAAACGACGAAGATTGATACACAGTCCCGGTCATCCATCAACCGATAGTGCTAACTCCGACGCGTTATACAAACAATGACTTCACAAACCCACATTTCATTAATAATACCGCAACACAAAAAACCTTTTGACAATTCCAAATATTAATGATAACGCCTTAATCTTTCGTAGCTTCGTAGAGGGCGCTACGAATGTCCTACAGACGTCTACGAGATAATATATTCAATTATACACGATTACTTATACCAAAACCTATTAAAAATACAACTTTGACGGGAATCATAATAACTTATGCCGCAAGCATAATGTCTAGAAGCATAAGTAGTTTTGAGTTTCAGAGAATTTTCACTCGCAGAAGGGCTTTGACTGAATGGAAGACATAATTGTATTATCTAGTTAATCAAATGGAGGTAAACTGGGTTCTGAGTAATTCCACAAAATAACTAATATGTCGGGGTACTCAAACCAAGGCAAATTGGTGAACCAATTTTTATTAACCTTGACATATTTATTCCGAAGCCGCTATAAGGTCGTGAGATAGGTTAATTTGCAAATTGATTATTGAACCTATTTTCAGTTTTATACGATAAAGCCTTTGCAGGCATTTACAAGTTCTCTAAGGTCCGGTTTCAATAATTTACGGACCGGTGTCGGTTAAGATTTATTAAAATTAGGACTCTTATATCTTTACTAATAATGAAGCAAAGACCTCAAAGCTTTGCATAGCAGACCCTCCCATATGGAAGTAGCTATCACAGGTAAAATTAGCTTACGAAATGATCTATATGCCCAGTTTGGCAATAAAAAACCTACCATTGGTAAGCAAAACGATTCGTTTTTGTTTATTGAAACCGGGCATAAATCTATATACATATACCGCAGGGTCTACAAACATGGGCAAAGATTCTTTATATTTCGTAAGCATCCGCTGTGTTTTACAAAGTTCAAACCGCTAGTTCAAAAATAAATGGCAAACCATAATTTTTTTACTATGTAAGTGATGATGTGACCGAAGATGGTAAGCATACAGCCTATCAGAGTACTACTCAGCCTTGCAATAGTTTCATCCTAGCCGTAGGAGTTCGCTTAGGCGTCGATCCCGCAGCGAGCTGTCTATAGTTCAGCGGTCAGTTCTTTTGATCATTACACACAGCAACCGCGGCGATCAAGAAGAACGCACGTAGAACTCTTACCGCTCGCTGTGGAATTGGCACCATTTTCAACAAATAGAATTGATGCCTAACGCTTAGGAGACTCCTAACTTGCTCCTAACCCAACTCAAAATGACAGTTTTTCATTCAATTTGACATTTCTTAGACGTCTCCTCAGTTAGGCATTGATTGGTGAAAACGAGCAAGAATGTTCCAAAACACTATTGTCAAAGATAACGTCTATTTTATCAAGAAATTCAACAGAGTCGTACAATCTATGCGACACCCCCATCGATCGTAAAATAAAAAGGCCACACAAGGGGCGGACGAGAATGCATTAGGCTGCGTTCAGACGGCAGGCTGCGTCGCCCGCGGCTCCCGGCGTAATCAACGGAGCTTTGTACCGAGAGATGGGAATTACAGATACGCAACGGCCCTAGGCTGTGGAGGCGCGTTTGGATTGAGCTAGTGGATGGGCAAGTTATAAATAACTCCATGATTGTAAAAAAAATATTAAACAGTTATGAACCTTGAAAATATCATTGAAAATGTAAGTAGGTAATATGAGTAGATAACAAATAACGGATGGTTGAAACTTCAGAATTTTCAATACCCTGAGAACCTTATACCCAGCCTAAAATTGTGTTGCTATATCAATTTTACCAAAAGCATCAAACGTTGGTTGGATAACCAGATTAAACCGAATTCACTTTCTCACGTTAGTAAATCCACATGTTTTTTTCCAGCAGATGTACTAAACCAATCTAAACGCACCCCCATATCCCAGCTAACAATCGACCTTACTGTCAACGTAAAATAACTTCTGGCTCTTTTGTCTTTGAGTCGCATTTCACGGCGACTGTCAAGAGACTTGCGACCTGATTCCGCCTTGACTGAACAAGGCATATGTTTGAACACATTTTGTTCACACGCCCACGTCACGCAGAGCAGGCTTTTGTTCTTTCCATTAGTCCCGAGTCCCAAACTAGTTGTATGTCTTTACCCTTGTCGAATACTCAACGTGATGCGTGCTTCGCGCAAAATTACAATGATCTCAAACACAAAGTGGATACGAAACTGGACAACCCTGAACTTGAGCTGTCTACCTCCTTTGAATGCTAACTCTGAAGCGTATAAAGACGAATATTACGTCTGGCGGGATAGTTGATTGACTTATTTATGAGCAATGTAGAGCTGGTAAAAGTCAATATTCGTCAAAGTAGATATCGAAAATGTATAAAATTCTGTGATACAATCCCAAATAAATAAAAGTTATAGTTTTTATGGGAGTATAAATTGAATATCAAAATTGAATAGCTGAATAAAGATAACTTTATTTTATGACCTCGATATATGACCTATATCGTTTTTTTTTACACGACTAAGTCCATAAACGGCCCGCCTAATGGTAAGCGGTTACCGTAGCCATATGGACACTTGCAACACACAAAGCATCGCTCATGCGTTACCGACCTTTCCCCCTTCCCCTACGAGCTCTGGCGACCTTACTCACGCGCAGGAACACAACATAAAATAATTTGGCTGTGGTATTCTGTAAGGTACTTCCCCAGTCGAGCTGCTCTTTGAGCGAATAAACGCTATGCTCTACCACTCTTATAAAAACACATATTCTTATCAAATTCAGTTAGAATTCCCAGAACCATATGTGACCTCATCAATAACAATATACCTGCGACTTTACTTTTAAAAACTTTCTCTAACTGAAATACATTTGAATCCAGAATCCAATACGCAGCAAAACTACGTGTAACTTACATTCAATACGCGTCAACCGAACTTTCAGGCCAAAAGACATTTCGGCCTATTCATAGGATACATTGACACTTATTGGTATTGTCAAGTGCGAGGCGTGTTTACTGAACAAGTGATGGATGGCGCGACATCGGGGCCAAATCAATCTTCGTTCTGCAAAAACACTATCAAGCGGTTAAGACGAAAAGCCAAACAATATTCGGTTAAGGCCGCACTTCGATAAATGTTAAATTTAACTTACACATACTCAAACTGTCTGAGGGGTTTATGTGTCATCGTCAGTTTAAAAAAATGTGCTACAAGTTTTGTAAACGGGTCTTAGAATAACGAAAGAAAACTTATCAGCAAATACTAGAAGGTATGACGTATTTACTGCATCGCATATACAAGACATGCTACTGACTAATACGAATATGACCTACTTGAAACGGTGAAAATCACCAGCGCTGACAATCATTGCTTTTATTTATTTATTTTCAAAGTAGTTAGTTAACTTTTACCACACAATCGGGAAAAGATATAGTCACACGACATGGTAACAATATGATTTTGTTAAAATCAGCGGTTACTTCAAAATAACCAATTTTAATTCGGTAACGCGTCAGCGATGCCCTGAGTGTTGCAAGCGTACATATGGTTATATACGGTAACCGCTTAACATCAGGTGGGCCTTAGTAGGTACGCTTGTTTACTGGCTTCGTAATTTTTTTTTTCGAATAAACAAAATTTTAAAAACTAAAAAAAAATAAGTCCGATGCGCTACACACACAATGATGATTATAGACGAAATAAAACATAGATATTTATAACAATAAAACTACAAGCCTAAAACGATAGTGTAAAAAATACACGAGCTTCGCGTAGGGCGCACATTTTCCACCCGGAAGTTCGCTGGGCGGACTCGAACAGCGGATTTATGGCGCCACATCCGCTTCCGGCCCCCGCGACATACACATTATATCGATTTTCGATTCATTTTTTTTTGTTAGTAACCTATTCTGCGTTTTGCTGAAAGCAAGTTATAACTGTTATATTTCATAAAATTTTTGTTTCTCTTGTTTTCGGTTATCTTTTTAGTAACTAATCAGATAATATATAAATAGATAATAGTCATTAGTATTATTAAATTATATTATCAAATAACATCTCTTAATTTTCAGGAACCTCTGTTAAATATCCTAAATACGCTTTTACAAACGCTACGTTTTTCACAAAACCATTGTAATTTCATCAATTAATGAAATTATTTAAATTTAAGCTAATAAAATACCTAATGTACCAAATTTTGGATACACAGCATAAACCGATTTCGGCCCATTTACCAAGGGAATCGTTTAGAAGTAAATCGTCGGTAATATTTTCATTGTAATTGTCCGTTTGCACCTGTACCCCTACATAAATCTAATCCTTAATGTTTGAGTTCGGTGCTTTAGGTAAATACTTTCTAAGTAAGAGGATTAATGAAACTTAATCCAGGATAAAAATTACGCATTCTATTTGCAACTACTAATGCATTTTATTTTTGGTATTTCTTTGCAGGGTTGGCAATAACGTAAAAATAAATACTTTTACGTTTACTCAATTTAAATAAACTGAACACAAATCAAATAAAAGTATTCCCTATGACAAATTAAAATTACATTACTAAATTAATATATACACACCGGCACAATTAGCGGAACAGAAAAAAAAGTGAGACTATGAGATAATAACGCATATATTTGACGAAAATGTAATTAGACACAAAATAACAAATTGATTAACATCTTTTAACAACGACTTTGAAAAGTCTTCGTTATTTTTTTATTGAAAAATAAAGAAATTTGAAATAAGTGAAATTTTTAGATGATTATGAACCATCACAAAAAATAAAAAAAAGTAAGCATTAAATGATTTAACAATAAAATTAAAGCAAAATTAATAACGAGTGTTTCCCCCTCTTGCTCTGATTACGGTTTCCATTCGTCTGGGCATGCTACAGATTATGTTATCGATGATTTCTTGAGGCAACCGCTCCCACTCCTCAAGTGATGCGTTTCCAAGTTCATTCAGATTGTTGGGGGGTGGCATTCTGGATTGAACCCTTCTTTTTAGCAAGTCCCAGACATGCTCTATCGGATTCATATCGGGGGAATTTGCTGGCCACTGCATCACCGGTATACCTACGTGGCTCAGATATGCCTGTACCGATTGTGCACTATGAGCACGAGCATTATCTTGCATTAGAATAAAGTCGTCACCAATAAATGGGGCAAATGGTACAACATGTTCTTCTAAAATGTCTCTGATGTATCGATCTGCTGTCATAGTTCCTCCTGTGACTATCACTAACTCCGTGCGAGCTCCCAAACATATCCCTCCCCAAACCATAATCGAGCCGCCACCATAAGCCACTGTGTGTTCAAAATTAGACTGTATGTGGCGTTCTCCTTTGCGTCTCCATATTCGCTGTCTCCCATCGATCTGTTTTAAAAGAACTCTGCACTCATCAGTAAAGAGAACCTGCTGCCATTCGTTCAAATCCCAATGACGATGTTCTCGCGCATAGCTTAATCGGTTTACGCGGTGACGTCTCTCAAGTTTTGGGCCTTTGGCAGATATATACGACCCTAAACCAACTTCTTCAAATCTCCTGCGAACTGTACGCTCACTTACTCGTACTCCTCGAACGTCTTCCAGTTGATTTCGAGCTTGTACAGCCGTTAATCGCGTATTCCTACGAACTCCAAGTTGTAAAAACTGTCATCTCGCCTCGATGTACATCTTTTTCTACCTTGACCACTCCTCCTCACAAGAGAATTAGACGATCTGTACCGCTGGATGCTGCGATGAATCGTTGATACTGGTCGACGAAGCCTTGAGGCAATCGATCTGTAGGTATGGCCATTTCTTCTCATTTCATCAGCCCTAATGATTTCCAGTGATGTTAAGTCAGGCATAATAAAGAGCTTTTAATAAACAAACTTGCCTATAGAATAACAAATTTATAAAAAACAATTAAGTGCAATTTTTCAAAAAAATTATAATTACGTAGTTATTACTCGAACAAGTTGACAAAACGTATTGTTCGGGAAAATAAAACAAATGAATGAAAAAAGTGTATGTCATCTAATTTTCAATTTCCAAATTTGACAATAAATTAAAAAAATATCATAACTGGCCAGTTCCTCAAGTAAAAGATTTTAAAATCCTGCTTTTTTTGTGTTCCGCTAGTTGTGCCGGTGTGTATATACACTCCTTTGCAAAAAAAACGGGCGGTTTGGATTTATTTACATTATTGGTAATTATTTAGTTCTAAAGTGGTTTTAATAGCCAAACTATGTTACTGACACTTAATAAAGGGTCTGGGTATGATAAAAAGTTAATTTCAAATTCGAAACTTTTATTTTTAAAAATAATGATCCCTTTTTCAGTTTGTGACTTTTTACTTAGTTTTCGCAGGTTCGCGATTAAAAGTTTATCAGGCAACTTAAACTAACTTTTAGTAGAATAATTTATGTTTGTTGCATAATCCTGCCTTATAGTGAGATATCTTTGTGTCGATTGTAATGGCAGAGAAAGCAATAAGAGCTAGTAAAATTATAGCGCTGCTGGGAGAGGGGTGTAGCCAATGTTAAGTCTCACAGCGGTTAAACGTGAGTCGTTCAATCGTTCAAAGAACCTGGACTCGATACCAAGTGACGGGTTCCGTTCAGAGAAGGCAAGGTTCTGGGAGAAAACGTCGCACATAACCACGAGATGACCGCTATTTAGTGACTCAGGCGTTGAGGAACCGCAAATGCAGTTACATAGACCTAAAAGAAACCTTGAAGAGGTACGAGGAGCACAAGTTAGCCTATGGAAAGTAAGGAGGAGGCTTTTAGCGGCTCATATACGCAGTTGACGACCAGCGCGGGCCCCCAAGTTACTCCGTGAGCACCGGATAGCTCGATTGAGATTCGCTAGAAATTGCCTATCTTGGACACTAGTTAACTGGAGTAGCGTACTCTTCTCCGATGAGGCTCGAATTGGTCTGAATGGTGAGGACCGACGTCGGCAATTGTTACAAAGACCAGGGGAACGCTATGCCGGTGTGTGTTTTGAAGAAATCACCCCTTACGGTGGAGGGTCCGTTATGATTTGGGCGGGAGTAACTTCCCGCTATCGTACCGAGATAGTATTCATTGAAAATGGCTCATTCAATGCCTTAAGGTACACAACAGAAATCTTTTGTCAACATGCACAACCCGCACTGACTGTAATTGGTGAAGATGCCATTTACATGGACGATAATGCTTGGGCCCACCGTTCTGGCGACGTAGATGCTTATATGCAAGAGGTCGGTATTAGTCATTTGGACTGGCCAGCGCGGAGCCCCAACCTGGTAAAGGTTGGGGCTCCGCGCTGGCCTTTGAGCACGTCTTGGACCACCTAAAAAGGCGAGTACGATCTGTCCAACCACTTCCACAAAACATCAGGGAGCTTAAACGTGTGATCTTGGCTGAGTGGGAACAGATTCCACAGAACACAATCAAAAGCCTGGTGGAAAGCATGCCAAGACGATTACATGCCGTAATCGCTGCAAGGGGAGGTCATACTCGTTATTAATTTTTATTTAGTATGTCTTTTTTTTAATAAAAATACTCGTAGTATTAATTTCATTATACCCATAAAAATGTCCATTTTCTGTTTACATTGACTAAAAACCCGATTCCAGGATTTAAATTGTTAAAAACTATATTCCCATTGATAATATGAAATTTATAGTCATTTATGCTAATGACATACTAAAAATATTAATATTATCCATAGAAAAGCAAATGACTGTAAGGTGCCCGTTTTTTTTGCAAAGGAGTTTATATTTAAAAAAAACAGTATCCTGCCCATCTCTAACATTGTAACATCAAACTTGCAAAACTAAAAGAACAAAGTCACACTACCGATTTACTAAAACTTAGTGCACATATCACGAGGCAAGGTTTACAAGAGGCTCAACACTAATCAGAATCCCCGCTCGGAAGCTTACTGCGCCAGCCGAGCATAAGGAGTGTAAAAAGATCGTTGAAATAAGATAAAATCCGGTGACAAGTTGTGTAACTCGACTCTGCCCCCGAAGCGTCTGCGAATGACAGCCTTTGTTTCTAGGGTTATCAACCATTGTATAATTTTACAATTTATTGGGGACTATATTAAGTTATAAGAAGTATTTTTGAGAATATTCTATACGAGGTAAGTAATGGAACTAATTATCGTCGATAATATTCTTAGTTTTTCTCTCGCTGATTTATAAGTAAGTCAATATTATATTCCAAACACTCCGCCAATTCAGCTGTCAATCATTCCGGACAGTGAATCATACAATGTTTCAGTCACGTTTCCGGGATAAAAAGAAGCCATGACATTCTCCATACCATAGGCTATATGCGTGCCAAATTTCATCGCGATCGGTTCAGAGGTTTAGTCGTGAAAAGTTACACAGACACAGTTACTTTCGCGTTATAATATTAGCATGGATTAAGCTAGCAGTCCTATTGTGAAAACTAAAGTATAGCATACTTGACCATGTTAGAGTGAAGCCGTCGCAAACCACTTCGCACAGTCCAAGTGCATCTTTCACTTTACAATACAATGTATTTCACTGAGATAGTAAGTTTCTTCGATCGACAGACATCGATAAGTCTGCCAGTTTTGAATGTAAATACAGTCAGCAATCTTCATAAAATAATACACAAATGTTCAACTAGTAACAAGATGCAAGATGCTTAATGGATGGAAATATTTGGGTCTATACTGGTGGATATTTTCTCTGAAATAATTATACTTTTTAATACATGTGGAACGAGTAAGTTTGTTGAGTTGTATGAAGCTTTTTTTTTTCAATTAATAGGTCTGTTCCAAATAAGGATGATTAGAATGATGAGAATGATGATTTCCTGTGGAAAAATAATTATAATTTTCGAGATTATCACGTCTTTTGTTTTTTTACCAAATCATAAAAAAAATAAAGATAAACGTCACGCGGAACTTCAACACACCATATCTTCGTATTTTTTGTTTTATTGACAAAAACTTGAATTAGAATATGTCCTGGATTAACACATAGGATACTTTTTATCCCGGGAAAGCAATATATCCCTCGGGTACGCGGGTGAGACCGCGAGGCGCAACTAGTCTACTATAAATGGGATGTGTCAAATAACCAAAGCCTTTTTGTGTCAACAAAAATGTGGATTCGCAAAAATAAACAAATACAGCTATTCTGTTAATACTTAATCATAACATTAATGTGATACTGATTTATTATATGAAAATAGATCAAGGTTTTTGAAGCCCACAACGAATAATAAGATCCATAAAGCTACAAACGTACCAAAATCTTTACAATCCAGTACACAATTCTCTAAACTCTCTACTAGTGTCAGGAAGTAGTCGATAGTTGGACTATGTACATATAACATCCTTATCTATGGTATATAATGGCGGCGAACGGGCAGCGGGATGTGCATCCTGCAGTGTTGTCCGCTAAGGGACAATTAATCTTGTGTACTTACTTATTTTGTGCCCCGGGCTACGGGCGCGGGCGGTGTTCCACGGCCCTATTACAACCAACGCATATGTGCATCGAAACGTTTACGTTACAAGTTTCGATAGAGACGCGAAGATCTGGGCCCGTAGACAAGATGATTATCGACAATCGTCATCGTTAGTAAACGATCAACCTTTGTATGGGATTGACGTTTCAAATCGAAATATCACGTGATTTTTAATAATCTATATATTAAATGGAATGATAGTATGCGTTTCGTATTGAATGTTTCTTCTTTTCATATAAAAGCGATACATTACCGAAAATTGTGTTATAATTTATAAATTGAACTATCAGTTCTGCCCATGACATGGCAAATATTATCGTATTGTACCCTACGTGTTAGTCCTACAGTTATTGCGCGCCTACGTCCAAAACATTAATATTCACTAACCTAACTAAATCGTTCTAGGCCTCAGACACTATTGTTCTCTATTCAAAACTAATTGCCTTCTAGAATTTGATGTATTAAGCCATTAACTGTTTTGTTTCTCACTAATTTAACTTGTCTGCCGTTAAAACTTTCCGGAATACGGATGCCTTTAATTCGTTCCGAGACTTGTTTCGTCTGTATCGGTTTGCTCGACGGTGGACTCGACGCCGTCGTTTTGTGCAAACCTCTGATTGTTGCTTTGTGATTTCTTATTGTATCTATAGATAGTTACATATATTTGAATGTAAATAGGCTATATTTGCTGGCTATACTTTGCAATATAATTTTATTAGAACGTAAAATGAAGTATCGAGAAGAAAAGGGACGCTTTCTAAGCAGGATTCGACATTGCGGTGTTCTAAGGCCTTATGTTGGATGTCGTAGATACGAGAATCGGCCTCATTTAGTACCCTGTCACACAAACAAAGAAATATTTAGTTTAAAGCTTACCCTGATCCTGAGGTGAGTAAAGCAAATAACGATAAATTCCAAACGGAGAAAGCGAAAATGCCAGCAAGCATAGTTGCAGTAAATTCAACTACCTGTTATCCTTTAATACCTTCAAGTTTCCGCTGGTTTATTAAGGTGCAGCCTGCATAATCCATGAGATGCAGAGTTGGATCCTAATATTTTACACTATTCTTAAAGTACGTTGTAGTTGTAACCACATAAGCACTCGCACTCGCATACGGCACCGAGTGTCACTCGTGCATTGTGAACAAACGAATATTTAATGTGTCATTCTGTCTTTGCTCCAGATATTTTTACAGCACTGCACCATTTATTGGACGTACTAATCCTGAATGTGCTGATATATTTTTGTTTGGATTGTGAAAAGTTTTAGCGGAATAAGGTATATGAAAAGCTTAACTCCCTTTCTCCAGAGTTTCGTTTTTTGCTTTATATTTAGAGATCTGAAACAAAAAGAGCATACATTTACTATGTTTCGATAATCCTTGTTGTTAAGGAAAATCCGGTCAAAAGACCGTTGAGGCATCCTTAGCAGGGTTCAGGCAGCTATAGGCTCTGAATAAAATTACTGTAACATACGGTTCGGACGGACGGACAAATTTGGAAATTTGGAAACGGATTCTTTATTTGACTAGGTACCCTAAAAATGTGCGGCGATAATTTAATCAAATATTTTAGTTGATCCGAAAACATTTTATTTTACAAAGTTTTCTTAGAAGCAAAAAAAGTAAAGCCCAAGAGTCAAACTTAAACGATAATATGAAAATGAAAGATAAAAACGATAACCATTATGAAACAAATCAACATTAAGAGTGCCTTAGGAGTGCTAAAGACACGCCGCGTGCATCCTAAGATACAGCGGCGTATAATAGCATTACTGAGAGTAATGCACGCTTCTAGAATGCAGGATCTCAGCAGAGAATTATTGTAGAACCCCGGGCTCGTAGGCAGCTTAGCGTTCTAAGAAATTACGTTGGCACAGGTATGTGTCTCAGATTGTTTTTTTAGTATGTAGAGGAAAACAGCTCAGTTTATTTAGAATAGGGAAAGAACAGCTTAAACTCGGTTAAAAGCTTTTACCAAGGTTTTACATAATTAAAGATTGTTTTTACTAAAATCAATGGTTATTTCTTCATGAACATATTTATTGGTACAGATACTGGGTGGAAATTAGTCTTTCGGGTATTTAGAGGTAACCGCAATAGATGGCGACTGACTTTTATATTGAAAACAAGCATTAGACTAATTTGACAGGACTAAATTTCTTACATACTTTACTTATGTTCTTTGTTAGAAAGAGACTAAATAAGTTTAGTTGTAAACATTGTTTCATATTGCCTCAGAGTAAATAACTTACTTTGTTTTTGCTAAACACTTGTCTAGTTGGAGTATTCAGGGCACCTTATCGGGGTCACTAACACTATCATAAACACTAAAATTCTGTCAATTTTCTCGATAAAATATGTGTTAAGATCTAGGTAGGTCATCGAGGAAATATCCCTATAGAGTAGTAATACTGAACAATATAATTCCACAACTAATCAGTGATTTATCACTGAATTTGAACAGTAAGGACCACTCGCTGCGTCGTGTGCGTTTGACTTGGCCAATCAGAGTGCATGCGTCCTTGTCTTAACCAATCAGCGCGCATTGTCGGCGGTGGGAAATTGGCGGAATTTATTTCAACCAAAATAAACGTCATTGCGCTTCTATAGGTTAATTGTTCCATGAGGTAGGTTAATTTAGCAAGAAAACTTGTACAGGTAAGCGAAGTGTGAGTAATGGGAATCTCATTATCCCCAGCTGGCGCTGATTTTAATTTCCTGCACACGATCCTAGTGCAGACGGTGCCGGTGGCTTGACGACAGAATTTATTTGTGTAAATAAATATTATCCTCTCTCTCTGCCTCTTGAGTTGACGTGAGCTCGCTTCTACCTCAAGTGCTACGTGGTACGTGATATTTGCTTTTGGAATGTAAGTAACATTTAGATTTAGGGATCCGTACCTCAAAAGAAAAAAAAAACGTAACCCTTATAGGATCTCTTTGTTGTCCGTCTGTCTGTCCGTCCGTCAAGACCCTTTTTCTCAGGTCCGCAATCCCTTAGAGCAGTGAAAAAGTCAACGCAAAAGAAGATGCGTTTATGCCGCATATTTTGACGATTGCAAGGGAATCAAAACCTATACTAAACCGGGTACTTCCCTTTGACCTAGGATCATGAAATTTGGCAAGATGAAAGGCCATGCAGCATCACAAAAAAAAATTACAATCGGAAAAAAGGGGAAAAATCTTCGAGACTCCCGAGAAAATTCCCGTGATGAACGCACTATTTATATAAGTCTATATATACCTACAAGTCTGTACGGAACCCTCGGCGCGCGAGTCCGACTCGCACTTGGCCGGTTTTTATTTATGTTAGTAGGCAGAAGGTACCCAGCGCCTCCTTTGAAATTAGCAATATCAGGGCTCTGCCTAGAAGACAACTGCCTCTCAAGTCCAATTGCCGAAACACTGATGGGCGCTTGGTGACAGATTTTTAACTTGTGGGTGGTAGCCAGCTAGGGTGTTACTACAAAGAAGTCTACCACTGTGCTATGATTTCCTCACTATGATTTCCAATGTAAGCAACATCTATCAGCCATCCATAAGCAACACTGAGATAGTTCACACACGGAAAGATAGATGGCGTGGCGCCACATTATCCTGCATCGCGCTTACGAAGTTTTCTCGAGAATCTGCATATATACAACTGTCCGACATGTACAGTTGGACCGCGGTCCCCAGGTACAATGACCCAGCCTGGCGGAAGATCGTTCCTTTTAAATGGAGGTGTCATCCACCTTGCTGGCACCTGCAAACCATCACTAAAAGCTATAGTAGGATTCGAACACAATACCACTGCAAGGCTTGATGACTGTCTTCTGAGGGTCTACTACGATTACGATTGATGGATCATCGTTGTCAAATATTAACCAATATTGCACGAGAGATATGTCTCGTTAGTTTTGCTACAATTCTATTGGTTAATATTTGGTAACGATGATCGGACTATCGTGTATCGTTTTGTGGAGTAGGCCCTCTGAATCGGTGACAACCGATTTAGTAGCTCCCATCTTCATAAGTGCCATCGTGGTGCCTCAACTGAATAAAAAGTTTTGACTCTGAGTTATCATCGCTTCACTGATTTCTGGGATTTTCTGATTTGGGCTATTGACACACCTTTACGCTATGGCTCTTTGGAGTCATAACGCTCTTTACAGCTTTATTTCCATGACAATTTTCTGTTGTTCAAGTTTCAAGTTTCAAAGGATATTTATTTTAAAACCTGTACTATAAGGAGAAAATGTCAATTGTCGATTAACCTACTTCCGTAAAAGTTTCGATCAAGTTTTGATACTCCCAGTGCCAGGTACAACTCGCGATAACGTCTGATACTAAACAACAGTATTTCCGTACTCGACAAAACATTCTTACGTAGCAATATTTTTCCAAATTGTACAAAGTAAATGGATGTGAGCTGAAATGAAAAGTTTCTCAACTTCAAAACACTTTTCAGTGCTTGTTCAGACTTACAATACTGTATTTTCCAACTTTTCGTACAGGCAAAGTGGTGGCCATATTTTTATAGCCTCTTACTTTTATCTGTTGCCAAATGCAAACAAACGGCATTGGTAATGCTGGCAACATTGACTAGCTTTTAAAGTACCACGTTTCAGGAAGTTGTGTCAGCGGAAACAGTCGTTACAAGTGACGTTATCGTCTGAACATTTATCGATATCGACCTTTCATTTCCATTCGAAATTTGAATATTTTATTCGTAACCAACTTCAATTCTATTCTTGGCATAATTTCTACAGCTCTCTGATCAGTGGCGTGTGTAACGTTGTGGATTTTAGTAGGATTTTGAATTTCGCGCTTTATTGTCATTCTTGAGTTTCATACTGGTGGCGACATCTAGTTTTGAAAAGTGAAGACTTTTTCTACCGACATGTAAAAAATTAAATATTTATCTTTTAAATTTACGTTTTGTTTTGAGCTTACATGTTTGTAGAAAAATGCTACATGGCAATAATGTTGTATGTAATACTCATATATCAACGTTTCGAAGTATTTTGGAAAAAATATATTTTTTTTTAGGGAATTTATACATGGGGTATGAGTAAATTTTCAGAGGAGTGTTATCCAATCACAGCAAAGCGTCATTTGCAGTTTTGGCAAATCAGAGAGGAGCTTCAACATGTAAATTACGAGAGTGGGGTCAATGACCACAGCAAGGGAAAAATTATACAAATTTGGTAGTTTTTCATAAGTTTGGGAGATTTGAAGTTCAGGAGTTTTGTTTTAATTTGGGTTAATTAGGGTCGTAGAAATTCTGTAATATTTTTATATAAGTTCTAAAGGATTATTAGACCTTATTGTAAGTGAAAATTTGGTATTTCTCGTTCGAATTGCGATTTGAGTGTTCATGGATTGGTAACTTTTTGAATGGAGTTTTGGAATTTTCATTTCAAGCAGGTGCTGGGAACACCGTTGGTTTCGTTCCTTTTGTCAACTTAATGCCGAGGTGATGGCAGTGTTGAGATCAAATTTTATTTGTATTGCGGTTTAATGGCCATGTAAGGCTTAAATTTACTCGTTAAATAGCACCAACATATTCAGGTGAGTGAGTGATATGTTTTGATTTCATAATCGAATGTCGACAAATATATTTTTATGGTTGTCATTTATATCCATGTTTCTTTTCAGCATTTAGTTAAAAATGTACTGAAAAACCATATAAGGAAGGGGTGGGATGCAGCATTATTGGAAATATCCGAGGAAATAATCTGGTAAGTTTCCCCACCATTGTATGAGACCACCTGGTTAACCTATAAAATGTGCTAATAGCATTTTATCTTTATTGTTTCAGCAATGGGTTGTATTTTAACTTCAAGTTGTATTTCTCATCAAGTTGTATCTTGAATAGTATGGATCTTTATTTTCATCTGTGACAATTTAATTTTTTCTACATGATCCTATTTACATAAGGAGTTCATAACATATACCTTATATACAACATGAGTATGGATTGATGTGATCCATCTGTCTGCGGTACGGTTTTGGCCTGGACTGGAAGGTGGTACCTGTCCGGTTCACAAGCAGGAAGTTCCCCGAGTGTGCCGATGCAATGCCACATCAGCAGGAATTAAGTAATATAAAGTAAACCTGGCATATAAGGTATTCCTAATGTTTCCTTATTATAATAATTTGTAAAGAGACATAGTTTCTCAATATAAAATTTTGGTGGTATAATCAGATAATCTATAATCTCGATACAATTGTAACTAGATAACAAGTATTCTTTTTTTTGTAACGTGTAACCTTTACCTATATAAACAGAACCTCACCAAGCGACCCCTGTCGACTGAGCATATATTTTTATGTATAAATAAAGCATTATCAGGAATCTATATCTTTTTATTGCAGTGCATGTGTTTCGTTTCCTCAACAACCGATTAAGAGATTCTACACCTTCAGTGTAAATCTCACATTAGAGATTCTTCTTTCTTTCTTTCTTTTTTTTTTGTCCCTCCTGGTTCACCGGGGACCGGGAGTGTGACAAATGGCGCCCACATTGTTTTTTTTCTTTATATAATGTTTTTATAATGGTTACATTCAATTGTTGTGTAATTAAATTGTTTGTTATGGTAAAAAATATGTAATTTTGGTTGTTGCACATGCACATTTTTTTTTTGAGGTTATACCACCAACATTTCCACCATAGGTATTTGTGTGTTTTATGTGTGTGAAATTGTGTATAGCAAATTATAGAACGTGTCGAACATTCACTTACTATCAATTAAAATTTATTTTGGATATTTTTTCTAGTTAACAATAACAATCAATTAAGCAATTATTTAGATTTATAAAAAACCAGTGTTTAGAGAGAGCTTTGCATAAAATTTATTGTTTAAATATTTTTTTTTCATTTAACAAATCTTTCTAAAAGATTTTAAAAAAACTTTAAGTTATAAAAAAAAAATATTGTTTATTAAGTGAAAGTTATAACATTTAGTTAAAGGTTTATAATACTAAGGGAAATTGTTGTAGTACGTAAGTAACACTGTAACGGCTATACCACCAAGCAATTTAACACCGAACTGCCTATCGGGAAATATTTTTTTTGTTTAAAATTTTTTTTTTCTTCAATAATTTTTTTTTAAATTTGTTTTTTTAATATTCAATATGACGTACAGGCCAATTCAATTCCATTCTTTAAAAAAGGATGAACTTATTTATGAGGTGGAAATTCGTTCTGAAGTTCCAGCTTCTACGGTTGAGGGTTTGCGTAAGCAATTGCGGCAACTCATCAAAGAGTGTCCAACTGAGGATATTTCAGAAACGGAACGGGATCCATTGGATGATCTTTCGGTTGTTGCGATAAAGTTAAATGAATTAACTTATCTCAGCGACAAATGTGAGAAGCCATCAGAAAGCCACACTGCAGCTAGGTGCAGAGCCTTAGGGTATCATTTGTACCATAGGTTGATGCGGATTCAGTCTACTGATCCAGCAGTTGTTTTGAAGCTGTCTGACTTAAATATAAATTTAGAAAATATACTTGCACGTTTAGAGCGGTCACAACCTACAGGTTCTTCATTGGAGTCTGCGGCTGAGCCAGTGATCTCCGCATCTGTAGTGGAATGTGCTGGTGATAAGAATGTGGCGAAATGGAATCATAAATTTAATGGTGTTACAGATCCACGCACATTTTTAGAACGTGTAGAGGAACTGAAGCGGTCTTATGGCGTTTCAGATTCAAAAATTTTTAATTCAGCAGCGGAGTTATTTGTTGATCAGGCACTTTTGTGGTATCGAGGAATTCGTGAACAGGTGTCCTGTTGGGTGGAATTAAAAAATTTAATTCTTGACGAATTTGATCCTGTGGACTATGACTACCGTCTTATGGGGGAAATAAGGTCCAGGACTCAAGGGGTTGATGAACCGGTTCATATTTATTTCTCCGTTATGTTCTGCATGATCTCACGGTTAAAGTCACCATTGCCTGAGGCATCAATTTTGGAAATATTGTTGCATAATATTAGACCTATCTTTGCTCAACAATTAGCATTGGTTGAAATAAACACAATTTCAGTTTTAAAAGAAAAGTGTAGGATACTGGAGGCAGCTAAGCAGCGCTCAGCTTTGTTTACAGAACCAACGAAGTCAACTTCGAGTAGGGTCATTGCGCTGGTTTTCGTCCAATTATCGGAGTTGCCAGCTTTGTGATCCGAAATGAATATCTTGAAGTACCCTTACTTAAATGTATTATATTTTTTGTGTGTGCTTAATTAGTCTTCTTTAGGTTAATGTTAAGAGAAAATAAATCATTTTTACATCTCTTTTTATAAAAAAATATTTTATCAAAAGTAGGGTTTTTGCTAGTTTTCGTCCAAAAAAATTGGTTTTCGTCCTAGTGTGAGCTAGATTTCGACCACTATGTAGAAAAAGGAGTGCAGGTGAATTATCAAGTTAAAAAGCAATTATAATATACTTTTATTTAATCAACAACGTAATATATCTACTATTTAATAGCCTTATTGTCATTTTTCTCTTTTTATTTCTTTTATTAGCTATAATTAAAGAAATTAAGAAAATAAATCAATCATGCGTATTACAATGACAACCACAGCACAAGCACAGCAACTCAATAGTGGAACAACGTATCATAGCCGTGTTTGAAGTCATTGAAATTGTCGTTAGATGAACATTAATCATGCATGATTTTCAGGGTCTGATGATGGAGTAGGAGTATAGGCACTGGAACTCCATAGTGGAGCAACGTATCCTGGCCGTGTTTGGGGTCGTTGGAATTGTATGGTGATTTTTGACCATATATGGTTTTTAGGGTCTGATGATGGAGTAGGAGGGTAGGAACTGGGACTCTATAGCGTAGCAACGTATTCTAGCCGTGTTTGGGGATGTTGGACTTGTCTTGAGATGAACTTAGACCATATATGATTTTCAGGTACTGATGACAGAGTAGGAGGGTAGGCACTGGAGCCCAATCTTATCTTATCTTATGGAGGGGCCGAGAAATAGCTCGGACACTTCGACCCATTGGGATCTATTGTGGTCCCCTAGATACCTTACTCCTCCCCAGTCTCGTTGAAAACTCTTTTCATGAGTTTTACAACTAGGCTAGGAGATATGAGCCTATAGTCTTCTGGTTTTGGATATCCGATCCCTAGTAGACTCATTCGCTTACCAGCCAGTGCATCGCATGCACAGAAGGTGCTCCATGCGTTCCGTATGTTCCCCACACAACCTGCACATGGGTGTCGCGGTTAGACCCATCTTCATGAGCATGTCGTTGGTTCCAAAGTGCCCAGTAAAGGCCCCAAGCAGGTAGCGGATTTGCCCCCTGCTCATATTCCAAATGCATTCCCGGGCTTTGAAATTAGAGCCTAGGAATTTCTTGGAGTGTTGTAGACCGGTATTAGTCAGCCAATGTGTTCGTTGTCTTTGATCTGCAAACTCTCTAAATGTGGCCTTTACGAGACACGTCGATATGCCTACACATGGTTCTGGACCCACAAAGTCATTTGCTGAGCCCTCTCTTGCCAGTTCATCTGCCACTTCGTTACCATGGATTCCTTTGTGCCCAGGGACCCACATCAGTCTTACCCTGTTATGCTTCCCAAGCCTGTTGAGGGTTTGGACAGCATCTAGAATAAGTCTGGAGTCCACTTTGTAGGATGCCATGGCTTTGATTGCAGCCTGACTGTCACTGAGAATATAGATGGATTTACCTTTGGTTCCTCTATCTATATTCTCCTGAGCACAGGTTATTATGGCGTATGTTACTGCTTGGAATACAGTTGCCATCTTCCCTAAGCTTTTGCTACATTTGTACGCCTTATTTTCCCAAATTGCAGTTAGAGCCTTTATTAAGGAATCTTCCGTGTACGCGGTGGTTTTCTTTCTAGTTTTAAAGTAAGTTTTTAAAATGACAAGGCTACTTTTTATCCTGGGAACGCAGGGGAACAGCTAGTATACAAATAATATGTCTATGGACGAAAAATAATGCAAAAGAATATCTTTTTTTTAATTTTCGTCCACCCGAGTGCTCGTTCATGGACGAAAACTAACACCACATTAAACGCTTTTTTTAGTTTTCGTCCACGTCCTATAAATATTTTTTATTCCCGCAACACTGACAAAGGAGTGGACGGAAACTAAAATGTCTAAACTCATTGCAATAAAGATCATTATTGGGAGATAATTCATTATTTTATAGGTCCGTTGAAGTAAAATGACCATTACAAATATTCACATAGCTATTTGGGTTTCCGTCCACGTGGACGAAAACCAAATATTTTGCTAAATTGGTATGCTAGTATTAGTCCACTAAATTTTACTAAGATTTCCATAAAAAAACTATAATAAACACTTAAATTTGTGTTAAATATGGTGTTAAATAGACATACTTGCCAAAAACATTACGTAAACTAGCTAAAACAGTTATTAAACTTACCATGAACTTTTCCTACTGGTATATTTTTTTTTAGGCGCGTTGACTTCTGCAAGGCAGGGATGCGAAGCGGTCACTGACGTTAATATTTTTGAAGTCACTACTCGTCAAATCACATTTTCATCTTGATAGAACTGTTGCCTAGACATTATGGATTGCAAAAAGCCCAAACTTGCGCGGGAAGGTACGTTTATATTCAAATTTTACGCATGTGTTTGTAGTACCTCAGTCAAATGGACGAAAAGTGGTACTGGACGGCAAACCAGCGCAATGACCCTATGTTAGGTTCGGATTTTTCATACAAACAAAAGGTGAAATCTGTCTCAGCTTTGTCTCAATCTCAGCCAAGCAAGCAAGGTCCTAATAATGCTCGTGACTTTCGTAACGGAAATAATAACATTTGCTACAAATGTGGTAAAGGCAATCATGATTTTAGGAAATGCCAGGTACAACCTAAACTTTACTGTTTTAAGTGTGGTAAGGTTGGCTTTACAGTAAGGAACTGTCCTTGCAATAACAATTTAAATAGATATTCAAAAAACTAAATGACGACCGTAGCAATGCTAGTAAATGTTTAAAGTCAATTAATAAATTCTATAGTTTTGGTTCCATTGCTTCGGTATTATTTGAAACAGATAAAAATGATATTCGGCCTTATTTAAAAATAAAGATTAATGATTTTGAAGTTATTGGATTGTTAGATTCTGGTGCTTGCGTTTCAATATTAGGAAACAATTCTCATAAGCATTTTGAAAATTTAGGGTTCAAAT
Organism: Polyploca ridens; assembly: GCA_951394255.1. NCBI lineage: Eukaryota > Metazoa > Arthropoda > Insecta > Lepidoptera > Drepanidae > Polyploca > Polyploca ridens. The sequence goes on from OX596261.1 coordinate 9,239,074, forward strand.
TTCAACTAGGTATTGACAGTTCTTGTAGTGTAGCAAATGGGGTTAAATTGGAAACAATGGGTTTTATGTTCATTCCGGTTTCATTCAATAATTCAACTCGTATCATAAAGTTTTATGTTATTCCAGGAATAGTTTTAGATGTTATTTACGGTTGTGATTTTTTTAAAGCTTTTAATTTGGCATCTGAAATTTTTGATACCATTGATTATCGGGCTGCTCCCGATCATTTTTATAAATCATGTTTTTCCGATGATTCCAATCAAATAAATTCTTTAACTTCTTTTGATAATTTACTACCACAAGAACAGGAATTGGCACAAAATTTAGTTAAACAATTTGAAGATATTTCCTCCGCAAAAATAGGTTTGGGTAGGACTTCACTCATAACTCACAAAATTGATACAGGCGATCATCCTCCAATTAAGGCGAGACAGTATCCACTCTCTCCTGAGAAGAAGGCTGCCTTAAGTTCGGAATTAGATAAGATGCTTAAGCTTGATGTAGTAACACCCAGTGAAAGTCCCTGGAATAACCCAGTACTTTTAGTACCAAAATCAAACGGGGATTGGAGATTTTGTTTAGATTGTAGAAAATTGAATTCAGTAACGAAAGGGGATTCGTATGCGATACCATATATTCCACAGATTTTAGATAGTTTAAAGGAAGCTAAATATTTATCATCAATAGATTTATCTTCTAGCTTTTGGCAATGTGGTTTAGATGAGGATTCGCAAGATAAAACAACTTTTACAGTTCCTGGTCGTGGTTCATTTAAATTTAAGGTAATGCCATTCGGACTTTGCGGTGCCCCAGCGCGGCAACAAAGACTTATGGACATGTTGTTCAATCAAAATTTTTGTAGTGATGTGGAGAACGGAGTTGTTTTTTGTTTCATCGATGACATTGTTATCTGTAGTTCCGATCTCCCCACACATTTTTTGTTAATGAACCGTGTTTTAGACAAATTAAAATTTGCAAATTTGACAATAAATTTAGAAAAATGTAATTTCTTTAGAAATTCCCTTAAATATTTGGGTTATGTGGTTGACGAACATGGCTTGAGAACAGATCCGGATAAGGTAGAGGCAATATTAAATTTTCGTACACCTACATCAGCACATGATGTAAAGGTATTCTTGGGAACTTGCTCTTGGTACCGTCGATTTATTAGGAATTTTTCCACCATCGCTGCACCGTTAAATAGACTCACGAGCAAAGGTAAGAAAGCTCCGAAGTTTGAGTGGAGTGAAGATGCCGAAAATTCTTTTAATACATTAAAGAATGCATTAGTTTCAGCACCAATCTTAGCAGTTCCAGATTTCAACAAACCTTTTGTAGTACATTGTGATGCTTCTGCGTATGGGTTAGGAGGAATGTTGTCTCAAGAAGTTGAGGGTCATGATCATCCAGTAGCATATGTTAGTAGATCTTTATCAAAAACTGAAAGAAATTATAGTGCTACAGAAAGGGAAGCTCTTGCTGTACTTTTTGCTGTGGAGAAGTTCCAGGCGTATTTGGGTTCTCGTGTTTTTAAAGTTATCACAGATCATGCGTCATTAAGGTGGTTTATGAATTTGGAAAACCCTTCTGGTAGACTTGCACGATGGGGATGTAGATTGTCGCAGTACAACTTCGAAATTGAACATAGGAAGGGTACTGACAATGTAGTCCCGGATGCATTGTCACGACTTATGAACGTGGATGTGATAAATGTTACTGACAGTGGAGAGAATGATGAATGGTATGATAGGGTTTACAACAACTGTAAAAGTTTCCCTAGGAATACTCCAAATTTTTGTATTAATGACAATAAATTATTTAGATTCAGTAAAAGTAAATATAGTTTAACACGGGAATTTGATTGGAAGGAAGTAGTTCGAAAGGGTAAACGGAAAAATTTGATTAAAGAATATCATAATGAACCAACCGCTGGTCATTTAGGGGTATTTAAAACACATAGACGGATCTGTTTAAGATTTTATTGGCCTGGTATGTTTAAAGATATCCAGGATTATATAAAAAATTGTGATGTTTGTGCAGCTTATAAACATTCTACAAAAGCTACACCAGGTTTAATGGGACAACCGAAGATGTGTAATAGGCCGTTTCAGGTAGTTTCAGCCGATTTAGTAGGTCCTTTACCTCGGTCGCGTTCCGGCTACACATTCCTTTTGGTTGTCACATGTTGTTTTTCAAAGTATACACTCTTATTTCCACTTCGTCGTGCTACGAGTGCTTGGGTTGCTAGAAAGTTCGAGGAAGGTATTATACTAGCTCATGGGGTTCCGGAAACAGTAATTGTAGATAATGGTGTACAATTCACTGGATCTGAGTTCCGTCATCTACTTAACCGGTATAATATTCCCAAACAGCACTACGGCCCTCGTTACACGCCGCAAGTGAACCTTGTAGAACGTTACAACAAAACTGTCATGACTGCTGTAGCGTCGTACGTAGAAGAAAATCACAGATCGTGGGATGAACATCTTTTAAAAATTCAGTTTGCTATTAACAGCGCTGTAAATGAGTCCACGGGATTTTCTCCTTTCTTTTTAGTGCACGCTAGAGAACCAGTGTTAAATGGTAACTTTTACAAGGACACTGATAAGGAGTACGGTGTAGGTATGCCGCGCGAGGATTATGCTGGTGAATTCGGATGTTTACGCGATGTTTTTGACAAAGTTCGTGGCCATCTATTTAAGGCCCATGCCAAAAATGCTACGCATTATAATTTAAGGCGTCGAAACGCCAAGTTTTCGGTAGGAGATATAGTTTGGAAAGCAACCTACACTCACAGCGATGCTGAAAAATTTCGCATGGCTAAATTAGCACCGAAATATGAGAAGTGTAGGGTTAGGCGTGTTCTGTCTCCGTTAGTTTATGAATTGGAAAGACTAAATGGTCATCCAATTGGTTCGTGGCATATTAAAGATTTTAAGGCATAAAGTAAGATTAGTTGCAGCACAGAAATCGTTTACAGTTGCGTTTAAATAATATATATATTTAAACTCAAAAGTGGTAGGTTGTGGTAAACAGTTTGAAATTTGTATTACTACTCAAATATGATAGATGTGAAGTATGAACAATAGATGCATGAAAGGTTGTATGAATTTGAATGAAACGATTCGTTCGAAGTTGTGCTGAGACAATCATCGCCAAATCGTTTTTTTTTTGCAAGTTGGGTTGCATATTCCATATAGCTGTACAGCTGTGGTTTTTTTTTTTTGTTTGTGAACTTCCAGTTTTTTGTTATATTATAACATTTTTCTTCTTCTTAATTACAGAAGTGAAAAGGTGGGAGGTATCACGGTTTTGGTATATAATACGATATTATATAACATTTTTTTCTTCTTAATTTGCTAATTTTGGTTGGAAGGAAGTTATGGTTTTTTGTTTTAGGAAATTTTTTTGTGGTTTAGGACACAACGTGTTTGGTAGTTCTGAATTTATTAAGATATTTTCAAAAATTGTTTAGTGTTTTCAGTACATAGCCCCGACCTCGATATGTCGTTAAACTCTCGTACACTTCAAAAAAGAATCTCTCTTGAGATCCTTTTGGTATTTTTTTTGAAGTGTAATTATTGTGATCTTGTTGTGTACCCATATTTGTTTAGATGTCATAAAAGTAAATAATACAGTGTAGTAGCTCAGTTTAAAGATTTTCGGTTTTAGATTCAAGGACATATATAGATTCATTTGTAATCAATTTACTAACACACTAACGTACTAACCTACTAACAATTTACTAACAAACTAACAACTAAATTGAATAAAAGGGTAAAGAAAAAAATAAGGAAGTAAGTTAGAGTTGAAATTTATTTTATTGTTCTTTGTTTTTTTTGGTACGTACACAACAAGATCATGATATTTTAGGATATATTTTTATATATATATATATATATTTGTTTAAAGGATGAATATGTTGGTTATGTATATTTTTTTTTTAAGATTGGTTTATATATTTTTTTGTCCGGACAGATGGGTTTATTTAGGAATGTTAAGATCGGTCCTGATTGTTGGAAAAATTTGGTATGAGAACACTGGTTGGAATATGAAGATGTTGATCTGTTTAGTAGCTGTTGCGCTTAAACATTTTTTTATTTTTTTTGTTTTTAGTTCACGCTAGCTGTCTACGTTGGGTTTTAGTTTTGGTTTTTTGGTATAGGAGTTTTATGACAGATAGCTAGTCGTTGGGTTTTCCCTCACGTGCCTTCAATGTATGTGCCGTGAGTTTGTTTTTTCTTTTATGAATTAATATTATTTTTTTTTGATAATGGTTTGTTTTCTCAATGTTTTTTCTCAATGTTAGTTTTCTGCAGTTTTTTTTTCAGATTGTAGAGAGTCATCGCTGAGGGCAGCGAACGGCTCGAGCAGCTGTGAGCAGCTGTGAGCCTTTTCGTTGGAAGGGGGGTATTGTAACGTTGTGGATTTTAGTAGGATTTTGAATTTCGCGCTTTATTGTCATTCTTGAGTTTCATACTGGTGGCGACATCTAGTTTTGAAAAGTGAAGACTTTTTCTACCGACATGTAAAAAATTAAATATTTATCTTTTAAATTTACGTTTTGTTTTGAGCTTACATGTTTGTAGAAAAATGCTACATGGCAATAATGTTGTATGTAATACTCATATATCAACGTTTCGAAGTATTTTGGAAAAAATATATTTTTTTTTAGGGAATTTATACATGGGGTATGAGTAAATTTTCAGAGGAGTGTTATCCAATCACAGCAAAGCGTCATTTGCAGTTTTGGCAAATCAGAGAGGAGCTTCAACATGTAAATTACGAGAGTGGGGTCAATGACCACAGCAAGGGAAAAATTATACAAATTTGGTAGTTTTTCATAAGTTTGGGAGATTTGAAGTTCAGGAGTTTTGTTTTAATTTGGGTTAATTAGGGTCGTAGAAATTCTGTAATATTTTTATATAAGTTCTAAAGGATTATTAGACCTTATTGTAAGTGAAAATTTGGTATTTCTCGTTCGAATTGCGATTTGAGTGTTCATGGATTGGTAACTTTTTGAATGGAGTTTTGGAATTTTCATTTCAAGCAGGTGCTGGGAACACCGTTGGTTTCGTTCCTTTTGTCAACTTAATGCCGAGGTGATGGCAGTGTTGAGATCAAATTTTATTTGTATTGCGGTTTAATGGCCATGTAAGGCTTAAATTTACTCGTTAAATAGCACCAACATATTCAGGTGAGTGAGTGATATGTTTTGATTTCATAATCGAATGTCGACAAATATATTTTTATGGTTGTCATTTATATCCATGTTTCTTTTCAGCATTTAGTTAAAAATGTACTGAAAAACCATATAAGGAAGGGGTGGGATGCAGCATTATTGGAAATATCCGAGGAAATAATCTGGTAAGTTTCCCCACCATTGTATGAGACCACCTGGTTAACCTATAAAATGTGCTAATAGCATTTTATCTTTATTGTTTCAGCAATGGGTTGTATTTTAACTTCAAGTTGTATTTCTCATCAAGTTGTATCTTGAATAGTATGGATCTTTATTTTCATCTGTGACAATTTAATTTTTTCTACATGATCCTATTTACATAAGGAGTTCATAACATATACCTTATATACAACATGAGTATGGATTGATGTGATCCATCTGTCTGCGGTACGGTTTTGGCCTGGACTGGAAGGTGGTACCTGTCCGGTTCACAAGCAGGAAGTTCCCCGAGTGTGCCGATGCAATGCCACATCAGCAGGAATTAAGTAATATAAAGTAAACCTGGCATATAAGGTATTCCTAATGTTTCCTTATTATAATAATTTGTAAAGAGACATAGTTTCTCAATATAAAATTTTGGTGGTATAATCAGATAATCTATAATCTCGATACAATTGTAACTAGATAACAAGTATTCTTTTTTTTGTAACGTGTAACCTTTACCTATATAAACAGAACCTCACCAAGCGACCCCTGTCGACTGAGCATATATTTTTATGTATAAATAAAGCATTATCAGGAATCTATATCTTTTTATTGCAGTGCATGTGTTTCGTTTCCTCAACAACCGATTAAGAGATTCTACACCTTCAGTGTAAATCTCACATTAGAGATTCTTCTTCTTTCTTTCTTTTTTTTGTCCCTCCTGGTTCACCGGGGACCGGGAGTGTGACACGTGCATTCCATATAGGCAAATAAGCAATGCTTACCTCATAAGATTCAATAATATGATATATTGATTCAATTAAACTACATAATCATTTTAAATAAAAATCCTAACCTAACATTCAATACAAAATTTCACACTTAGCCGCGCAGGCACTCGCGAGTTCGTGTAACAAATTCACGCACACTAAAACGATTTCGGCATATGCATACACGCACACACACTTCTTTAGGATAATACGACGAAAGCATAAATCCCGTTTTTGCTATGCGTAGCACACTGACATTTGACATTCGCGATTTATGGACCAAAAGTAACCATACCTACTCTGTTGTGACACTAGTAACCCAGCCAAATTAAAAAACTACAGTTTACCAACGTTAGAGCAACTCAAATATAACTTCGCAATTTATTTGTATTGTTTTGTTTATGGTTTGGCTGGCATTGCATAGGGTTACCGTACTTTGACAAAATTTATTATCGATAGATTCAAATCGATATGACTGATATCGATTAAAAAAAATATATACAAGGTCGATCCTTAGAAAATCAATATTTATATTTTATATTATGATATAAAATATATTTCTTAGTTTTCTTATTTTTAAAAATGCACTGTTTATTAGGTCACTAATAATAATTAAACGAATATCGTTATTCGATTAAACTTACACTGTCGAGATTTTAAGAAAAACAACGATTTAGACGCCCTCCCATCGATTTCGGCATTGATGAGAGAGAAAGAGAGTAACTTGTGCTAAATCCAAAAAAACTTTAATATTTAACATAATACTGCAAAAAATAATCGATTCGAAAATTCAAAATAGGATATTATGGTCTCGTTAAAATCGATTTCCGATCTTTTAATTTAGTGGCGATCTTAAGATCGATCCGTATCTCCAAACACGATTTAAAAGATCGAATATTGATTAAAAATCGATCGATTCAACCGAGGCTGGAAACCCTAGTTTGGCTTTTTTTTTCAATATTTGTTCATGACCATGGACACAAAGTCCTTCAGTCGCATACATTTTATTTATAATATCACTTTCATTTACCTAGTCCGCACATTAACTTTTACATAGTCCGCATTATCAGTCACCGTTCAGTCGTGTTTTAGTAAAATGGTGGTCACTGTACTAAAACTTTTCACGAACTTTTTTAGACAACTTGTAAAAGCACGATACACATAATTCATTCCATTTCACTAGTGCACGTGGATTGATCTATATTGGATAAAATACCACCGATAATTATAACTCCGAAAACCAATGCACGCCACTGTCTCTGATTTACTTCAATAAATTGGTTCAAATAAATGCTGCAACCGTAAAACAAACACCCCATTTTTGTATTATGCTCACTTTTATTTGACAATGGTAACAAGAATTGTCGAAACATCTAAGCATTTTGAATACTCCTAAATCTTTATTATTTATTAACTTGTAATTCAAATAATCTTATGAAAAAAAATGAGTTTAGCTGTAATTAATATTAGTTGAATTTAGACATAAATGATAACTCATGGTCCAATAACCTTCAGTGGATAGAAACAAGAAAATTTTGACTGAAACCACTATCTCCGACAGTTATTTAATAACTAACGTTCAAAATAAAGCACCAAACCAACCGCGATACTACATAAGGCAGGTATTTAATTGAAAACTTTAAGATTCCTGTTTGAATATTAAGAGGATATATGCTACCCGGCCGCGCTCGAATTTAGGTATTTGCCAGCGCCAAGCCGAGTCAACGCGGGGCCAACATTGGTGCGGCTCCTCCGCCAACTTACTTACTGCGCGCGTTATTATTTGATACTTTTCAGTATGGCTTCATGTCGATCGATGTAGACAAAACAAGATGTAGATGTAAACAAGGTATCTGGTAGGTTGAATTAGGTTATAAGTAGTTATATAGTACAATGTACTGAATATTGTTTTTTTACACTAGTAAACAAAGTAGTTCAGGTACCTATATAATTTGTTATCCAATTAAACTTTTATTTGGTTTTATTTTGTTAAAATAATTCTATATTATTATTAATATAATTATAATAGCAACCCGCCCCGGCTCCCCACGGGTGCAATGTCGTGTGGTGCCGAGCGATTTGCACGCCCGCCCGCGCGCCCCTCTCGACCCCCCCGGTCACGGTATCGCGAATTGAGAGATTTGAGAGACTCTTGGACCATATAACATGAATCTTTGCTCAACATTGAAAAAAAGTGTCCGCCATTTTGAACTATTTTATTACAGGTCCGATTGCTATCAAAATTGATATTTGAGAGACTCTTGTACCATATAACATGAATCTTTGCACAAAATTGAAAAAACAATCCGCCATTTTGAACTATTTTGTTACAGGTCCGATTGCTCCCAAAATTGATATTTGAGAGACTCTTGAACCATATAACAAGAACCTTTGCTCAAATTTGAAAAAAGTGTCCGCCATTTTGAACTATTTTGTTACAGGTCCGATTGCTCCCAAAATTGATATTTGAGAGACTCTTGAACCATATAACAAGAACTTTTGCTCAAATTTGAAAAAAGTGTCCGCCATTTTGAACTATTTTGTTACTGGTCAGATTGCTATCAAAATTGATATTTGAGAGACTCTTGGACCATATAACATGAATCTTTGCTCAAAATTGAAAAAAAAGTATCCGCCAATTTGAACTATTTTATTACAGGTCCAATTGCTATCAAAATTGATATTTGAGAGACTCTTGTACCATATAACTTGAATCTTTGCACAAAATTGAAAAAAGTATCCGCCATTTTGACCTATTTTGTTACAGGTCCGATTGCTCTCAAAGTTGATATTTGAGAGACTCTTGTACCATATAACATGAATCTTTGCACAAAATTGAAAAAAGTGTCCGCCATTTTGAACAATTTTATTACAGGTCCGATTGCTCCCAAAATTGATATTTGAGAGACTCTTGAACCATATAACATGAATTTCCATTTTGTACATGAAAAAATATCAATGTCTATAAAAGTAGAATTGTATGACTCAACCATACGGCGCAAAGGGCAGCGTAGTCCAGAATTCGTACGACAGGTATTTACTGCAAAGAGAGTTCCTGCACGAGCACTACGTTTGTTGATAGTTCGAAGCACTACGTAGCATAGTTTACTCGTGAGGTCTATTGCGTCCATATTGTTGTGGACAATGCCATGCAGAGTATTCGCTTGCAGATATTCACGTCTAGCTTCTAAGGAGAGAAGTTTGAACTTATCTAATAGTTGTGAATATGATAACTGTGACCAAGCATCTATAGTACATAGATCGCAAGAACTTGCGATCTTGCTTACAAGAATCTCTCAAATATCAATTTTGATAGCAATTGGACCTGTAACAAAATAGTTCAAAATGGCGGACACTTTTTTTCAATTTTGTGCAAAGATTCATGTTATATGGTACAAGAGTCTCTCAAATATCAATTTTGTGAGCAATCAGACCAGTTAAAATAATTCAAAACGGCGGACACTTTTTTGGATTTTGAAAAAAGATTCGTGTTTTGTAATCCCAAGGCCTGTCAAATCTCAATTTTGAGAGCAATCGGACCAGTAACTAAATAGTTCAAAATGGCGGACACTTTTTTCAATTTTTAGCGAAGAGTAATGTTATATGGTCCAAGATTCTCTCAAATATCAATTTTGAGAGCAATCGGACCAGTAACAAAATAGTTCAAAATGGCGAACACTTTTCTTAAAATTTGTGCAAAGATTCATGTTATATGGTACAAGAGTCTCTTAAATATCAATTTTGTGAGCAATCAGACCAGTTAAAATAATTCAAAACGGCGGACACTTTTTGGATTTTGAAAAAAGATTCGTGTTTTGTAATCCCAAGGCCTGTCAAATCTCAATTTTGAGAGCAATCGGACCAGTAACTAAATAGTTCAAAATGGCGGACACTTTTTTTCAATTTTTAGCGAAGAGTAATGTTGTATGGTCCAAGATTCTCTCAAATATCAATTTTGAGAGCAATCGGACCAGTAACAAAATAGTTCAAAATGACGGACACTTTTCTTAAAATTTGTGCAAAGATTCATGTTATATGGTTCAAGAGTCTCTCAAAAATCAATTTTGAGAGCAATCGGACCTGTAACAAAATAGTTCAAAATGGCGGACACTTTTTTCAATTTTGAGCAAAGATTCATGTTATATGGTTCAAGCGTCCCTCAAATATCAATTTTGAGAGTAATCGAACCAGTAACAAAATAGTTCAAAATGGCGGACACTTTTCTTAAAATTTGTGCAAAGATTCATGTTATATGGTACAAGAGTCTCTCAAATATCAATTTTGTGAGCAATCGGACCTGTAATAAATAGTTCAAAATGGCGGACACTTTTTTCAATTTTGTGCAAAGATTCATGTTATATGGTCCAAGAGTCTCTCAAATATCAATTTTGTGAGCAATCAGACCAGTTACAAAATAATTCAAAATGGCGGACACATTTTTGGATTTTTAAAAAAGATTCGTGTTTTGTAATCCCAAGGCCTGTCAAATCTCAATTTTGAGAGCAATCGGACCAGTAACTAAATAGTTCAAAATGGCGGACACTCTTTTTTCAATTTTGAGCAAAGATTCATGTTATATGGTCCAAGCGTCCCTCAAATATCAATTTTGAGAGCAATCGGACCAGTTACAAAATAATTCAAAATGGCGGACACATTTTTGGATTTTGAAAAAGATTCGTGTTTTGTAATCCCAAGGCCTGTCAAATCTCAATTTTGAGAGCAATCGGACCAGTAACTAAATAGTTCAAAATGGCGTACACTTTTTTTAATTTTGAGCAAAGATTCATGTTATATGGTCCAAGCGTCCCTCAAATATCAATTTTGAGAGTAATCGGACCAGTAACAAAATAGTTCAAAATGGCGGACACTTTTCTTAAAATTTGTGCAAAGATTCATGTTATATGGTCCAAGCGTCTCTCAAATATCAATTTTGAGAGCAATCAGACCAGTAACAAAATAGTTCAAAATGGCGGACACTCTTTTCAAATTTGTGCAACGATTCATGTTATATGGTCCAAGAGTCTCTCAAATATCAATTTTGAGAGCAATCAGACCAGTAACAAAATAGTTCAAAATGGCGGACACTCTTTTCAAATTTGTGCAAAGATTCATGTTATATGGTTCAAGAGTCTCTCAAATATCAATTTTGAGAGCAATCAGACCAGTAGCAAAATAGTTCAAAATGGCGGACAATTTTTTTCAATTTTGAGCGAAGAGTAATGTTATATGGTCCAAGAGTCTCTCAAATATCAATTTTGAGAGCAATCAGACCAGTAACAAAATAGTTCAAAATGGCGGACAATTTTTTTTCAAATTTGAGCGAAGATTCATGTTATATGGTTCAAGAGTCTCTCAAATATCAATTTTGAGAGCAATCGGACCTGTAACAAAATAGTTCAAAATGGCGGACACTTTTTTCAATTTTGAGCAAAGATTCATGTTATATGGTTCAAGCGTCCCTCAAATATCAATTTTGAGAGTAATCGGACCAGTAACAAAATAGTTCAAAATGGCGGACATATTTTTTGGATTTTGAAAAAAGATTCGTGTTTTTTAATCCCAAGGCCTCTCAAATCTAAATTTTGAGAGCAATCGGACCAGTAACTAAATAGTTCAAAATGGCGGACACTTTTTTTAAATTATGTGCTAAGATTCATGTTATATGGTCCAAGAGTCTCTCAAATATCAATTTTGAGAGCAATCAGACCAGTAACAAAATAGTTCAAAATGGCGGACACTCTTTTCAAATTTGTGCAACGATTCATGTTATATGGTCCAAGAGTCTCTCAAATATCAATTTTGAGAGCAATCAGACCAGTAACAAAATAGTTCAAAATGGCGGACACTCTTTTCAAATTTGTGCAAAGATTCATGTTATATGGTTCAAGAGTCTCTCAAATATCAATTTTGAGAGCAATCAGACCAGTAACAAAATAGTTCAAAATGGCGGACAATTTTTTTCAATTTTGAGCGAAGAGTAATGTTATATGGTCCAAGCGTCTCTCAAATATCAATTTTGAGAGCAATCAGACCAGTAACAAAATAGTTCAAAATGGCGGACAATTTTTTTCAATTTTGAGCGAAGAGTAATGTTATATGGTCCAAGCGTCTCTCAAATATCAATTTTGAGAGCAATCAGACCAGTAACAAAATAGTTCAAAATGGCGGACACTTTTTTTCAATTTTGAAAAAAGATTCGTGTTGTAATCCCAAGGCCTGTCAAATCTCAATTTTGAGAGCAATCGGACCAGTAACTAAATAGTTCAAAATGGCGGACACTTTTTTTCAATTTTGAAAAAAGATTCGTGTTGTAATCCCAAGGCCTGTCAAATCTCAATTTTGAGAGCAATCGGACCAGTAACTAAATAGTTCAAAATGGCGGACACTTTTTTTCAATTTTGAGCAAAGATTCATGTTATATGGTCCAAGCGTCTCTCAAATATCAATTTTGAGAGCAATCAGACCAGTAACAAAATAGTTCAAAATGGCGGACACTCTTTTCAAATTTGTGCAACGATTCATGTTATATGGTCCAAGAGTCTCTCAAATATCAATTTTGAGAGCAATCAGACCAGTAACAAAATAGTTCAAAATGGCGGACACTCTTTTCAAATTTGTGCAAAGATTCATGTTATATGGTTCAAGAGTCTCTCAAATATCAATTTTGAGAGCAATCAGACCAGTAACAAAATATTTCAAAATGGCGGACAATTTTTTTCAATTTTGAGCGAAGAGTAATGTTATATGGTCCAAGAGTCTCTCAAATATCAATTTTGAGAGCAATCAGACCAGTAACAAAATAGTTCAAAATGGCGGACAACTTTTTTTCAAATTTGAGCAAAGATTCATGTTATATGGTTCAAGAGTCTCTCAAATATCAATTTTGAGAGCAATCGGACCTGTAACAAAATAGTTCAAAATGGCGGACACTTTTTTCAATTTTGAGCAAAGATTCATGTTATATGGTTCAAGCGTCCCTCAAATATCAATTTTGAGAGTAATCGGACCAGTAACAAAATAGTTCAAAATGGCGGACATATTTTTTGGATTTTGAAAAAAGATTCGTGTTTTGTAATCCCAAGGCCTCTCAAATCTAAATTTTGAGAGCAATCGGACCAGTAACTAAATAGTTCAAAATGGCGGACACTTTTTTAAATTATGTGCTAAGATTCATGTTATATGGTCCAAGAGTCTCTCAAATATCAATTTTGAGAGCAATCAGACCAGTAACAAAATAGTTCAAAATGGCGGACACTCTTTTCAAATTTGTGCAAAGATTCATGTTATATGGTTCAAGAGTCTCTCAAATATCAATTTTGAGAGCAATCAGACCAGTAACAAAATAGTTCAAAATGGCGGACAATTTTTTTCAATTTTGAGCGAAGAGTAATGTTATATGGTCCAAGAGTCTCTCAAATATCAATTTTGAGAGCAATCAGACCAGTAACAAAATAGTTCAAAATGGCGGACATTTTTTCAATTTTGAGCAAAGATTCATGTTATATGGTTCAAGCGTCCCTCAAATATCAATTTTGAGAGTAATCGGACCAGTAACAAAATAGTTCAAAATGGCGGACACTTTTCTTAAAATTTGTGCAAAGATTCATGTTATATGGTACAAGAGTCTCTCAAATATCAATTTTGTGAGCAATCGGACCTGTAATAAATAGTTCAAAATGGCGGACACTTTTTTCAATTTTGTGCAAAGATTCATGTTATATGGTCCAAGAGTCTCTCAAATATCAATTTTGTGAGCAATCAGACCAGTTACAAAATAATTCAAAATGGCGGACACATTTTTGGATTTTGAAAAAAAAATCGTGTTTTGTAATCCCAAGGCCTGTCAAATCTCAATTTTGAGAGCAATCGGACCAGTAAGTAAATAGTTCAAAATGGCGGACACTTTTTTTCAATTTTGAGCAAAGATTCATGTTATATGGTCCAAGCGTCCCTCAAATATCAATTTTGAGAGCAATCGGACCAGTTACAAAATAATTCAAAATGGCGGACACTTTTTTGGAATTTGAAAAAAGATTCGTGTTTTGTAATCCCAAGGCCTGTCAAATCTCAATTTTGAGAGCAATCGGACCAGTAACTAAATAGTTCAAAATGGCGGACACTTTTTTTCAATTTTGAGCAAAGATTCATGTTATATGGTCCAAGCGTCCCTCAAATATCAATTCTGAGAGAAATCGGACCAGTAACAAAATAGTTCAAAATGGCGGACACTTTTTTTCAAATTTGAGCAAAGATTCATGTTATATGGTACAAGAGTCTCTCAATTATCAATTTTGATAGCAATCGGACCTGTAACAAAATAGTTCAAAATGGCGGACATTTTTTTTTCAATTTTGAGCTTTGATTCATGTTATATGGTTCAAGAGTCTCTCAAATATCAATTTTGAGAGCAATCGGACCAGTAACTAAATAGTTCAAATTGGCGGACACATTTTTTGGATTTTGAAAAAAGATTCGTGTTTTTTAATCCCAAGGCCTCTCAAATCTCAATTTTGAGAGCAATCGGACCAGTAACTAAATAGTTCAAAATGGCGGACGCTTTTTTAAATTATGAGCGAAGATTCATGTTATATGGTTCAAGAGTCTCTCAAATATCAATTTTGAGAGCAATCGGACCTGTAACAAAATAGTTCAAAATGGCGGACACTTTTTTCAATTTTGAGCAAAGATTCATGTTATATGGTTCAAGCGTCCCTCAAATATCAATTTTGAGAGTAATCGGACCAGTAACAAAATAATTCAAAATGGCGGACACATTTTTGGATTTTGAAAAAAGATTCGTTTTTTGTAATCCCAAGGCCTCTCAAATCTCAATTTTGAGAGCAATCGGACCAGTAACTAAATAGTTCAAAATGGCGGACACTTTTTTAATTTTTTTTGCAATGATTCTTGATATATGGTAAAGAGTCTCTCAATTATCAATTTTGATAGCAATCGGACCTGTAACAAAATAGTTCAAAATGGCGGACACTTTTTTAAATTATGAGCTAAGATTCATGTTATATGTTCAAATATCAATTTTGAGAGTAATCAGACCAGTAACTAAATAGTTCAAAATGGCGGACACTTTTTTAAATTATGTGCTAAGATTCATGTTATATGGTCCAAGAGTCTCTCAAATCTCAATTTTGAGAGCAATCGGACCAGTAACTAAATAGTTCAAAATGGCGGACTCTTTTTTAAATTATGAGCAAAGATGCATGTTTTGTGGTCCCAAGGTCTCACAAATATCTTTTTTTTTATACCATAAAGTCGGTAAACAAGCATACCGTCCGACTGATGGTAAGCGGTTACCGTAGCCAAAATATCACTACGTATAATATTGCCCTTAGTGATATGATAGGTAATAATCACAGACTACGGAGGACATATTCTCGCTCACAAAAAACTGTGTCTATGGAGTCGGCCACCTCTCACGCACACCTTAGTTGGCTATTCCGCGGGAAATTAGACTCTGTCGCCGTTTACACAGAGTCGATTACTCGCGCTCAACTAATGTGTGGATGTGTGCGTGCCGGCTTGTACGTACAGCGTGGTGGCCGACTCGAGTGACACATTTTTTTGTTAGCGAGAATATATCCGACTTTTTTTTATATCTGTGGTAATAATGCATTCTAGTGGTGAAAGATCGGTACAGTAGTTTTTGAGTTTATTGAAATTACAAACAAACAAAACATACAAAAATACATCTTTTCTTTTATCGTATTATTATTAGAGTATATAAACGGAGGAAAATTCAAACATAAGGCCGCCCTTATAATATGACAAATTTATCCATTACTTCTGATTGGCATTGATCGATCGTGCCTTTCTGGGGTCGATGATTTCCGGTAGAAGACATTTATTAACTATAACAAACAAAAATAATAATATTTGTCAGCTATAATTCAAAACAGTTACCATTTATCAATATAACTTAACTTACCCTAGTGGTATCAAAAGTGGTAAGAGCGCGCTATAATGCGGGCGATTGTACCAATACTCTCAATCGTAATAATATGTTGGCGAACTTAGCGCGCGGAAAACAGAGCGATACGTCCTCTCTCTGAGACGGCGGAGCCGGGTCTGCCGAGCCGTGGCCTCCGCAATCGATTTATATAGCAGTTTTAAAATATTCGGTATAAAATAATTATAATATTTTTACGGATTTTTTTAATTTACTAATTTTAAGCATGAACTGCTGCGTATTAATAAATAGTAATTATGAAGTTTGACGAACGATTTCCATATTATAAACGGCGCTAAACATCGATAAAAATCTTAATTTTTACGCAGTTTTATTTTGTCATTTTCATAACAAAAATGTACTAAACGTTATGATGCTATCTTCAAGAAAAATAGAAGACAATATGTACTTTTCAACATGTATTTTTGTATTTTTTTGTTTCAAGTACTTTCAATACCTATTTGACTGCAAAGACAGCATGTTCCGTAAAATTCAAAAAAGGTCTCTCAAGGAACTGCTCTAAACTAATTAACAAATAGTCAATTTAATGTTATTTCTTCAAGAAAAGTAGAAAAATAAATGTCCTATTGGATTTACGACAACACAAATGAATAACTATCAATATAACTGAGTATTTTCACACCGAAAACCTGGAATATTGCGGCATTGTGCGTTATTACGTTATAAACGCTCTTAATTATTATTTCTGTTATTAAAAGCACCGATGAAAGCCGTTGCGAAGTTACGTCCAATATCGGAGAAACTCTGCCTCAAGTGTTGTTGATTTGTGTGAAACTATTTTTAATTTCCCCCAGGGCTGGACTCATTTATTAGTTTCGGTTCGCAGTGAGCGACATCTGCGCTGGACTTATACGCCGCCGCGCCGGACCGACAGATGGCGCTGCAAAACATAAAATGCTGGCCTCGCACAAAAAATATGGACACACTTCAGCAATCAAATACGTGGGTCGGCCATTTTTTCGTGCCAGCTACGCGGGAATGGCAATAAAAATAGTTCGATTTATGTGACGCTATCACAGTTTCCGTGTTCCAGTGAATTTTCATTATGAGTCCAGTTGAATTGTTGGTGTAAAATTATAAAAACGGCTATTGTTTGTGCTGGCATGAAATTTATTTCACTGCAATGTTCTTTGGAATGTGAAATGTTCATACGTAAAGCGCTTTGTGGAGGCCCCCTTTGCCAGATGGGCAGATGACCTGGAAAGCGAGTGTGAAGTTACTGTATGCAGAAGGTTAAATAACCGTTTGATACAGACATTCATTTGGAATGGTCCATGCTCAGAGGACGTTTGTACACTGATAATGATCATGACTGATACTGAATATTGTATCCATTTTCATCATCCATAAATATTTTAAGGGCTCAAGACAATATATCAAAATACCTCGTCGATTATCTAATTACTAAGCAATTTTCGTGAAATCTAAACCACGTGTAAGTTTTAGCATAATGAGTTTTGTTAACCGTCGGAACAATTAAAAACTTTTGTAATTTAATTTATGCTTATAATAGACCCAGGCATGTTGGAATGTGTAATGATATTAAAACTTTGTACCAACATTAGTTGGATAATATTCTCGTAAGAAAACATTTTTCTTTTAGCGTCAAAGTTAGAGGGTTTACATTCATCAACGAAACGGTTCCAATTCGGAGAAGATAGCGTCCTTGTGACGATTATAACCATTTTATCATTGATAATGAATATAATAGAGAATAGAACTCCAGGAGGTCATCCTTTAATTCGAGTAAGTACTATTTCCTGAGATATTTTCTTCGAAGGATTACTTTGTAAGCTTTTGGGCATATTAAATCAGCATTCAAAAGACTAGGTAATTAAAGTATATTTTTGCATTACAGTGTTACAATACGCAGCTTCTGAATAAATTGGGTCAGTATTTTTTACGAGGTCTTTGTCGTAAAATGTGAAAGGCATTGTAGCAAAATTCATATTTACGTATCCGTTCCGCGTTTCTTTGTAGCATGAAAATCAGCCTCAGACCAAAATATTTTCATTAGGTATTCTTAGTGGTTCTTACCTTTCTTATCCTGTATCTAAAGGAGTTATGTGATATTGCGAAACCGACCGACAGAGTATATAGGAAATATGAGCACCTAATATCTTGGGTACAAAGTTTCACATTAGGTATTATTAAATCTTTTTTGTGTCCATTTTATTGCGATGCGCCAATACCTCAACAAGGCTGGTTTTTTACTAACTTATTGTTGAACTTCGGATCTCATTTTGGCACAATTCATTCCGAAAACGTGTTTCAACAAGCATATCCAATGTAATTTTCCTTTGCGTATAACAGGAAAAGCGTTTTATATTCTACTAAACGATAGAATCATCATCAGAATAAGAATCAGAGCCTAGAAAGACTTTAAAATGGAATCGCATACGAAATCAGAGTACCAGGCTGGCATAGAATGTCGCAGATATGAGCCGGGCTGCTCGCCAAATGTCACCTCATTTAGGTCAATGCGGCCCACTGCGATCGTATCGCAATTCTCCTCGACTTTATATCGCTCGAGACGTATGCTCGCGATATTGTGAGCGACTTTTAAGTGCTGGATGATTGAAATGGATTCCTGACGAGTTACATGTGGGTTTTTAACATTACTATAGATACATGAAGCTTAGAAGATTATTTTAACAACTCTCCTTTATTTTAAGCTTTTTTCTGAAGGGTATTGTTAATGTTGGTAATCAAAAATGTGTCTTGATACTTGCAAACTATATAGTTGCTTAGTACTATGGTTTCCGTAGTCTACCATTAAAGTACCCCATCATTCATTCATTCATTCATTCATTGTAGTGGGCTCTTCTTTTCCGCAAATAGGCCGCTCAGGTGGGCCCTTTTTGCGTGAAGAAATCGCCGGCTACATCTCTAGCCAGCTTAGCTCCGCCCAGAAGCGCAGGACCTTCCTGGGCTGTCCACAGGCTTCGCGGAGCGACCTCACAGGTCCGAGGATTTGTGCCCGTTGTTCTGCCACTCCCTCGCATTCCAGGATGACGTGGGCGGCCGTTTCCTCTGTCCCCATGCAGACCCTGCACAGAGGACTATTGGTAACACCTATAAAAGATAGATGTCGGTTTAGCGGTAAATGTCCCGTTAGGGTTCCTACGATAGTGCGTAGGTCCTTACGGTTTAAGTGTAGCAGATTTCTAGTCAGTCGCTTGTCATACGTAGACAGCGCCATCTTAGATTGCCTGCAGTTTTTGACATTAGACCATTGGTTAGTATGTTGATCTAGAGTTCTTTTACGCGTCCAAGCCTTGAGCTGGCTAAAGGGGAGCGGGAGTATTGGCTCTTGGCCTACCGCGTTGGAATTCGACCCAGCTTTAGCCAGCTCATCAGCTGCGTCGTTACCATGGGATCCGCTGTGGCCCTTGATCCATTGTAGTGTGACTTTATTCTTGGTTGCGATTACCTCGAGGGCACGATGGCAGTATGAGTCCTGAGTCTATGCGGTTGTTGCTTAATGCTTTCAGGACCGCATTGCTGTCAGTGAGGATCTTTAGGGTGTAACCCTCCATTCTCCTATTGTTTATAGCAGAGGCTGCTTTCGTAATGGCTACACATTCACATTGGAATATGGAGCTATGAGCACCTAGTGCCGCTGATATGTGTATGTTCAGGTCCGGTGAAAATACTCCAGCTCCGGTACCTTTGTTCATTTTGGAACCGTCTGTGTACACTCTAATCTCGTGTATGCCAGATTGGTCCTTTGGTTCTTCATGTAACTTCACCTTATAGTGACGGTCAAAGACATGTGTTTTAGGGATGCGGTCACACGGTGCCTCCGTGAGCGGCTGGTAGTCAGCGATGCCCACTAGTATTTCCGAGTGTGATCCTTTAGTGCTAGTTTTCCAGAGTCCCAGACTTCTGAGCCTCAGGGCCGCCATCGTTGCTTCTTGTTGTATGAAGAGGTCCAGTGGCGGCAGCATGAGTATCATTTCTAAGGCTTTGGTTGGAGAGGTTCTCATGCAGCCTGTCGTTGCCGTGCATGCTAGCCTTTGGAATCTTAGGAGCTTGTCTCTGGTTGTAGTGAGTTTGGTTTTAGGCCACCACACCAGAGCTCCATATGTTAGTATTGGTCTGATAATAGTTGTGTAAAGCCATAGTGTTAACTTGGGCGACAGTCCCCAAGTCTTTCCAAGCATCAAAATTCAAAATTCAAAATTCAAAATCATTTATTCAAATAGACCTTTGCAGGCACTTATGAAAAGTCTGACTCTAATACTCTAATACCGGTTCGGAAGGTTGCATTTGCTGAGAAGAGCCGGCAATAAACTCAGCAATTACTCTTTTCAAAACAAGCTTAGATTCATTACATAATATTTACATTCTAATCGCACTGACAACAATTGCGTGCCCCGGCGCGGCCGCAAACCTACAAAGTAGACTGAATCTATATTTAATAAGTAAATAAATAAATGGCAAACTTAAGCAGACCAACCCCCACAAGCAGCACCTGTTCACAAGTATGACGCGTGTGGCAGCCATCGCCCTCCTCGCCATATTGGAGGGAAGTGAGCGACCCGTCACACGACGCCGCCGCAAGCAAAGGCCTTAAAGTGAGCATGACTTACTTAAGTCTGGCTTAGAAATAAAAAATAAACTAAAGGGAAACTACTAAACACGCAATTTGTTATCACTGTGACTATTGACAAGTTTATACTAAATATCATTTAGGTATATGTATAGAAAATATAACAATTAAGGAGACAGACATAATCTATTGAAGAATTTAGAAATAAATGAAAAACATTAAATTGAATTAATTACTATAAGTAATAATCTGCATCCTTTTGCACTGCCAGAAGGTGATGCTGGCTTTATTTATCTTTGCTTCGATATGTTTGTTCCATAGTAACTTGTTGTCGATAGTTATACCTAGGTATTTTACTTCAGTTGCTAGGGATAGTTCGGTTCCACACAGTTGTGGTAGTCGGACGGTTCCGATGTTCCTTTTGTTGGTAAACAATACTAGTACAGTTTTGGAAGGGTTAACCGTGAGCCCATTCTCATTGCACCATTGTTCGATTATATGTAAGGCCTTCTGCATGATGTTGCACAGGGTGCTCTCGAAAAGGCCATTTACTAGTATTACTATGTCATCCGCGTAGCCCACCGTGAAGAATCTTTCGTCACTTAGTCTGCGGATCAGATCATCAACTACTATGTTCCACAGCAGTGGGGATAGGACTCCTCCTTGCGGACAGCCCCTGGATACCACTGCCCGAACGGTGCTATTGACGGTGAGTTGTACTGCTCTGAATCGGAGCATGCAGTCTATCCATTCACAAAGTGTGTTGTGGACTCCATGTCTCCTCAGTGCCGTGCTTACACTGCTGAAAGTGGTTTTATCGAAGGCTCCTTCAATGTCAATGAAAGTGCCGAGTGTTGATTGTTTGTTTGTGAGTGAGCGCTCTATGTATGAGACCACGCTGTGCAGTGCCGACTCTGGTGATTTTCCCGGGCTGTAAGCATGCTGTTGTTGTTGAAGGGGTCTTGCCATGAGAGCGCCATCTCTGATAACTCTGTCACAAACCCTCTCAAGTGTTTTCAACATGAAAGAAGTGAGACTGATGGGTCTAAATGATTTAGGTTGTGTGTAGTCGCTCTTACCTGGTTTTGGTATGAATACAACTTTTACTTCTCTCCATTGTTTAGGAACGTAACGGTGTGCAAGGCATGCTCTGTAGATGGCCACTAGATACGGTGTTACGGTATGCACGTTCCATTTCAGAAGCCCTGGGAATATGCCGTCTATTCCTGCAGATTTAAATGGTAGGAAGCTGTTGATCGCCCATAAAACTTTATCATGTGTGATGATAGTTTTGGCTGTAGTCCAGTCGGGGTCGAGTGGTGTAGTGTTGTTGGGTGCGTCCCATGAGATGTTGTCTGATATAGCACATTCAGGAAAATGTGTCTTCAGTAGTAGTTCGCAAACTTCGCTGTCATTTTTTGTAAAGGTGCCATCAGTGTTTTTGAGGCTACCCAGAGTTCTGTCAGGTTCCCCGGATAATATGTTCTTAATTCTGACAGTTTGCGACATTGATTCTATGTTTGTACAAAATTTTCGCCAGGACTTCCTTTTGCGTTTGCGAATCTGCTTTTTGAAGCGGGAAAGAGCCTTCCTGTACTCTTCCCAGTCTGATTCGTCTTTGGTGTTGGTTGCTCTGTTGAGTCGTTTCCTCGTTTTTTCCCGTAGCTTTTCAAGTTCAGGACTCCACCAGCGGTTGGAGTTGTCACTGCCACTTGATGTAGCTGTTAGTGGGCAGCTGTCCTGGTAGCTGCTCAGTAGGGTTGTAGCGAGTTTGTTTGTTAGGTCTTCGATTCCCACTGTGTCAAGATCGACAGTCGGCGGGGGTTCTCGTAATAAACGTTCGTTGACCAGTTTGATACAGCAGGTACGGTCCGTTTTTCGCGGGTTGCGTCTAGGGGTTGGTAGTGCTGTGGTGATATTTAGTTTATAGCATATCCATCTGTGGTCAGAACAGGATGCTTCTGTTGATACATGCCATTCGCTGATGTGATCGGCAACGTATTCTGTGGCCAGCGTTAGGTCTATGATTGTTTGGGCCCTTGAGGTAACGAAAGTAGGTTCCGATCCTCGATTGAGTAGCCTGAGTTCAGTTGAGATAAGAAATGCGACTAGGTCCTCACCTCTCTTATTTGTTGTTGCGCTGCCCCACAAGCTGTGATGGGCGTTGGCATCCATGGAAATGATGAGTTCATGTTTGTTCTCATCGCAGTGTCTAATGAGTTGTTCAACTGTGTCGGTAGGAGTGTCTGCGTCACTTGGCAGGTAAGCTGACGCAATCAATACTTCCGAGGGTCCGGAGGACAGGTTTACCTGCAGTTTTGCAGTTGTAAGGTCTCTGGAACAGAACTCATTTATTAGTGTAGCTGGTATGCATTTCGGTACGTAAATGCACGTTCTAGGTTTGTCTACTGTTGTGTCAAGTAAGATCTTACCTTCAATGTTGGTTAAACCGCAGACCCTGCCGTTTCTGATCCACGGCTCCTGGATCAGTGCTACGGTTCTGTTGGTAACCTCCAGCCTGCGGCGTAGGACAGCCGTTGCCGTCTGACTATGCTGGAGGTTTATTTGTATGATGTTAGGAACTTGGAGGAGAGTAGTGGGCGCCATCGCTGTCGCTCAAGCTATCTCCATCCGAACTTCCAGGTCCGCCCCTTCTCCCCCATTCAGGTGGTGTGGCGCCTTTCCCAGTGCTGGTATTCGGCTGCTCCACGCTGTGAGGGAGAGGTGCGCTGCCTTGCATCCGCTTCTGGGCGGTCGCAGTACGGCGCGCGGGGGGCAGTGGTTTCACCGCGCCAGGGTGTCGACCAGCGGTAGTTTTACCATCGGCCTTCACCCCGGCTGCAGGTTCCACCTGACTCGGTATAGGGTCCGCGTCAGCGTTCTCCACACCCGAGTCCCTGTGGAAACGGATGAAGATGTTCCCTATGTAGTAAGCCAGCCGCCTTTGCCTGGCGATCAGCTTTGCTACCTCATCCTCCGGAATTCCCAACGTCAGGTAGGTGCCTTTGTTGGGCCCGTCCGCCTCCTGGGTAGCGGCGTAGCAGGTCCAGGTGTTGACCCGGAACCATCGCCGGTTCTGGTTGTCCAGTGCCCACCTAAGTGTGTCAACTGGTCCCACGTACCCAGGAACGAATGCGCCGGCCTTAACAAGCCTGGGGATCTCCGTCTGGCGTTTTACTGCCAATGTAGTCCCCGGGATTGGTGATGTCAGCATTGGAACCTGTCTGTGAAGCCATTCCAAAGCGTGGGTGTCCTCGCACCAGAGTTTGAGGGTTCCCTCAGAGTGGAACGGTCTTCCTCGGAACGCCGGGGGCAGTTCTCCGTCGCGCGAGTGAGTTCCAGAGAAGATGATCTCCTCCAGCTTCTTCACCAGCGCGTCCTTCACCGTCTCCGTTTGTTCCGCAGTCAGGGCCTGGAAAGGTACAGTGAGGATCGCGACGCAGAGTTCGTTAGTCCTCATGGCGTCAGCGTAGCTCACCGCACCCTTGGTTTGTTGGTTTCCGCTCTGCTTCACTCGTTTGGCTTCGTTCTTTGGAGTTGTCGACTCGTCCGGACGTTGCCTTTTGGTGACTGCGGCTTGTTCCTGTTTGTGCTGCAGTTCGTGCTCCCCGGCTCTTCTCCCTCTGGACCGCTTGTGTTTGCCGCCCTTGGCGCCTCCGGCAGCGGTCTCAGGCGGGGCTGGCTTTTCCGCCGTCATTGCCGGCCCGCTGGTCGGTTTCCCAACTGCGGGTGGCGTGACGGGTACTGGGTCATTCCCCTCGGGTAGGGTCGGGTTCGACGCCTGTGTGTTGGTGGGCGTGTCTACTGAGGCCCCCTGTTTGCGCTTCCCCTTTCGGTTCTTGCGCTTTTTGGAGGTCCCAGGTTCTTCGCCTTGTGTGTGTGGTGTGGCAGCGCCAGCTTTCGCCGGCAGCTTGTGTGGGTATGGTGTGGCAGCGCCAGCTTTCGCCGGCAGCTTGTGTGGGTGTGGTGTGGCAGCGCCAGCTTTCGCCGGCAGCTTATGTTTGGCAGCGCCAGCTTTCGCCGTCAGCTTGTGTGCACCTGTGTTGGTGCTTCTGGGGACAATACTCCAGACTGTATCCTTACGAACGGAACTATCCGGCATAGCTGTCCCCAGAGAGGTCATCTTAAAGGTGTCCTCGTGTTTGGTCGGCGCTCCCGAAGGTGCAGCCGAGTTGTTGGTGGTGTTGATCTGGGCTGGCGCTCCCGAAGGTGCAGCCTTGCCCAGTGACGGCGCTCCGTTAGGAGCAGCCGAACGTGTGTGGTCGATTCTCGTATCCATAACGTTAATTTATAATTCATTCATCTGTCACAGCGGCCCACCCTCCATGGAGCCCGCATAAGGGGATGCCGATCACGACACCAAGCCTACTGTGATAAATATAGGGTCCCAGGTCAGCAACAGAGCGAGTCCGCACGATGCGAAGGAAAGTGTGGCTACGCCGAAGGTGAGAAGCCTCCGGCGCTCCCCGACACTCCCCGCGCTCCGCCGACTGCCTGCCGCACGACCTAGAAACCCTAGCAAAGTGTCCCTCTGACGGGACACCAAGACCGATTACGACAGAGCTAGCTAACTCCCTACCGCCGCCGTCCCGGATGGAATGCCAGGCCAAAGGGGGCGTGTTGTCTCGCGAAGGCATCTTACCCGGCCCCGTCCGACTCAACCCCCCAGGATCCCATTATCCCCCCTACCAGCTATGCTGCGCACGGTCAAAGCGCAGGAGGTCTTAACGTTACCCACCATCCCCATATTTGCGTGATGGTGGGCCGGCGGAATCAGACTTCGAAAATCCGCCGCTGAGAGGAGAAGAGGAAAGGGTAACATTTTGGGAGAGGAGTGTGATGTTTTGTGATGGGAATGCGCTCACCGTTCCCCGACATGCACGCTATTGGGTGCATGGCGGGGCCGGTGGCGCATTAGGTTAAGGGGACATGCTCTGCTCAGGAGGGGAAGGGGGTTATGAGCAGAGCACTAGGTGTTGCAGACCGGGGCAGATATGCAACATCCCTCCGTTGTCCGGGGTCCTTGAGAAATGTGGACATCCACTCCCCCCCCCCTCCCGCGTCCACATGGGCGCGAGAGGGGGGGGGGAGATGGGTCGGGCTATCCGCAACCTGCCCACCCGTCCGGTCGCATGGAGAATGCGCCTTCCTGCTCTGCTCGCTTACTACTAAGCGGCCAGACCAGGAAGCCCGGAAAAAAAAAAGTACCCCATCAAAAATATGGAATTCTAATAGAATTACAAAACAATACTCCATTTTATATTATCTAAAATAATTAAAATATTAGATAGCGTAGCTTTAATTGTATGTTTTTAAATACCAGATAGAATTATTATAAGATTTACAGAAACAAAGGTAATATTACACAACGGTGAACAGTAACAAAATGCTAGCTTTGTCTTAATGCAACCTTATCTAGTTTAATGTATACGTGGTGCAGCGTTAGTGGGTTTTAACTTTTGTGGAGCTCCCAGTTTCAAATCACGATTTCGATCGATTTTCTATTCGTTCACCTTTTTCCCTTTTTATTAGATTTAATCTTTTTGGACTGGTTTATTTAGTGTATTTTGTGTTTAAAGGATGTGAGTATCAATAAACATTTTTTTTCAAGCTCAACTGCACTTTTTGCTCGAAGTCATCATGCACATTATCCGAAAGAAGATTAATGTTTTCGGTTCTACAAACGTTTTGTAAAATGTCTCGAACTCCTGTAAACCTAGTACCTATTTAAATGAAGTCTCAACTTACTGACCCAAATTGACAAAGCTCCTCAATAATTCCCAAACACATACATCAATATTAAGGTAACTACTTACAAACTCCTTGCAGCAGTAAAGGTGGGCAAGATTAATTAATAGTGCAGCCCGCCATCCAGCCTGGCGGAAACGCATCCATATCTGTCCAGTGCGACCATTCTGCGTTTCCTGCAACCGGTGAATATGTATACAGGGAGTGTGCCAACCTCTTGCCTGTATCGATTTTGGAATTGTAACTTATGTTAAGATTCAAGACTTTGAGGTAGGAAGTAGGTCAAGCGTTTACTTCACGTGTTTTTTTTTTCCAATTGTCGTAACAGTGATTGCCTCCTCGACAACTGTTATTTGTATGTCAGCAAGATCTTTTTGCAAGAAATTATAGATTATTTCGTAGTTATAGGTTATTTAGGAAGCGCTCGTGGTGTAGCATGATTAGCCGTTCTTAATCGATTGGCAAAGTTAAGCTAAGCCTGTCGTGGTCGGTACCTGGATGGGTGACCGCCTAGTGGTACGAAGGCACGTAAAGCCGTTGGTCCCGGTTATCACTTAATTGTGATAGTCGTTAAGCTAGTTGGATGCCTCCTAGGCGGCTTCAAAAATTCCAACAGTAGGTTGACCACTAGCCTACCTCCACCGATCCGCAGTGGGCACGCGTGGTGGAGTATTGCCCATTCCTTTTCACCTTCATTTGTGAAAGGAGGCCTGTGCTCATCAGTAGGACATTATAGGCTGATGATGATGATGATGATAGGTTATTACAAGTGTAAAGACAAATAATATAAGTAAACTAATAACAATTTCCCTTCGTTATATAATTATTTCAGTAGGCTTGTACGCCATTTTTATCGTAACTGCAGCAATCACTTATCATCCTGTTATGCAGAATTTATTCAATTAGTACAATCAAATAAAAATCCAGATTAATGAAATTCCCCAGCTATGAAACAAAGCCTAAAAATAGGCTACTGAAGTAATCGACATCATTAGATGCCATCTTCAAATTGAAGTTTGAAGGTCGGAGGGTGAAATTGGGATCTAAATAGCCTAGCCCAATTCACTCTTTGTGAAAAAGGGCTTAGACATTCCATTCCACCGTCAAGTGATCATTATCGCCCGTCCTTATGGAAAATGAAGGGTTTAGAATAAAAGCTTTTACACACTTGAAAAAATATGTTTTACTAAAAATTATCTACAACACTCACAAGATACAGACTTGCCCTAGTTTGGAGTTCCACTAGAACATCCACCTGTTTGTGTTAATATTAAACTGCCGACAATGTATGTGTGTATATATGGTAACATGTTCATTAATTTTTTTTTTTTGTTTTTATGTACTACTAGCTACTTTTGTCCCTATCAGCCGATTGCTTATTCGAAGCGTCAAGCTAAGCTTAATTAACCTGAGAAATCCATTTAGTAGTACATGCTAATGTACAGACAATCAGACAGATAAAAGTCGACAAAAGTCTGTTTGTAATTGTAATCTATTCTTTCTGGTATCTAGTCCTGTTATCTCTGCCTGGGTCTCAGGCAATTCAGTTATGAAACTTATTTGAATGAAGGTATATTAGAACTCCTGTGGATGCTTTGTATTCTGTCGCAGACTTATTCTAATCTAACAGATTTAAAAGTATACCTGTGACATGCACACCTAATTTCAATAAACTTACATAAATCCACAATTAATTAATCTTTCTTCACGTTAACGACATCTTCTAGCGAAGTTTTTAATTTCGGGGGGAAGTTGGGGAAAGCGGTGCACCAGTGCACAGGAAATTAAATCAGCGCCACCTTGGTTATAATCCCGAGCTACCCGCAATTTTACCGCTCCCAGGAAACTTGGTCAAGTGCACGTTTTACTTTATGTGCACTGGTTAATTGCAGTATACTAATTTTATAGCAACATGCAACTGTTTCCATGATTTGGATATAGTTATGATTTTTTCTAACTAACAGCATATTCGGTTGCAATAATTATACTTTTAATTCAACCTTAAATTCTTTTTAATATAAAGGTAATTTTGAACAGTGTGCCTACCACTTTAGTATCTTAAATAATTAGACTGTTTTACAAAAAACTGGGCGTATACCCTTTCAAATAAAAGAAGAATTTTCCAAATTGGTTAATAAATGACGCAGTTATGAGGTAAAAAAGACAACCGAATTGAGAACCTCTTCCTTTTTTTGAAGTCGGTTAAAAAGTAAAGTAACTACCCAATAAAAGAAGTATGTATTTCGAATTGTTTTTTTTTTTTTTTATACTACAAAGTCGGTAAACAAGTATTGTATTTACTCAGTTTTTAATTTATCTGTTTGAAACCCAACAACTGTTTCATTTCCAACCTTTCTTTATACAGGGTGTTGTTTTGGTCGGCGACAAGCGACCCAGGAGCGGTAGTACAAAATATATATTCCCCAAAAATGGTTTTAATTCCATTAAATACTGTAAATATGTTGAGAAATACCTTATTCAATTTGAAATAATATTACCGCAAAGTATGGTTACTAGGCACGTGCACATTCTAGAGCTAGGCGCAAGCCGCCATCGCCCCACCCCTTTACTCCCTCGTACTCCCGTTGAGTATTATGTCTAAATTTTAGCTTATTACATGATTTTCAAAATTTTAATTGTTTTAAATTTATTATTTAAAAAAAATAAAGTATTTTTTTTATATTTTTTTTAGCACCAGTATCATTTGTATTATCGACCCTGAGTCGCTCGTCGCTGACCAAAACAACGACCTGTATAATCACCCTTATCAAGAACAAAACTTACTACTAAATATGCTTTCCAAAGTACTAACAGCAACATAAAATAACTAGTTAATTCAAACCCCGAGCCCAAGTATCCAACTATCCCGTTTTTATAGCTCCCAAACAATTCCAAGTGCAATTTAAGTATGGTCAACCACTAATAGATTTAAATAGACCGTAAACTAGTAACTTTGGCTTTAGTTAACTTGAATAATTGCCACTGTTGTCCAAACTTAAGCTAAGGTAAGCTGGCGCCTAGCTAGTGTGTCTAATATTGCATCTAGGTAATGCAGTACCTACTCCTTACATACGGACTGAGTAGTTGTTGATCTTATTAGCTCGAAACAATTTAATTAAGTAAATAATATAGTAAAAATGTCTTTGGAAATAGGTAAAATCTCGTATTTTTACCCGACTGACCCGGAAGGAGGATTATGTTTTTCGAGTGTATGTATGTATGTCTATTTCTTTGGCACGGTCTGCAGCCTAAACGGCTTGATAAATTTGAGCATATGAGGTGTCGTTAGATTCGTCTTAACTGTGGTAGTGTCATAGGGTATATTATTTTTATATGGAATCTACGAATAAAAAAAGAGGGGGGTATTAAAAACAAAAATTTCGTTATTATAACAATATGGGTATCAAATGAAAGCTTGTGAATAGCCCATTCCATATATGTATATATTGTTATACTTTTATGCTACCATTTTGACGTAAACTGCAAAAAAACACGTTTAATGCAAGGACAGTAGGTAGGTACTGAGCGGTTACCGTACGTAACTCACAGAGTTGCGACGGTTGTTAGCCTTACTTTACGGTACCGCTCATTTACTTACATACAACTTATACTGTATAAAACTAAAAAGTCTGATAAATTAATTTATTAAAACTAATATTATAAATGTGAAAGTGAGTTTGTTTGTTTGTTTTTTACGCCTCAACTACTGAACGGATTATCATGAAATTTGGCTTGTAGGTAGCCTATAGTATGGAGAAGGTCATAGGTTTTTTAACCCGGGAAACCGGGTAAAATCGCGGGGGACAGCTAGTAAATAATAATCCACAACTTTCTCAGACGTTCGGGATTTCCAAGTTACCCATCCCAGCATACCAGTGTGTCTCAAACTTAAGACTCG
Source organism: Polyploca ridens (assembly GCA_951394255.1). Taxonomy (NCBI): domain Eukaryota; kingdom Metazoa; phylum Arthropoda; class Insecta; order Lepidoptera; family Drepanidae; genus Polyploca; species Polyploca ridens. The sequence continues at coordinate 9,269,416 of OX596261.1, forward strand.
GGTTAATAGCAGGCAGTCTAAACTGTATTAACCCACGGAGCATTAAGAGCAAGTTTGAGCACCTGGAGTACTGTCAAGTTTCATAAAGACTGGGTGGCTCGTGTCCAAAGCCCGTTCAAATGAATACCTTACTCTAATCCCACTTCTGCTGTGTACTTGGAAATCACTTGAACACAAGGGACTAGTTATAAGTGATGAAGTACTAGTTTTTTTTGCCTGTTTTACCTGTGTTGTAGATTAAACTCACTATTTCTGTATCAAAATAATCACACATTTCGAAGTTTAATCACGTTCGGCGAAAATTCATCAAAATGAGTATTTTAGGGTTCCGTACCTCAAAAGGTAAAAAAATAACCCTTTTAAGATCACTCTCTTGTCCGTCTGTCTGTCTGTCCGTGTGTCACCACCAATTTTCTCAGAAACGGGTGGACCTAGCAAGTTGAAATTTATACCAGATACTGAGGGCTATAGTCCCTTTTAGGTGTATACAAATCAAGGTCCTTAGTCAACACGATAACGATAAACGGGCACATTTAGATTTTCGCGAAAACTTGTAAGTTCGCGAAAGTACCAAAAAAATTCACAGTCAATTTGAATAAGGTTACATTATTATTAATGTACGGAACCCGTGCGAGTCCGACTCGTACTTGACCGGTTTTTTAAGTTTATATTGGCTGTATTTGACTATGATTCCACCGTGAAATGATGGTGTGGCTGAAGGCCCAGAAGAGGCTAATTTATTCAAATTGAAATTCAAAAACCATCTATTCAATTTAGGCCCTGATACTTATGAACGTTAAAAAAATTACTACATATACAGGCAGTCAAATCCACATTCGAATTCATAATATTTAGTAAACATCTGCTATTCCAAATATATTTAATCCTAATACTGCTTTAAAAACAGTATAATAATATAAAGGGATTATATGGTAACGTTGAAAACTTATGTATATAAAGTTCTCTTTGAAATATTATAACTCTCTTTCGCCTTTAGAAGTTTGACATTCTTTGATATTATCAAGTTTATCTACGTAATTCATCCTTGGAACCTTAGGCACCCAGAGACTTAGGGACAATAATATGTTGTTGCTAAGGGTAATAAACTGACTCTCATGTGTATCTATATGTATCTCTGTCGGATACACCATGGCAACTATCTCAGAAGAGTTTGGCATATATCTCAGTACTGTATATCTACAATACAACCAGATTTCAGCATAACAAAACCATGTCTAAAATGATAGATTTCAAGTTCTTTATATTCTTAAATTAATAATTTAGTACACAGATTACAGAATAAAAGGCAGATAGAGTGCACGAAAGTGAAGCCAAAAAAGCAGTCAAATTTGTATTTGCTTTGTTTATTTATTTATTTAATAGTGTTTTTGTTTAACAAAAACACTTCTTTATTAATAAACTTTGGTTAAACAAAGCAAATACAAACTGGAAAACTAATACCAGGCATCTGATTTTGAATTTGTATTTGCTTTTTTGGCTTAACTTTCGTGTTCCGTATGCTCCAACTGCCTTTTATTCTGTGATCTGTGATTTAGTTGTAGTATTTCTCCTTGCAAACGACGATAGTGTTTTTAATGAAAAAAATCTGTAATCACGTGGTGTCTGATGCAGAAATATTTAAAGCGTCGCCAAAAAGGTTTTTTATCGCGCTGGCTGGCAAATAAAGGCAATAACATGCGGGGGTCGTTAGTCGCTACCATGGGATAGCCATGAGAGAGCCACCGGCCATTAAAGCTAACGAGCAGCTTGAGAGGACAAAATGTCCCGTCGACAATGACCACCTCTGCCTTGCTCTTAGTGAAGCTTTGCACGCGATGTGATAACTAATGAATTGTTTTCAAGATTTCAATCTCTGCTTATTTAAGTAGGTACGGAGACATTTGTTTCTTTGACGGGTTTATTGGAGAAATAAAGTTCGTAACATGCCCATAGAATCGGTATCCAATTACTTACAAGAGGACAAAACTATTTGCAACTATCATTCGTGCCTGAAAATGTTTCTCACAATATATACGTTTTATAATGGTTTAGGTGGTTTTTTTTTGTCAACAGGTAAGAAAAAATTACGTTCAATTTTAGACCGGGAAATACCTTTTCCGTATTCCTTTTGGAAATTTCCTTTTACCTGAGTTTGGATATGCTTACACAAAGTATTTCACTTTCCATAAAAAAAAATAAAAAAAAATTTTGGACCTGCAAGGAATATGACACCTGCATACCTTTCATCCCAAAAAAAGGGGCGGGTGCTAGTAAATAAATAAAAGTGATAACAGCCTTTATTTACAGCAAGTTAAACATGTACTGCATGTATTCGATGATTGAGAGGTTATCTAGGCCTCCGCTATAGTATCCTCATGTTTTCTCTCTTGCGCTTCCCTATTCCAGGTAATCCCATTATATCTTTGATGTCCTTCCATCTACGATTTAATTTTACGACAACGATTGCTTAATAAAATAATAGTCATGACGTATATAGCGTGTTAAATCACAACGTACGGTTTTCAACCAAGATTTCGCACAGCCTTCACACAAGCATATATTCTGATTCGCAGCTAGTGGCCATGACTGTAACAGCGGTCGTTCACTAATGAAGACAGATACAACATCGTTCCGGTCTCCGTTTTTATATTGTATCCTTCAAGAAACTACTCGTTCGTGTAACGAGATTTTAACAATAAAATATACTGGTTTAGCTGCCTTTGATGTACTTCGTATATGGTATTAAAGATACACTTCAAATGGTTGTTTGTTCAAGAAACATCTTTTTTCGAGTGTATTGTATTGTCAACGGAAATTCTTTAGTACTTTATCATCGTTTCCCTTTCGTTTTATTTTCGAACTAAATATATTGAATTTTGTGTGGACATTATATACTTGAAGTTTTGTATACCGTAGAAATAGGTAGAATAGTATTTAATAATTGATATAAATATAGCTCTTTCTTCTGGTAGTGAGTACGATAGCATATTCATATGATAGCACGCATATTTAATTTCTCACTCAGTTGTTTCCTCCGCCAGGGGAATTTCGCGATTGTTGTTGCCATTGAATTGAAGCGTCAAACAAAAAACTTACTTGCAAAACAATAGTAGTAGGATAATATTGATTTGAAATTCTTATATTAAATACATCTCCAATACCCAGGTGGTTAAAAAAAGCCGCGCGAAATCGGAAGCGGTACCCATAAAAAGTGTTATCTTTGTCGTTATGGTAAAAAATAATCTCCCCGCTCGTACCTCCGTGGTGAACCTATAAAAAGAACTGGCAAGTATGAATAATTTGTAAGGTCGCCATCCTACACGCTATGATGCGTGTTCTTCAAATTTCATCTATAAAAAGTGAAGTTAAACTGTGAGAAATAGTAATTGTATGGAGATATTCTTTGTTGCGTTATGGAGTCGTTCGTTTTGATGGTAATTACTTTCTGAAAGTTTTATTATGCTCGCGGTTTGGATGAGGCCTTCTGTTCTATTTATAACCGACATTTGCTTTGGTTCGAAGATAGTACAAATTGATTTTCTAAGAAAGGAACATTTCTATAAAGTCTAGCTATTTTATCGTATGGACCCTCGTAAAAAAGCGCTTCCCACTCACTACACTTGACAAAGTGAAACTATGTCGTTACAAATAAAAAGTTATTGTACACTGTTACCTAGCAACTACGTTACACTAAAATTTGACTTTGAAGTTTAAGGCGCCGATCCCACAGAGAGAGTTCTAGAGTTCCGAGTTCTGCATTCCGTGTTGACTATTGTGCACACAGCAAGCAGTCTAGAGTTCTGCAATAATCGCTACTGATCTCACATCATACACTTTTTTTACTTTCAAAGGCCCCACATAGCTTACAGACAACGCGGAATGCAGAACTCGGAACGCAAAACTCTAGAACTTCTTCTCTGCGGGATAGGCGCCTTACTCTTAACATTGGGTAAACTACTATAACTCACCGTACCTATTATAAGGTAAGGTATATAATATATCAATGCAATCTATGTAAATAAGGTTTACATCACGTAACCTACACAATATAAACCACTGCATAGTCTACAATGCCACTGTCCTGTGCATACAGTTAAGTTAATTTCCGTTCCCCACACACAAGCCTGTATGCATCGTAAGGACGCTATGAAATCTACGATCTAATTTAAGGCTTATTCCTGTACTGTGTGAACCAAGGTTTATGTCTATACCTCGATGTTCTACGAAAAAAAACTATTCCAACCATTCAGTTATTATTACTACTAATAATAGCTCAATGATTCCAACTCTATTTCAAAACATCCTACTTTCCTACTCCTACTTAATAATTTGAATTCGAATGTTTTTTTTATCTCGGGAATCATAAGATCCCTCATGGCTGATGGTAAAAAACTACGAGGGATACCAAGTTAAAATTAAAAACTGTTTTCTTTGACAGATGTATGTGTAATTTACTTCTGTGATAAGTGTTCCGATATAATTATACCATGAGTGTTCCCATTATGATTTTCTTTTGGCAAAAATACTTGATTCACAGTATTCGGCATTTGATCCGGTCGGCCATGACCCGTCGCATGACGTCATCTAAGCCCAGTTTATCGACCCCAAACCTTATCTAATGAAAAAAGAAAACCATTACGCTTTCTTTCAGTTATCGCCGTATTAAAGTTTAACAAGGCTCCTCATTGGAGCTTTCATTATTTTAAAACTAATTACAAAGTCCCGTTATAGCGCCGAAGCTGTGATAAGACGCATGGGGTGACTTTCAGTGGGTCAAGGTCCCTGACTACATAATTTGGAGGTTTACTGGGAGCTGGGTTTTATAGGAATTTTACCATATTATGGAGGTATACTAATCTATACATACATAAAACCTTGACCTGACGAACTGACTGATCTATCGACGCGCTACTATCTGTCGTCGCACTACTATCTGACGAACGCGCTACTATCTGTCGACGCACTACTATCTGTCGACGCACATTAGCCTAAACCATGGTTTTTGTGGCATTGGCATCCAATAATAAGGTTTTTGGAAATTCCACCACTGGTTGGTAAAATAAGGGATCCTCGGTTGACACCTAATAAACACAATTGTGAGTAATATTTTTTTAAAATCCTGGCACATTCTTCCCACACGACTATCTGATCCCAAATAACTATGCTATGAGTATATATTATACACTACCCGTCGAGTATTGTTTCTTTGTCCATAATAGAGCACATTTCGAACTTTTTGATGGAGAAGGACATAGGATAGTCCACACCTAGTACATATTATGGAAGAATTGTACATCCCTAAGTAGGAAGTCTTTGTTTACCGGCTCCTGATGTTACCACCCTTAGCGTAACCCTAAGCTTTCTTCAGATAATTAACAACGAATGGTTACTGATTTTCTAAATCGCGTAAACTATGAATAATCTTATACCATACTGACCAAAATCCACTTTGTAACTCTTCATAAACTATCTGCCAAATGACATTTATTATAGAAACCTTTGTACGTTATCAATTGCGGGTGAACTGGAAACTTGTATAAGCTGTAGATCCGCCGGCTTTTACAAGTTTATCTCAGCTTTTTTATCTGTTAAGTTCTTTTCCTAGAGATTACATTCTTTGGGCTGCGAGATCACAGCGTGTTTTTTGTAGGCTATAAATGTAGGAATTACTTTTATAGTAACTTTTTAAACAGTGGGCATTTTAGTGCCGGAGGCGATATATTATAATAAACTAACTAAAGGAAAATAAAAAAATATACCTAATTAAGTACAAATTATACATATACAGTGGACCCGCGGTAATCCGACAAACGTTTTGCAGGGCAGTATCGAACTATCGAATTTGTCGGATTATAGGTTACTGCCCTCCCCCTCCCCCCTATAGTCCGGATTTTTTTTCAAAACTAGTACCTTGTAATCCGACAAATTACAGATCCAATGATAAGATTCTATATATTATACTCTGAAGTACAAATCATACTTCATTATGTATGTTGAATTTAGTAAACTAAACAACACTATAGAGAGTAAATAATTCATTGCAATAGAGAGCTTATGTTTTATTATAAAATTAACGTCATTTATGCTATAAAACTTACAATAAATAATAACTTTACATTAGGAAATAATTGTGTCCAAACAAATGTATCCTACTAAAATAATCAAAAACAATGAATAAATATCATAATATGAATCAATAAATTTATATATAGCATGAAGATATTCATAAATATTTTTTTGTTTAACAGTGTTGAAACTCTAGACCAAAGCTTTGTCCCTCAGTCTTCAATAATAATAGACATGTCGGATTACAGAGGTGCCGGATTAGACAGGGGCCGGATTACCGGGGGTCCACTGTACTATTAAACTTATCTTTGCCATTATTAATAAATGTCAACCTTACCCGTGACTTTTCGTTGCAAACTACGAGTACCATAAAATACAAACCTTTTGTCGGCTACATAAAGTTTATAATTAAAATTCATACATAAACAGCGTGTACAAAAACGAACATACCAAATAGGAGTCGAGCGCCGAAATTTCCACAGCCATTCGCATTTTAATTAGCATTTCAGTAGATTTATGTAATTGTAAAGCGGGTTGCACAATACGTGCATGGTACAAACGTGCGTCGCTGGCCGAACGACTCCTACGGGATGGTGTGACCCCGGCTTTAGGGTGGGGCTTCAATGTCAGCGATAAGGATTGCTAATTCTAGAATTCAATTATCATTTAGTAATCTAATAATAAATAATAATAAATATCCTGGGACATTCCTCACACACGGTCAACTGATCCCAAACTAAGCATAGCTTGTACTATGGAAACCAGAAAACTGATATAATACATATACTACTTTTTTTTTTAATACATACATAATATACATAATATACATAATTACAACCAGACACAGGACATACAGACATGTTCATGCACACATGTCCTGTGTGGGAATCGTACCCACGACCTTCGGCGCGATAGGTAGAATCTTAACCAGAGCCTTAACCAACCGCACCAGCTGGCCCCTCGAATCTAAAAATGAACGTGTGCTAAGTTCGTGGTTTGATTTTAAATCGGATCTCGATTAAACGTAGTCCAATTTTACTACGAACTCACAACATAATATGCTTATTTCAAATGTGATTAAATTTCGTTATATATCATCAAGTAGTTAATTGATTTAACTGTTTTTAGATCTACATAGTTAGTTCTATACATAAATTCTTCATTGCTTGTTAAACATTGTATCAAATCGCTAAAAACCGTTGGTGGTAAAATAAGCAAAATAACACAAAATATCAATGAATTTCTAAATAATATACTATTCATTAGCTAGACACCCTAGAGAGTAACAAACATTCACGCAAACTAAAGCATTCATAAAAAATAGGATATTAGAAGGAAACCAAGTTGGGCAGCTACAGCTACAGAGCCGTACCCTTACGGCATATATGCATATGCATAAACTACATCTGTACATCCGCCATCAATCATACCGCACATTTTAATGACGTCACGGTAATTAGATTTTTAATGTCCCCTCAGAGCTCGATTAGAGGGAACCCACTTAACTTGGCTATTTAATATTTTATTTTATTCTTTTGTTATGTTTGCCGAGCGTGCTCTAAACAGATGAAAAATTAAACCGCTTTTTGTTTATTATTTCGCGGAAAAATTATTGATGTGCTAGAAAATCTTCTTTGTTTTGTTTTATTTAACAACATATCTTTATTTAATTGGAAATATTTGTTGAGTTACGATAAACTAGAGTTTTACTGTGATTATGTTAACCAGTGGCCCTGATTCTGTTTATTTATTTATTTATTTATTTATTTATTTATTTATTTATTTATTTATTAGGACAACCAGTAGTCGTTACATTAAAATAATCTTAAAACTAAATAAAATTGAAAATGAGATCAATGTACAACTTTTTAAGGTGTCACAACATTCGTTATAAATGGTAACATAAAACAAAAGTATTTCAAATTTCTGGAAACAAACTAAAAAGCAAGATAAAATAAAAAGTCCAAAATTTAACGAATCACACACACAGAGAACATAAAAAACATTATTAAACTTATAATTTAGTAAAAGTTGTTCACAACTAAACTAATTTTAATCTCACTATGTCTCTTTCTAACAAAGAACATAAGAAAAGGATGTAAGAAATTTAGTCCGGTCAAATTAGTCCAATGCTTGTTTTCAATATAAATTTAGTCGCCATCTATCGCGGTTACGCCTAAATACACGCAAAATAAGACGGCAAAGATTAATTTGACAACTTAAAATATGTTCTATCCTTTTTCAATAATGTTCGTAAGAAAGAGATGAGATGTGACTAAAATTAGTTTAGTGCGATTTACAACAGAATCGGCACCATTGTCCGATACTTTTATTCCTGTTTTTTGTTTTTTCTTTCAAACATTCAATACAAATAAAAAGGATACCTACAGGTTTCTATAGGATCCTTTGACAGTCCCTATCAATGTATTTATGTAGAATCGACTCGTGAACCTATCCATCGACATAAAAAGGCCCCTTTTGAGTAATCTCTGCTTTTATCGTACGTGCCATCGAAGCATTTTACTTTCTTATTCTCACTCGACTTTATGCCTCTCAAATAGGAAACGTCTTTGGTTTTTATGAATATTATCTTACGCGTAACTGAACTCTTTCATCTTGTCTGAAGGCACTGTGAAATACCTGTAGTCTTCAAGGTTATTATCCATCGGAGCGGATCAACGTATATTGGCACAGCACAATGAACACTTTTACTTGACTCTGTTTACCTTGTATGCTAGCTACCTATGTATTTGCTGGATATAAACGAATAAAACCCTAGTATACTCAACTTATGTACGCAAATCCAATGACAAGCCAAGTTATTATTCTATATTGCAGAATTTTTATCCTTTCTTTTATGTGTTTTTATAAGATTTCGAGTACTCAGAACTCTGGGTACCAATGAGGCTTTTGATATTCTTCAGAAAAAGGATCGATTGGGGTTAATTAAAAAAAAATGAGTTCTTTTGACAGCGATTGACATACCATATTACTATACCTACTTCCATAGTATGCATACTCCTTGAAAGATTTAATAAGTATACTTGTAATATTGGCCAGCGACGCGCCCGTAGTCATTGTAGCCTTGAAGACCTTCCAGGTTGAAGAAGTTGGTTTGATTGATCGTATGATGACCGTTCCGTCGGATCGTTTGACTTACCATGTCTAAGTACTCCTACTAAAATGAAAATAACTTTTGTTTCTTTCGTAAATGATACTTTCAAAGAATTTTAGTTAAAATAAATATTTTCACCTTTTATACCATAGCAAATAGCAGCTGATGGTAAGCGTTGTACTATATTTTTCATCTTTTCATTAACTCTTAAATTTAAATCAAAAAAAAGGAACATAGTTTTTTTATTATTATTATTTAGGTACTACAATCACAGACAGAATTCATTTTGGTCAGATTGCAAGGTTTATTACAGAGGATTTAAAGTAGCGTTTTTAAAACGCGTCTGGTTTATCGTCGAGTTTTACGACAACGCCTGTGCCGGCCGTGAATCGAGATTGGTAGGCACATCGCTATAACCATACTGGGACATCTCTTTACTGTGGCTGTTATAGTGCTGCCACTGCAATTAGCTTTTATCGATAAATACTGAAGCTGGAGATGTTTTCTAAGGTAAACTACTGTATGGAAAAAGCTGCTTCTAGCTTCCTTCCTCATATTATTGAATCGGATTTCCTCATATTATTGAAACGGATTTCCTCATATTATTGAATCGGCTGTAATGTAAATACCTCAGATCTGTTTCATTTCTTCCAAAATGCGAACTCAAATACTATCTTTAATAATGTCACAAAACTAAATATCCCCTATTATACCTTATTCGACATCTGATGCGTGAGAACTTGGCAACGCTTTTCTTTATTAATTCAGATAAAAATGTACTCTCTGAGGCAGCATTATAAGATTGATGAAACCACTAAGGATTGTGTCAAGATATCGTGAAATAACGATTTATTTTCTCTACTTGGTGTGTATGTACCTAAATGTGTCTACAACTGGAATGGTCCAACTAAGTGTTACTCATGGTCACTTACTTAGGGTACCGAACACTTTTCTCGCTCAAGTAACTGAATAATAAAAAACTGGATTCCAATTTATAGAAGGCTTTGTGTGATTATCTCCTTTGCCTCCTTCCTTCATTATGCGTAGCTATATAAAAACAATAGTTTCAAAATGACATTGAACCAGTTTTAGATAAATCGAGGAATGTATGTATTTTGATTTGTTTTGTACGCCTGTACGCATAGAAGCTTACGAAAAACATTTTATATTACTAGGCTATTATTCTTTTGTCTAGACCGAACAATTCTATACCCGCTTCCAGACCAAACTTTGTTCACATGATTAATTACAGAATACAATCTTTCAAGGACCTGTAAAAGATATGTAACAAAAACAGCTGTTGTATTATTAGCCCCCGTTGTTGAATTTTTACCATTTGCAAGACTAAAGAAGACATTAATGAAAAAAAGAAAGTAAACGTGACAAATGAAACTGTAGCGTCCATTACTAAGTTACTTAGTATAAAAACGTTTCACTAAAATTTGACCATGAGATTTAACTCCTATCGCGCCGAAGTTTCACTTCAAAATGTTGTGGTACTGTACCACAGAGGATTGAAGGGAAACTGTACTCTGAGTATAAAGTTTGCAAAGAATTAAGGCATATGCATGCTAAAATATTAAACTCTATTTGAATAGGATATTGGTCAATATTACTTAAACGTAGAAAAATGCTAGAGCACACGTGAGTAATTTTTCGTTTTGGCTATACTGACCCTAAATACTGTTCAAGAAAAGATAGAAATTATTCGACAGCAATATAAACTCTACATTTTGTACAATATAGTTATTTTTCACTTGTTTCAGGAGTCGATGACACGCACAAGTTCCTCGGGAACGAAACACACACAGACTTCTTCAGATTATTACTAAGGGATGGAAATTATCTCTTAGTTGGCGGCAGGTGAGTGCTTCTGCATTATTAACGCTATTAATATTGATGCTGGCAACTTTCCAGTCTACGTTCTAATTACGAATTCAAATTATGACTTTTAGTCCGGTTAAACTAGACATCTCACAGTGCAAAAATTCGCATAGAGTTTAAAAATTGGTACTAATGTTCGGAACACCATTATAAATGAAATGTAAAAAGTCCCTATCGATCCCACACTTGCAAAAAATATATTCAAGGTCAAAGTTCGCAAATATGGGTTTTTTGCGTTTTTTAGCCAAACGGTAAGTTTTATAATAAAATAGGTCAGACATAAATTTAAGATTATGCAATTATGTATAAAAATGTTCTACACAATTTTCTTGTAAACGTCGCCGTTTCTGAGATATAATGGTTGAAAAAGTTGAACAGTAGGTTAGTGTACTTGGGGCGTTGTTTTTATCGTGGTTTCCCCGATAGGCCTATTCCACAATCTATTGTGATCGTGTTTAATTCAATACTATTTAAAAATATATAAAAACTGGTACTATTGGAAACTAGTTGCGCCCCGCGGTTTCACCCACGTATCCGATTTTTGTTAACCTACCCCTATTTTTTGGGCTAACTTGACCGGACTATTTACTCGAAAATATATCTACTGTCGTTAAGTGGTTAAAGTGATAACTTGACGAAATTTTTGACAAAATAATAATGTTGTGTTTCGATTTTTAAATAATAATGTTCCTAGATCAAAGAAGGGAATAATCAAAGAATTACACTCAGTTGCAGAAACAGTTTTTAAATTTTAAAATCGGCATTAAACACTAATCTCCCATTAAACTGTTGCACAAACAGTCTTTAGACTAATATTTAATGCCCCCTTTAAATTTAACTAATGAAGTGTCAAACGATCCTTTAAAACCTCATTTACGTAGTTTTATGTTGCATAAAGCGACATTAGTAACTAAAGTTCAGTTAAAATGACAGTTCTTCAGATTACATTTAATGGGTTAAGAGGCACCCATTAAGCACATTTTAACTCAATAAAAAGTGAAATGTGTTGTCTCTATCAAATCTTTCATCACATCATTGTTGGACATAATATTAATTGAGTGGAAGTGAGCGACTGTACTTGAGTACGAGCCGTGAGCATGGGTACGGGCAAAATGCCTAGAAACAGGTGTCATAAACGCATTCTCTCAGCATCCACACTCCAGTCAACATTTTAAGTCTTATTTTATAGACATTTACGAGCTTGTCTTATCTGAGGTTTTTTAGCTTGCAAATTTTGGAGATGACAATTTCGACCTTCCGAATTTAGAGATATCTATATTTAACCATTTTGTAATGGAACCCCCAAATTAAAAATATTTAGTAAAGAAGATACGATTGTAGTAACAAAGTTCAATCTACAACTTCAATCTACTTTGCTCAACACCCCTACTGTCTGGCACATTTTCATCTGCATCCCACAATGTCAAAATACCTCAACAAAACTTACTCACGTTGTAACACCTATTTCGTTTTAAAAGAGTCAAAGTTATATATTCAAATGAGATACTTAGTTATTTGTTTTACCAACTCCACTTCAATTCGTAGTAAAGTTGGGGTACCCTTAACCGCAGCGACTGAAGCGGTAAGAACGTGCTGTATCTACCCGCGACCGCAAAGCTAACTCGGATGCACCTATCCCTCTCCCTTTCGTGCACTACAAATACTGAATAGCGCCGTCTCGTTTGCATTTATAAAGATTTTTGGCTTGTGTTTGGATGGAGGCAAGAAGACTTAAAAACACCCCTCGCGCCCGCCGGCCTACAGTCGCCATTTTATTACGATTTTGTGAGGAGACGCTGTCGATGGGAATCATCGATATTTATGACGACTTTTGAAGATAGGCATAAAACATCAATAACAAAAACTTCCTCCAACATTCGTACATTTATTGTTGTTTTTATGTTGGAAGGCTGACAGACAGGCATACATACAGGCCAACCGGCCAAGGTCACCCTTTGCAAAGCGTAGAAGGTAACTATCTCCCAAGTGCAACTGCCAGAACACATCGGTTGGTACTTGGCGATAGATTTTCATCTTAAGGATTGTAACCAGCCAGGCGGATATTGCAAAGTACCCTACTATCGTCACCTAGATATATTCATGTCACCTGGTCTGTCAATCAAATACATTATTTTTACATTTATGCAATACGGTTTTCACGTCTTCTTTATAAGGTTCCAAACCATAAAGGTACCCTTGTGGTGCGACTCTTTCCCTCTGACACAGCGTTATATTTCAGTAACCACTAATGCTATTAATTTGAAATAGATTGAAATATTGCTTATTACCCAACATTATCGCAAATGAAAATTAAAAAAAATATATTTTACTTTGTTTGCAAAAGGAGCCGGAAAGAGGGAAGAAAACTTCAAAATAAGGCTACAAGTTTAATTGGTATATCATATATCGTATATTTATTCCAAAACAAGTTTTTATTTCCTGTTATGCGTAGATAATTTTTGACTTATGATGAAAAATCTAAAAAAATCCATCACCTTATTTCCCAAGTTCGCAATGTGAAAATTTTTATATAATGAAGACTGATAAAAATGAATCTAAATACTACAAGAAAAATAGAACTATGTTTCTAACTAGCTAAGTTTTTTCAAAATTATCAAAATTCACAAACTAATTAGTAAATATATAGTAAACTAGTTGCGCCCCGCGGTTTCACCCACGTACCTGAGGAATATCCTACCCTACCCTATGTTGTTTGCTATTTTACTGGCATAAAAAAAGTTATATAATAAATTCAGCGTAAATTTAAAAATATCGACATTATTTATAATAATAGTGTACCCATCCCTACAGCACGCAGAGGCATGCCGCATCGCGCGACACATCTGCCCACCCCGCGTTATGGCTGCCGCACGCCACACCGCGCCGCCTGTGTTTACATTGCTACGAATATAATTCTTTGTTCTCATGTAAATATTACTTGTATTACATTACATCCCCCTCACTGTACCTCCACGACCTTAAGTAAGAGCATCTTGATCTTGAAATGACGTTGTTGCTCCTTCTCCTTACTTTATTAGCTTCTACGCTACCTACATAACTCCTTAAAGCAAAGCTTTTGTTTTGCTAAGATAGGATTGAGTTACTAGATGTTTTTTTATGTCAATAGGTTGACATGCAGGCAGACGGGCCACCTGATGGTAAGTGGTCACCGCCAGAAAACTCTTTGAGTTAGTTTTCTTATTACAGTGTATTGATGGACACCATGTAGCCAAAATACGTCTTAATTATTTTTTATACGACGAAGTCGGTAAACAAGCGTACGGCCCGCCTGATGATAAGCGGTTACCGTAGCCATATGAACGCTTGCAACATACGGGGCATCACTCACGTGTTAGCGACCCTTCCCCCTCCCCAATGAGCTGTGGCGACCTTATACTAAACCCCATGGTCTGTGGCTCCACAATTCCAGAACACTTCCTTTAACATCAGCCAAAGCATCGGGATCCTTAGCGTCGACATTTTTAGCGACGTTTTGTTCCGAAGTCACTTAGAAGACAAGGTTAAGCTGGCATCCAAAAAGCTTGGAGTGCTCAACAGAGCGAGGCAGTACTTCACATCGGGCCAAAGGCTGCAACTTTATAAGTCGCAAGTCCGGCCTCGTATGGAGTACTGTTGTCATCTGTGGGCGGGGGCACCTGGATACCAGCTTGGGCCTTTAGACTCGGTTCAACGACGTGCCGCTAGAATTGTAGACGATCCCGAGCTCACAAACGGTTTAGAGCCCCTCAGTCTGAGGAGAGACTTTGCCTCCTTATGTATGTTCTACCGCTTGTACAACGGGGAGTGTTCCAAGGAATTGTTCGACTTAATGTCCACGGCTACCTTCCACCATCGCAACTCTCGCCATCGACGGGGAGTCCATCCTCACACACTGAAACCAGAATTGTTTCGAACTGTGCGGGCTCAAAGGAGTTTTCTTCCGCGGACACTCAGACTGTGGAATGAGCTCCCCGCCGTGGTTTTCCCAATGGAGTACAGCATGGGGTTCTTCAAGAAGGGTGTGAAGAAGTTTCTTCAGGGTCGGCAACGCGCGAGTTATACCCCTGATGTTGCAAGCGTCCATAGGCTACGGTAACCGCTTACCATCAGGCGGACCGTATGCTTGTTTGCCAACTTAGTGGTATAAAAAAAAAACTCACACGCAGGAACACAACATAAAGTTATTTGGCGGTGGTATTCTGTAAGGTGGAGGTAGTACCCCAGTCGAGCTGCTCTTTGAGCGAATAAACGCAACGCTCTACCACTCTGAAAATTACAGAAAAAAAATAACGAAAGTGAGAAATAAATGGTTGCTTGTTTATGTAAATTATCATATACGCAGCTGATTAAAACTTTCACCTTTAAAATGTAGCATAATATTCACTAGATATAGAATACTCTCTCAATATTCGAAGATATAGTAAAGCCCACGAGGGGCTAGCAAGAGTAGAGGGCCTAAATAAGAATTATAAGCGTTTTGGTTGTGATTATTTATGAAACAATGAGTGTGACGACATTACAACCCAAACACGTGATCGAGTCCGAAGCATTCTAAAAATATAGTCACAGAAGTCTTTTAAATTAAAACTATTCTAAATTAGTCTTCAATGTTCCCCATAAGGGTCTACTTTGTAGCTACAGAGGTCTACAGAATACATATACCCATATAGACGCTGGGGGCATGTAACAAATTGGACAATATTTTCACCAGCCAACGTCGCGTCGCGTCGTATAATTTGAAATATTCATCCGTTCTCCAAAGTTTGCATTTCTTTCCAAATCAGATTTACATGACAATGGTCACGTCGTCGACCGATGAAATTCTCATTGCAAGAACTCCGCTATGAGGGATTTATTAAAGGGAGCAAAAAGGTTGTAATAAAACCGATGTCGACTCGACGATTCTGACTGGAGTGGGGGAGGTTTCTGAAAAAGAACAAGTGAATATCGCTTTTATTTACTTAACGGAGCAATGGTGACGACAATGCGGTCACTGTCTGCTGTCTCCATATTAAGGGTATATTTCAAATTTCTGAAGGGTTGGAGCGGGGTAAATTTTATTCTATTATTAAATTCTTATTGGTTAGTTTAATTAATACTTAACACTACGTTATCATCTAGTGTTTTGCTTACAGGTAGTCGTTAATTTGCGGCCTCAGAGCAAGCGTTTCAAAAACTCGCTATAAATCCGTATTTCCGTATGTTCCGCTGGACAAGCCCTGTCCCATTATTTCGTCTTACTTGTGGAATGTGTACTTTCACAAATTGCAATACGGAGAGTTGAAGAGCAGATGCTTTTTTTATTATTTTTTTACAGCAGAACTTTTAGTATGAAATTCAAGTCAAAACATATTTTATTTTAGTTGCACGCAATTTAATTATGTAGTAGGTGTTATCGCCGTTATTTCTCTCTGCCACATTACCTTCTATAATTATTGAGTTCGACTCCTCGAATGCAAGTCGAGCTTTACACCTGTCGTTTATAACAATTATCCGCTCACACCAAATAATTCTGCGTAGGCCGTCGCTTCCATAGCCCAACGCTTAATTTTATAAGGTCGCTTACCGTGCGGAAACGTTATTCGTGCCTGTCCCATAGTCCCATGTAATGTTATTCTGGCGTAGAGGGTGTGATCCTCTTTTGTGTGGCCTTTTAACGAAATTAACGTTGTTTCAGCCTCGCTGATCGTATGTACAGGCGATATTATCAAAGTATCATTGCGTTTACATAAAAGGACCTGTTAGCCCTGTCTGGTATCTGGATACTACGTAATTCGGGTCAGTTATTCCTTTTTTTTAAGATGTTGTGGATTGATTTTATAATACCTATTTGATGTCATAAAATCATCAATTTGTTTGTTTGGGCCATGGCGTAAATATAGAGTTGGACCAAAATTGCATATAATATATGCGTATTACACCGCTTATCCTTGAGGGTCAATAAATATTTTTTCTTTCTTCTTCTTTCTTCTTTCTCTGATAAACTAAACTGGCCCGTAAACTACAGGTCCTTCAGAATGCTCTTGACAACTCACTGACGAACACAACACCACATAGTAATAATTATCCCACCAAAAACATTTTCATGTAAAATGTTGCCGCCAAGACATATGGCTCGTACTGTCAAAAAGTTATCAGATCTCATGTAGAGCCAAGCTTATAACTACATGCACTTACTCTATAAGCCCTAACTTCACAACCTCTACACACCGTAGTCAAAATTTGTGGCTTGGCCGTTTCGCTACCGTCACATGGGAGTAAGGTGAAAAATGTATTCACTGTTCATTGCTTTTTTGTTATTCAATAGTTCTTGTAGTATTTTTTAGATATCAATAAAATCTAAAGTATAAGAGCTATGTTATTGAAACTTAATATGCTTAATAAGTTCACTATTGACATCATGTTCCGAGAATTTTGTTTATCTGGTATAATCCAAATCCAAGTTATGAGGGTTCAAAAAAACGACGAAGCGCTTCGAGAAAAGGTAGGTAGTGCCCTTTCGCTTCGCTTGGCTGTCTTGGCGGGGGGCACTCCCGTGCCCCCAGATTTGACTTCAATCTTCTATAAAATTACTACATCATCATCATCAGCCTATAATGTCCCAATGCTGAGCATAGGCCTCCTGTACACAAACGAGGGTGAATGGGAATGGGCAATACTCCACCACGCGTGCCCACTGCGGATCGGTGGAGGTAAGCTAGTGGTCAACCTACTGTTGGAATTTTTCAAGCCACCTAGGAGGCATCCAACTAGCTTAACGACTATCACAATTAAGTGATAACCGGGACCAACGGCTTTACGTGCCTTCTGAAGCATGGAAACGCTCGATTTGAAATACCACTAAGCGGTCACCCATCCAGGTACCGACCACGACGGTGGTAGCTTAACTTTGACGAGCGCTTTCTACACAACTACTTAATTATGAGTGAAAATGATTCATTAGGTACACGTCATATGGGTTTGTAGAGAGTGAGAGAAATTGTAAAGGATCTGTTACTTTCGAAGTGTGTGTGAGGCACTGAAAAGGATAGTCTTTATCCTCGTAAGAAAAGAATACTTAACTAAATACCTTCATATAAAATACTTTGTAACACACGAGTATAAAGATAAGTACATAACAGAGTTCTCTCTTCACATTATACGGAGAACGTTACGGCGGGCGCAAACTGCCAGGGAAATGACTACTTACCTTATCACACGTGGACCCACTTCTACATAATGCCTGTCAAAATGTTACGTACATACTTGCTGATTTTAGACGCGACCTAAAAGCGTATGTGCCTGAAATCTTTTAAACCATATGAGCTATTTTTACTGAAAATACATTGTTATACTATATTTGTTACATGCTTACGGAGCAGTGATAAAAATACACCCTTATAACCCCGAAATAAGACGTTTTGAGATGACAAACATTTCACTTCAATAGTAAGACAAATGTCTTACTAGTGTATGCATATTATTATATCAACTTATAAACTGAATCCATTATTAAGTGAATTCTTTCTATGCGAATTTATGAATGGGCAAAGCAAAGCCTTCCATTCAAATAATTCAGTAACCAATTTCCACGTAGCTTTTTTTACTTTGCGTAATAACAGGGCAGAATTCACTTGAAAGCCTGAATAAATAAATCTGCTCCTAATTAATCATATTCATACGGACTTCAGTTGGAAAATCAATTTTGTATACGAAAACATTTGGTGAACAAAAAATTGTTTCATACAGTATCTTGAGTAAAGGGAATGTGCTTATCATGTTTATACAAAACTTTCAATTTACGTACCCTTTTCATTTCATATTTCATGAAGTCAGTGCCTTTGTGTGAGTAATTAAGTGAAAAAATATACCATTCATCATATTTGTGAATGCCTGAATAACTCTTTTTCGGTTATTTATTGTTTTTGGGAAACATGTTAATGTTACCATAGACTAGAAGTAACCAGAAGGTCCAAACTATATTCCTCCTTCATAATGTTCCTAAATATCTTAATATATTTTTCGCCTATACATTTTTTTGTTTCTAAAATGCAAATAATACAAAAAATATGGAGTTATAACAATTTTACAACTCATCACGTAAAGGTATAATAATTGCATGTTACAAAAACTTGTGTTGGTATTTTGGATGGAAAAATGATCTTAAATATAGAAAAAAAAAGTTATAACCTTATCAGTCCCATAACTCCAACACATCCCATATTATTTTTAACCACCGAGTCTTTTCACATCATCAACGCGAAATACAAAAAAATACGAAACAAGCAAACGCGGTCGTGGCAAAAAAGGAATTAAGTTAATCATCGCATCCATCACGGTCGGAGGCTAGACCCTGAAGTGCTCTCCAGAGGCCTGTTGAAGCCCACAGCTAAGCTTTTGGTACAGATTGTGACGCATTTGTTCGACCTCCGCTTCTGATATAAAAATATTCTTTGATGTTTTAATATTAACAAATGGCATCAATTTAAGAATCGCGATTTTACTTTCGTTTTTGTTTTTTTATATGGGCTTGTGTTTAACACATTCTTCTTTATGGTAGCCCAGTAGCGACGAATGCCATAGCAGCTACCAAGTTCTCATGTTGAAAATCTGTCGCCAAGCACCTCTGGTCTGGTCTGGTGGCACCGTTGCATTCGAGAGCCAGTTCCGTTCTAGGATTTGTGGTGATGACCTCCTTCGGCCACATTACTTCCCAGGATGAGATTTCTAATTCAAGTCTATCCATAGTACACATTGTACTTGTAGGAGAAAACTGGCACCAATTTTCAGCTGCAAGAATTTTCATTGGTACATTTTTGGTGAGCAATAGGTTTTTGTGTTGATTCGATCGTTTCAGCTTACCATGTCATAGTCACGCATCTTACTAACATACATTATATGGATCTTGTTATTCAAACACTCGAAGAAGGGTGAGAGTCCGCATGAGGGTACAGGGTGCACCCTACAATTATAATTAACTAAATGAGAGGGTGCAAGGACTTGTACTCATAACATAAGTCAATATTCAACCCTGCACCTAGTTATACTGAGTTATTAACGGGTATGAATAAATCTAGACGTCTTAAGAGATCATAAAGAATAAGCAATAAGTTAAATTAATCCAAGCGTTTGATTGTAGGGACAATGTAGCTTTCTATTAGTCAAAGATTTTCAGAATCGGACCAGTAGTTCCGGAGATTACCCTTCATCCAAACTAACAAACAAACTTTGCTTTTTAATATTAGTATAGATAAAAACCCTCTGTGAAAAAAGGGAAGGCTCATACATGTCACAATGATACAAGTTTTTAAAACTATAATTATTAGAACTGGAAATAGAACTGAAAACAAAAATTCCCGCACTAACATTTCATGAAAACATTGTTGTAGCACTTACATCAAACAAGTGGCAGCAAACGAAAGCGTACCGACAACAAAATAAATAAACCTTTTGTACTTTTATACAGGAGTTAGTAAATAGAGCAACCTTATTATTGCGTCCATACGTTTCCCGGCCGCTCTTTTGATTAAACAATACAAGATTTGCAGACGCAATTTGAGACGGTCCCAGAGAAACTTCGTTCAGAGTACCTATTTGTTGTGGCCTAAACAAATAAAGTAGTTTAGGGGAAAACAGATCAGTTAACTTGTTAAGTGCGTAAGGACGCCACCTCCGAGTGCCTCTGGATTTGTTACAAATTGTTTTGCTGTTGGCTCTAGACTTGCTCGGAGATTTCAGAGAAACTGCTGATAAATTAAAAACATATAAACGAAATGAAAATGTAATATCAATAGTTGAATTGAGTGTTTAAATTTAAAAACTCAAACAAATATTCAAAATAAATTTTGTTAATTCATTTGTTTCATTAGTTTAATCAGTTAAATAAAATGCTTATCTTAAATCCGTTTTATGTTCATACCAATTCAATAAAATTCCAAAAGATAGTCTACCAAAATAAAATATAAAATAATTCTACTGTTAAAAAATTTAAATTAATCACGAGTTAGAGAATTAATAGAAATTAAAAGACAAAAGTAACTTCTTGTGAATACGTTTACATTTTAGAAAAAAGATACAGTTTTGTGTTAGTGTTTCAGAAAATACTTGGGGTACAACACAATCAAAGACTAAAGAAAGAAATAACTAAAACAAAAAATAACTAAGAAATAACTTTGTCATGAAATGTTCTGGTTAATGGATTTTCAACATTACGAACTAATTCAATAATTTACGGACCGGTATCGGTTAAGATTTATTAAAATTAAGACTCTTATATCTTTACTAATAATGAAGCAAAGACCTCAAAGCTTTGCATAGCAGACCCTCCCATGTGGAAGTAGCTATCACAGGTAAAATTAGCTTACGAAATTATCTATATGCCCAGTTTGGCAATAAAAAGCCTACCATTGGTAAGCAAAAGCATTCGTTTTTGTTTATTGAAACCGGGCATTAGTCTATTTAAAAATAATACTGTAGGTTTTTTTTTAAGTCATTATCTCTATTATGTATGGAGTACTGATATAATGAATGATTGTCAATACAACTTACACACGGCTTCCAATCATATGTCCGTTTAAAGTTGGTAAATATTTCTTTTTTGTATTTTTTGGTTCTGTCTAGCGACTCTTCAGTTTTGTAAACTCATAAATTAATTACGAAACTTAAACAATATTTTAATAACAGCTACAATATTTTTGCTGTCATCTAATAATTTCATACTCATTGTCAGTTACAAACATTTTGATGTAATCCAATAAGTGATTGACATATTTATCGTTAAATATTTAGTCAGCCTTAAACCGAATAACGGATCGCGAAGAATTTCGGGTGAATTGAAAATTGAGATGGAATCTAATATAGATTCTTTGCAGATATGGTTAGTTAATCAATTTTCCAATGACAGGTTTTGGAGGTAATTTTTTATAGTTTTCGTTTTCTATAGGAACGAAGTAGAAACTATACAATCAATGTAATATATCTTTAATATAAGGAACATAAAAGGACTAATTTTAAAGTCGAAATGTATGTAATACTTCTATTCGATAATGTTCCTTGAACTTTATATCATTTTATTGTTGATTTTATATTCAACATAAATCCTTAGTAGAAAAAATCAAAACATATTACAGTATTACCCAACTGATAACGCGCGTCGAAGAAACGACAGAATGCTTAAAACTTACAATCAACCTTAGATCACTACTATAAGGTTCATAATACACTGCAGCTGTTAGTTCCGTCTCACTCGCAAGTCACGCCCCTCCGCACGACGCGGGCTAACATGGCGGCAGCTGCCGGTTTCTCGCGCTTTGGATATGTCAAGGAAATGTACAAAAAGTATTTTCTGCGCAGGTACATCGGTAAGCCATATCAGTTGGGTACTACTGTACCTACATCATTATCATAATCAGAATCCTTTCTCATTTTGACCATTTGCCACATGATCTGCATGTGATTCGGTTGTCAAAACTCCAGTGGTTCCCAGCCACATCCTTTTCATTTGTTTCACGGAAACCGTTGTAAAGGAATATGTTTAGTGGCAACACCCTTGTCTTACCACACAAAAATGATAAGTTTCACTTTGTACTCGCATTTTGACAAGACGAAAGCAACCCTTCCATTTCTACGTATCATAAATCACGTCAACGTCAAAATGGAGCACAATGAAGGCCCAGGGAGGCCTAGGGAGGCCCAGTGCGGTTAACATTTTACTTTGAACGGTTTTAATTAAAATGTTAAGAATTTATATTCTATATGCCGCGGCTTTTGATGTAATAAGACTTGTATCCATAACTCAAAATCAAGTAAAATGAGCAGTGTGAGAGACCTTCGTACGCTGGTTTTGCTTATGACATGCTTATATGTGACATTTCTCGAATTCACAAAAGTGTAGAAAATCGCAGCTAAACCACAATGTTTCTTTTTTGAAATTATTAAAATTTTATTTTTTTTTACTTTAAAAGTGTCTTTAGATAACATCATCGTCATCTTGAAATGATACCATAGTTATTAAAATAAAATTTAAAATTCCATTACAAATTAAAAATCATGCAAGTTGCGCAAGTCATATCCACGCGTCGGTGTTTCACAATAAGAAACGCCCGCCCGCAAGGAAACGTCATGAATTCGATGAAATAAACGATGAATGTTGTTGAGAAACAATTGCAATAAATCTCCGTTGGATGTGAAGCGCAATTTCTCAGTCGGAGGCCGTTGGCGCGCCGGAACTTTTGCAATATTGACGGCATCGGTACCGCGCCGATCCCGCGCCGCATGTAAAAACGCTCCAAGATGGCCGCCGCGACGTACAATCAACCAATCCACGTGAGTGCCCATTTGGCAGTCAAATGCTGATGACAAACACAGGCAAACTTGGCGAGACTCGATTTAACTTTAAATGTAGAGTCTGTTTGCAACCGTTTTTCATAGTTTTGGCAGTTCATTTATCACGTATAGATTTCTGGGTTGGAGTTCTCTGACAGCTCGTGTTTTTCTCCGGTTGAAGAAGGAAAAATGAAGTCTACATCAGCTAGAGTTCAAAACTCTTAATTTTATATGATTCATATATCATCTGTAACAAGGTGTTATCTGCAATGAAACTACTCATAAATCTTTTGAATAGTCTCGCTGTATAAGTACTAAGTAAATCATTTACCATGGTTAAATTGTGATCAAAACACAAAACCTATATTTAGTATAAAAGAGTGTATGTTGTTGTTTTCTCAGTCATAATTTAGTCATAAATTATATCTAAAGTTATTCTTTATGTTTGACGTAGACATTTTGTGTTAATTTAATTTGGCGGATAACTTTGATCTTACTTGAGGCTACCTAACTTGGTTTACTTTCTCTTCTTTGTTTTCAGACTTAGTTTTGTTTGCGGCCGAGAAATTCAACTTTACATTTTCATAGCTAAACTTAGTTATTCTTGATATTCAGTATTTACAGTCATGTAAATTAATATTTGTTCTTAGAGGAATTCAATAATGCAATATTTTTTATTTATCAATTGTGAGAATTCTGCCCTATTCTGTCAATACCGTATAAATATTGATATAAGAAATTAAATAATAAAACTGGGCTGGATTTAGTCAATATTAAATGCCTGCAACTCTGTAATACACTATGATCTACTAATATGCATACAAGGAAATTAAAATTAAAAAGTAGTGTTGTGTCAAAACAATATTTAAATTCCCCGTGTATTTCAGGCGCCGACATGCAATTTGTTTGCATGCACTCGACACGATTTCGATATTGGAAAAGTTTACGAGTTCCGTTTAGAACAATATCAATAGGACATTGGTGCACGTGCCCGATATATTGAGTCTAT
Organism: Polyploca ridens; assembly: GCA_951394255.1. Lineage (NCBI taxonomy): Eukaryota > Metazoa > Arthropoda > Insecta > Lepidoptera > Drepanidae > Polyploca > Polyploca ridens. Next base: position 9,293,793 of record OX596261.1, read on the forward strand.
GCACCCGCCTGCTAACCAATACAACTTCATACAAATAATACACAGAGCGTGACTCCATTTTGTATTCTTCTTTGTATCTATTCTATGGTTTACACGTCAGTGATCAGCTGCATGTCTAAAATAGGTTTTGGGGATGGTGACGCAAGAAATGTATTGAATGGGATATCGATTTTCTATTGGAAAGTTTCAATACAAAATCGATTACAAGAAAATCATTAAATAACGATAATAATGATGATTCTGTTGCAAATCGTAATAAACTAATTTTAATCACAACATACATCTATCTATTTCTTTCTTCCAAGCATTATTGAAAAAGGATAGATAATAAATTAGTTGGTAAACAACAGAATTAGCACCAATGATAATTTATTCACATTTTAATGATTGCAAACATGTAAAGTCATGTGGATTCAATTTTACTAGTATTAACGTAACCTTATCCTACCATTGGTATACAAGTGTATCAACATACTGCTCTATAGAAGCCTATGAAGTGTAATACAGATTAAAACAAGTCAAGCCAATAAGTCATCCAGACAAAACAAACGTTCGTACCTGTAGTTTTCAACTGTTAACAAATAGAAACATCGATTCGAGAGGGGAGTTTTTGCTCAGTGATAAAGCTACTTTGTTATACTATCTATAATATATTCTAGCGACGACAATTGTTGTTCCCCCGCTGTTTCTCTGTGTTTTACTGCACATAGTTAGAAGACATTTTTATGGACCCCGGTATCCCCGGGCGGCTTAATGCCTACATACAAAGATTCTTCCGAATAAGAAATAAATTCGCAAATACTCAGCCATGGATTGAATTATTTATTTGAAGCCGCGTTATGGTAAAATATAACAACTATCCATATATGAGATTGCGTTTTTGTTATATCTCATCGCGTTTGTATCTACAAAATTGGTTACATTTTGGAAGACCCACGACTTAGACGATGTAATATATTTCCGGATTACGAAGCTTGCGAGTGTTGACTTAAGGCCGGGTCTAAGCTCAAATCTCAAAAATGGGTTTCTTTGAGAGTCGAGTATGACGTAACGCAATGAAATACCTAACACAAAAAAATACTGTGGATAGAAGAGGGTTTTGAGAAAAATGTTAACCGAATAGAATATTAAAAAGTGCTTTGATATTCCCAATAAAAAAATCCTAAGTTACGTCTAAAAAAATCTTTCGCGTCGAAATTCTCCGTATTTTCAGCGATGACAACAATTTTATTTTTAAGAATATATAAGATACAGAATTATATTAGAATGTTAACCGGACACTTATTCAATTTAATGCGTATATTCTGTATAATCTAAAGAAAACCCGTAAATAACAGTCCATTTCATAGAGTCGACACATTTATGATTTACCATTTTCAACCCTATTCCAGTGAAGAACGAGTCCTGTCAAAATCGTAGTCAGTCCGCGCCTTAAATATCATTCGAAATGTACTGCATAATATTCCTGTATTCACTAACACGCAGACCTCATGGAATATAAATGTGGCGTATCTCGTGGCGTGCTCGCGAAATAAAAACAGTCTGACAGAATTAAACCAATAATATTATTTAATATGTAAATCTCGTTTAAAAAGCGCCACCATGTTTGACATTTTCATTTCGATTCGATCATTGGCCGTGTATCTGTTATGTTTATTTGATGAGGGCGACTCTGATTGGTGGAAATGCCGGCTACATTTATATTAATTTAGGCATACAAATCTGCTGATTTTAATCCGGATAAAGAAAAATTCCTTCCCGAAATTAATTTGTTTCTGCCAAGAATGAGAGACAAAAAAATAATCACAACAAAGACAGGAAAATAATTGTAAGTTCAGATCATCAATCAGCTTGCGGGCGGTCGGGATTGGACAGTGGAACACAAAAACATGGACGACTGACCGAACAATAGATGGCGCTGACGATTCGTCGCACACAGCCCAAGATGGCTGCCGCCTTTTGGCGGGAACCACTGAAGCGAATAATTGACAAAGGATACTGTCTTTGTACCGTGGTCCGGCTCCGCTAGCTTGCCAAAATACATACACGTACAAACTAAATATTATTTTATTATGAAAATGTTACATCTACATAAGATAAACATATCACAAAAAAATAAAGCTTTAGGCAACGTTAAAATAGGTACCTATCAAAAAAAACTTGGACGTTTCAGTTCCCGCCAGGGCCAAAATCTCTGTTATAAGTACTCGCCTAGTACTAAGACGATAGTATCTATGTAGGTATCATGATATAATTTACCTTGTCAATAAATATACATGTCCTACATATATATGTCCTTTCACTTAAATAAAACAAACATTGAACCAAAATTAAATCTCCTAACTAGTTCAATGGGACCCGTATAATACTAACAAGATTTTAGTTTTTGTGTGAACAAAAATATACTGATTGCATCATACCACTTCGTTACCCTACAAAAAACGGTTAGCGCATAAAATATCAGGCACTGCCACAAATTGGCTCCCCCAAGCTTGGCAAATTGCAGGCGTTTCCCTTATTCCGAGTGCAGGACCCTCGACAATCGACGATGTAAGGCATTATTCGTGTACGAGACATCCAAAGTTACAGCTACCTTATTTACAACATAATAGCGCTTGAGAATTTAATTTTGAAGCTATCGATCACAAAATAGTGACTCCAGAATGCCACGGAAATTTTAAATTGTTCCGTATCTAATATCCCGTTCGATGTTTGTTTACTGCTATTTTGAGATATTTATTTATAAAGGTGTTAGGGTTACTTTTATGACCTAGCCTCAATAAAGTTTTTAGGATTTAAAAAATAACAAATAAAATGATAAATAGCATTTAGGGTACCCCACTTGTACAGTCATTTGATATAAAAACCAGCCAAGTGCGAGTCAGACTCGTACACGGAGGGTTCCGTACAATAACTCAACCTTGCTATGAAAAATTACGCTAAAAAAGACGTTTCTTGTATGGGTGCCCCCCTTTAATTTTTAATTTTACTTCATTTTTATTATTTATTTTATAGCGGCTATAGAAATACATATTCTCTGAAAATTTCAGCTGTCTACCTATTACCGTTCATGAGATACTGACTGACTGACGGACGGACGGACGGACAGGCGGACGGAGTCTTAGTAATAGGGACCCGTTTGGCACCCTTCGGGTACGGAACCTTAAAAACGCAAAAAACATAAGTGGATTCTTGGTATTCAGTATCGGCACAACACCCAATTTGTATGATAAACGCGATAGTTATGCAAGATTTATTACACGATAAATTATTTTTATAACATCGTTCCTATAAAATCCTTGTAAAATAGTTCACAGATCGAAAAACATACGCTCTAGCTCAAGCTCTTCTTTGTTTCCATTCAGACGTACTACCGACCTAGTAGTACGTCTGAATGGAAACAAAGAAGAGCTATTAAAACTTCACAAACGACCGTTTAAGGTCTCTATTGCGATATCAATAAAGTTCAAGTTACAATCGACGTTAACCGCCCGAAGTTTGTCTGTTAAATCTCAAAAACATTATGTAAGTCACACCGGCTACTCGTTGCGTTATAATTGTCAAAGTTTATGTAATAATTTTCTTTATGAATTTCTCGTGCCGAATATCTTAATTAAGGGGTAGGGTGTTTGGCAGTTATGCCAGACATAACGCAGGTATGCTGGCAACTTTAATGAATTATCACAAATTGTCTTATAATCCATTATTAACATAAATATTACATTACAACATGCATGCATATAATTTTAACTACACTTTATTTACACTAATAGGAAGCTAAATTATCCCCTATGCAACGAAAAAAAATAGTAGGCTTTGTAGCTATAAAAGTAGGATTCTCAATTACATAGGTTCTAGTTCCTGTCAGAGCCTTTGAATGTAGCTTATTGCTTATTTTTACGTACGGCCCGCCGGATGGTAAGCGGTAACCGTAGTCATATGGACACGTGCATCACGTTACCGACCCTTCCCCAATGAGCTCTGCGCGAACTTTCTCACGCGCAGGAGCGCAACATAAAGTTATGTGGCTGCGGTATTCTGTAAGGTGGAGGTACTTCCCCAGTCAGCTGCTCTTTGAGCAAATAAACGCTATGCTCTACCTTTCTTAAAATCTCTTGCTTAATCGAAGTGCTTATACCTACAGTCAGCCAGGCGTGAATCCTTCACAAATACAAATACAAATGCTTTATTATCAAAATGTTAATCATACAGTAATAAACGTAGTGGAGATCTCCTTTTAAGTATAGAAATACTTGTGCTAGGAGACCTCGCTCTTCCATAACAGAGTATACTTATGATTAAGGCGTAACAGATATAACAGGATAAAATAAGAATATTTAAAACAATTTAACATGAATAACATAAATAAAAGTGAATGAAACATAATTTTTTTAAATGTGTATTACTGTGAATGGGGGTGCGTGTGTGTGTGGGGGGGTGTGTGTATGTGTGAAGGAAGCAATAATTTTCTTTCAAGCTTTTGGTTCAAACAAAATTTTTGCCACGGCATTCCACTACCTGTAAATTCGAGTAATTGTAAAGTCGAGAAAAAAAGATAAAGGATAACCAAAACAATTGCAAACCTATATCATAATAGTAAGAATCAAAGTATAACAAACAATCTTACAATAAAAGTATCTAACAGCCATTTGCTTGGAAGGCTTTCAAAAGGTCCCCGTCTATCTTCCACTTAACACGTTACGTGATATAACGTAAGTATAAAACACTGTCTCGCAAAATGTACAAGTGACGGCTGTACGACACGAACGTGCCGGCACGTAAGGTCAGTAAATTTAAAGCACGAACCATTCATACGCGAGGTGTAAGCTCATAAAATTGTTTACAAACCTATTCTGACCATCGGACGACAAAGCCGCACGGAGGCACGACAAACGGTCGCCAACTACCCGCAGAATAAACGTCGCGGTAATACGAACACTCATTCCAACTAACTTCACCTGAAATCCTCAACTCCAAGTGCGATTAAAACCACGAACAAACATTCAGCTAACAACTATGAGTTCGGGTTTCCACCTTAAAATGAACTGCTACGCTTCCGTTTATTAAGCCCCGTTGGAACAAAGAAGGTGCGGCAAACGATTTGTCGCAGGTCTACGTTAGATGGTTATGTATATTGGCCGGTCTGCGAAGAGAGCTAAGTGGCCACAGTAACAAGTCGTGTAACAACAATTTATTATTATTAGAAGCTTCTTTTTTCTTGTTACCGCCAGTTCTTTGATCCGTATAAATTAGAATCAAGTATGTGTGATTGAACAAACTGTAAAATGATACAGCAATTCAAATGTATCTGTCTACATTTTATTAGACTAAAAATAAGTGTCGGGACATTTACTTGGAGATACGAACATGAACTTAAAAAAAAAACATAATTATTCTAGGACATTCTTCATACACATTCTTTTGGCCTAAACAGAACTTGAACTCACACTGATAAACCTCCTTGTCCTGGTCGAGAATTGAACCCACGAACTGTAACTGTTAGTGTCTATAACTCAACGCTTCATCAAGTAAAACACTGCATTATATTTTCGTATACGAATACTGATTAATTAATATAAACATTATATTTTGTTTCAGAAATGTGGTGTACAATCTCAGTCTGACAGATCTGACTGAACAACGCCGCCTCGTGTGGTACTCCCCCGAGAATGACGTCAAGATGTGCGTCGTCAAAGGGAAAGATGAGGTAATTGTATATAATATAATCTTGGAATCCATAAAGAAGTTCTACGAAGTTGATAAAATATCAAACAGTAACGCTACGGCTCGTAGCATGCTACGTTCTACGAAAGTCTATATGCTACGAGCTACAATTACTCATAGAACAATGCAAAGTTTTGCAGGTTTAAAACTATACAGCTCTAATGTTAATCTATATACAATAGACTCTCGAATGATTATACAATAATACACAATGAAACTACGCCCCGAGAGCAATATCAATGTTACCTGACGCCACCTTGCGGCGAATAAATAATTGAATTTTGAACGAGCCGGTCGCGTATGAAACGAGGCCGTATTCTGCTAAACGTCTCTCTACCGAATACCGGCAAATTAAAAAGCCAATCGTGCGGAAATACGCTGTGGAGTTGTACGTAAGACGCTCCTTCCCAGTATAACCTTATTTTAGTTCGGGTTAATGAGCGACCTCGTTCCGGGATTACGGGATATACTGTTGGATGTAGAGAGAATTTAACCATATTTTGAATAACTACTTCATTTGTGTTTAAAATAATACTGTAGCTTCAAAGTTTTACATCTGCGGATTCCTTAATATTATAATAGTACATTATGATACATGTGTGCAAAGTTGGTTATTACACTCGAGGCGGTAAAAAGCGAGGCAAGGGAGCCGAGAGTGTAATGATCAATGCACACGCGTGTATTACGACGTTTTTAAATACACTTTTGAGGAAAAAACAGACTTGTATTTTTTAAAGTAGATTTTTTGATATTGGCTATAGGCTGAACAGTCGGTCGATTGTGGTCAGCTGGCTGCGGTTGGCTGGCCGTCACTCCTATATACCACGCACCCCTTGGTTTATCCATGGTTACTCCGATATAACTATTCAGGTACCAGTCATTATAAACTAAGTTAGTTGCATGGTGGTTGATGGAATGGTTGTATAGGACATGGGTCGGTCGTTGTACTGGCTGAGGGTAGTGCTAATCATCATCATCATCATCAATAGCCAATTATCAAAAAATAACACAGTGAGAACGTTCACAAATACATATATGGCGCGCAAACTGGTTTCCCCGTTTAAATTGAGAAGAGGTGCACTCTTAACATAATCGGGATTATACCTATCATAAAACTGTGCGGTGATGTAAAGTAAAAAGCACGAGTGCGTAACAAGCTGCATTAAGATACTAAAAACGGTGCAATAAATGTCACTTTACGAACTAGTGTGTTGAAAACTATATTATTATTGTGTAATTTTTCAGCTTCATGTTGCATTTTATTACCCGACTACGGCGAAGCTTAAAGGAGGGTTATTGATTTAGCGCAATAGGTTTACCCCATTTTTTCGTGTATTTGATATATCAAAGACTTCTACAAAATCTTTACCTAGAAATGTATAATATCAAAGCAAGTAATTCTTACCTTATAAGTAGGTTAACACTTATTTTAAATTTAAGTAAACTGCAGTAAATCTAAGGGGCCATTAAAAAAGAAACAGTTGTGTATAATTTACTATTTGCGCGAGAACCTTTATTTTTACGAGACCCGTGCCTCATGTTTCTTGAAGAAAAGTTATTCGGTGTTAAGTCAAATTACCTAACACTTTATGAAAACATGTCATATTTGGGTAAAATTATACATAGCATTGATGTATTAATAATAAATACTTGCTTTAATATTCCATGTTTCTTAAAGAATACTTTTTGCTCTCTCTTATATTAAGATTCAGTAATAAAAGTAAAATACATACACGAATATGTGCGTATTATGGGCTTGCAACATTTCAAATAGATATTCATCATAATGAGCTCAGAAAATGGAATGAAATACTTCTACTAAGATGAAATAAATAAATAAATATCTTGGGACATTCCTCACACATGGCAGTCTGATCCTAAACTAAACAGAGCTTGTACTATGGAAACCATATAACTGATATACTACATATACAACTTTTTGTTTATTAATACATACTTAATATACATAATTAAATCCAAATATATTATATAGCTTTATGCACTTTAAAATGACCTTAAGAACGTACGGAATGTCAGCCATGTTGCCAAATGGGAGCAGTTATCGTAACTTAACCATTTAAGCGAATAAAACCATAATGTGGATGCTTTAATATTAACGTAGCAGCTTATTACGCACTAGTGCTTTTTACTTTACATTACCGCACAGTTTTATGATACGTATAATCCCGATTATGTTAAGTTTGTACCTCACTGCAATTGACATGTGTGTAGACGAAGCATTCTTAATTTAGCCGGATAAAACTGTTAGACAAAGCGCATCGCTGTAAAAAAAAACCTGCGCACTATATTTGTTAACGTTCTCATTGTATGGTTGAAGAGTAACAAAAAAGTCTACTTCAAAAAACACAAGTCGGTTTTTTTCCTCAAAAGTGTGTTGAAAAACGTCGTATGACACGCGTCTGCATTGATCATTACAATCTCGGCTCCCTTAACGCTTAATACCGCCTCGTATTTAATGACCAATTTTGCACACATGTATCATAATGTACTATTTATTATCAGCTCAATCAATACAACAAGTATACGTAATGGCAAAAGCCTGCTTATGGACAAAAGCTTCTAGCTTTCAACATAGCACTAAAAATAGAACCATCGTTATTAATCTTATGGAAATATTATAAAAATATTGCAAAACTTGCAAGCGTAACGATGCTCATAGCCGTGGGTAAGGTTAATTAAGGCACGGGTTAAAAAACGTATGCAGCGCCCCCGCTCGCCCTGAATAGTCAACGCATAGCTTTTAATATTAATAACTTGCGAGAACAGCACCTGTGGCCTGTTTCTTACTACCAACTTATTTTTCACATAAATCTACCTAAAGTTGAATGTTGTTAGCTACTTGCTAATCTACTGCCTGTGCCCCGCGTTCTACTACTCGATAAAAGGAAGCCTTGTCACTTTCCCGCCTATAAACTATATGGTATGTTTGTTTTATCTGACATTGCCATATTTTTCTGGCTTTATACGCACTCTTAAATAAACTTTGTGGTTTTTTTGGCCTCACTCCCGTGTTTCGCGCGCTCTATCTGCCTTTTGTTCAGTAATCTGAGCCGATTTTATTCAAAAAACTTGGTACTCTTTAAAATTGGAATTTCAAACATAAAAGAATATTTAAATCGAATTAGAATTCGAAACAAATTTTTTTTTGTTCTTGGATATTTGAATGAAAAACTTACCTTTGGGACTTTTTGGCGGGAACTTGCAGAGTGACGTTGTGTTTTCATTTTTATTTTCATAAATTCGTGTATTTTGAGTTTTATTGCATATTATCGGTGATATTTTATCCAATAAAGATTAATCCATGTGCACCAGTGAAGTGAAATGAAATGAATCATGTGTATTGTGACTTTTCAAGTTGTCTCAAGAATTCCGTGAACATTTTTAGTACAATGACCACCACTTTACTAAAACATGACTATTATGGACGGTGACTGACTGAGGACTATGTGAAAGTGATTTATTGTGACTAGAACTTATAACATAACTGGAAAATGGCAAAATACACAAGACATATGACGCCAACATATTAAAAAAAAAACTAACCTTTGCCTTGATTTTCCTTCGAAAATTCCATGGAAATCTCTTCGATTACCTACTTAGCAAATATTTGCGATTGCTGTATAATTTGTTTGGAAGTTCATTTCACTTATTCATTAGAATATTTTAGGTGTAGTTAATTTGAGTTTTTTTCATTTGTTGTTATCATAATTAAATAAGATTCTTTGAGTTTTATTTATTAGTGTATAATATTGGTTTTTAGTTTTAATAGTAAAAATATCCATGTTTGATTTTTCGGGGTGATTTGCATCGAAGTTGATAGCAATACTCCTTAGTGCTATTGATTTAAATATTCTTTTATATTTGACATTCCATTTCTAAAGAGTTTTGCATTGCACCAAGCTTTTATGTGAGTTCAACTTTTTTTGAATAAAATCGGATTGAGTTTTTAAACATTTTTGTCTGTCTGTTCTGGTTCATAGCTGATGTTATAAGGAGTAACTTAGCTACTTTTATTTTTGAAAAATAATAAGTGTTCCGCGCAAAAAAATTCAAACCGTACGCGGGTGAAACCGCGGGGGTCTGCTAGTATATCAACAAAAATTACATTCAACGATGTAACCTCAATGCCATTTCGGTACGAATACGTACCGTCTCCGTTCCTCACAGCTGATTGCTCCATGCTCGTGGGATTCGGAAATTCATGCTTCAATTGGATGGACGGACCACTGTAGGTAGCAGCCATTTTACTTCGTCCTAAGTAGACGGGACGTGCGACGACTTCGACTGTGTCCTAAACTGATTTGTTGAATTTAAATTGACTTTGAAGAATTCCAGTATGTTCTTGCTTTATTTTGTAAGCATTGGAAATTATCCTTGTTTGAATTATTATAATAAACAAATCGGCAAATGCTTTTATTAATAACCCCCTAACTCATAAAAGCTGATTAAGTGGTCACCTAAATAACGTCAAATTGTTTGACAATGACAGCAAGGTGACGTTATTTATTTGACCATTTATTCAGTAGATTTAGTTAAATAGCGTTTATGAGTAAGGCCGTAAGATTTTAAGTACCCCACAAAAAGTTATTGTTATCGCACCAAGTCTCTATTTATTGTTTAGTCTATCTTTTTAATTTAAACTCTATCGGCCTTACTCATAAACGCTATTTAACTAAATATACTGAATAAATGGTCAAATAAATAACGTCACCTTGCTGTCATTGTCAAACAATTTGACGTTATTCAGGTGACCACTTAATCAGCTTATTAGTTAAATAACGTTTTATGAGTAAGGGGGTATGCTTATTATTTTATTATATTCTTTTTAGGGCATTATTTGGTTATATTATTCATTCATATTCACCTATGAGATACCTACTTTATCACGGTTTATTTATAAATGAGTGGATTCGGAGTGTTCAGAATTAGAAAGTAGTATATGGTCAAGCAAGTGGCGGTTGTAGCGAAGCACTGAATCGAAACAGGAACAGTTACAAAGCTCCCAACGTTCCCAACTGTAACGAGGGTAATGGGGAGGAATTAGGGCTGTCACTTATTAAATACCCAAACCTGACGGCTTCTAAATGGCTGTGTAGTATGTTGAGTAAAATAAAATATATTTGACGTTTTTGCAATTTTTTTAAACGACATCGTTAAATACGGCCTGTCTGATGGTAAGCGGTTATCATATCCTTAGGAAATATATAAAAGTTTATATGAAAGATTCTATTCGTATTCTGTATCATTAATTGTTTTTATTAATCTCATCTCTTTTAACAGGATTTTCAAATATGTCTTCATATCAATCAATATTTATTTTATTTTATTGACCATTGCTTTATTTATAAGAATTTATTCTGAGATATATATTATAATATCCAGAAATTTTATTATTATTATTAATTTGTCATTTGTTATTAGTTTAATTTAATTTAGTTTAACTTTTATGATTTTATTTTGCACGCCTATTTCTCATCACAAGTCTCAGTGAAACTATCCATTAGATTTATATTTTACACCATTATTTGATCTGTGACTCACTAATAAAGAATTTTTGATTTGATTTTGATCAAGTAAAACAAAACAACATGAAACAACAATAATTATATGGTAGTTTGACATTTTGTAGTTCATTATAAGTAATAAACTGTAATCTTCAGAGGTGACAACCCTATAAGGAATTGTGGGATGCGTTGCCGCGGATGGGCTTGCGTAATGGCAGCAGCTGACGCTCCGAGAGTGCGAACAACGATTCACTATTGAATGAGACCTAAGAGAAACTTCTAGAACGATCTAAAACACAAATCTATATATCACATATTACAATTCGAATTATTCTGTATTCTTCTAAAATTTTCCCACGAAAGCCAATATAAACAATAACCATAATATTTAAATGACTTACATTTACCAGGAACATTACAAATATAATTTGCTGTAACATTTGGACAAAACATAGCACATACATTTATTATATCCTGGAATGCTGTAACCCTAATCTAAGGGGTTTTCAAAAAACATTTCGGTAACAATCATACGTTCTCTTGGATACGGTATTCATAACTATGAAACGGTTCTAAAGACATCAAAACTTGTGTACCTGAATTCTCAAGATGTGCGGCTTTGAATTATTACAATAACATCAAATTCCAACAGTAACATGTCAATAACTTCGTTAGCTAGAGTAAGCAAGCAGAATGGTCATTGTTCTCGGGCGTGTTTACATGTCTGCCGTAAACCGTTACCAGGTCGATTGTCTCCATCTAATATAACGTGAAGGTCTTCATTGTCTAATGCTTAGGGTATCTGGCCAATATGTGTTACGACTGCAAACTAGGTCTAGGTAAATTGAGTTCTATTCCTTTTGCAGATGAGTCGATATTAGCTCTTTGTTATTAAAATCGGAATGATGAGATATTTTTTTTTATTTTTTATTCTGTAACATTTAAAAGATCTGCGAAGAAATTATGCTAGTTAGGTTTGACTTTCCTTATAAAGAATACACTGTCCATCGGTTTTGCCCGCATACCCGAGAGCCAGATTCAACCAAATCCTTTTTGTAACGGAGCTAAGTAGAAGCTAAATAGATACAAATTTTCGCATATATGTATGTTTTGAGATCTCAATAACTGCTCATACCATTTTGGTGAAATTTGTTATATGGGGGTTTTTGGGGGCGAAAAATCAATCTAGCTAGGTCTCATCTCTGGGAAAACGCGTTTTTCCTAGTGTACGAGCAAAGCTCAATCACCCCGGTAAGATCGGTAGTTTCACAGGAGCATGTACATAAGTAAGAAATCCGTCTCGTAGGTCGTGGGTTCGATTCCCGATCCGGCCGAAACTATTGTATTAACTTCATAGCACCAATATTCATATACAATATCTCACATAGAAACCCAAAGTATATAGAGCATAGTACTAGATCCATACTGATATGTGCGTGCATCCGTCTCCGCAGGTCCCATTGCATCCGAATAGGATTACGTACCGGACATCTGGAGTTTCATGGAAATGCAAATGCAATCATATTACGTTGCCATATATCGGGAGATACGCCATTATCGAGCTTACTTGGATAATATTAGAGATCACTGACTAATTACAATGAAATCCTCGAACGCAATACAACAATCTAAACGTATTGCTAGTACATTTATATTGCTCTTGTTTCAGTTCTGTGATACGCTTTTGCTTAAATTTCGAGATACTCGGATTGGTTTATAGAATAAATATTTATATTCTATTGCAAATAGTTAGGTATTTGCTATTCAAATATTTATACACTGATTAAAATTCTTCAGTCAAATCTTAATTTATAGCTAGATATTTATAGCTGTATATAAAAATACTTGTCCAATAAACAGCCTAAACTACTGTAGGTTCCTTCATAAGAAAGCATTTCTGTACAATCCAAACCGAAAGGAGTAAAATAGGGAATCGCGGTATTTCAAAGAATTCAAACGAACCGTTGCTAAATTTGTTTTCTTTTTTCTTTTTCAGGAGAGCTGTCAAAATTATATCCGAGTCCTGGTGTCTCTTGGGACCGGCAGGCTCTTGGTTTGCGGCACCAACAGCTTCAGGCCCTTCTGCAGGGAGTACAGCGTCCAGCGAGACTCGTACCACATGGAGAGGGAGAAGTCAGGCCAGGCAGTCTGCCCTTACGACCCTGAGCATAACTCCACTGCTGTTTATGCTGGTAAGTTTATCTTTGGATATACAGCCAATGAATTTAAGCTGTAATCTGAAGGTTATACCGTATCCTCAGAATTATATGAATGATAGATATAAATACCTATACGTACCTGATTTTAGTATATCATGGACTAATTGAAGAAGAATTATATCAAACGCTCCAATCATGGCAAAATATCGTTTTGCAGTGACCATGAAAAGTTGTTAAGGAGACGTTGACATTTGGGCGTCGATCCGAGGCAAGGGTTTGACCCGTGGTTTGACGTTTTGCATTTCCATAATAAGGTCATCGCCCACTATGTCAGCACCGCTCCATCGCAGCAAAGCCTCGGCATCTACCTTGCCATGCAAATGAGGCCTTTAAATCATATTCGTTAAAGTAAATTTTACAATGACTAGATGAAATAGTGGACACCTCGCGACAAGCGCGCTTGCCGCTACAAGCCACTAGTCCTGCTGACTACTCGCTTCCAGCGAGCGGTCCGCTCCCTTGCTGCGTGACGCCAGCAAGCGGTATCTAACCGCGCTACCAATTTCACCGGCGCCGCGCTGCCCGCGAATTGCCACCTCGCGGGCGGCGCGCTGGCAGCTAGTGGTTGGATTGAGCTGAGGCGGTGCCGGGTCGCTGCTGCGATGGAACGGTGCTGATAAAGTGTGCGATGAGCTTTTTATACGTAACGCGCGTACACTTTCTTATTTTTTTTAAATGGAACTCTGAACGCATAAGGTCTGATCGTTGATGTGGGATCGGCGCCGACTTCGCACAAGTATCCAATCATTTCATCTAGACTCATGATATTATCCAATCAAGCCATAATACTCCGTGTAATGTACTCAATAATACACGCATCGTAATCCATACATATATGCATATTATACAATAATTCAGAAGGTACCTATGGTCAGAGTGCATTAAGTCGCCCGCAAATGGGATCCGACAACAGGCCATGTTACACTACAGCTCGTACCAATTAGGCATCGTGTGTTACTATTCTCGAATATACATATGTCTATAAACTCCGTTACGTATTTCAGATTACGAATAGCGTTGCCGAAAACACCATCCAATAACACTCACGTATTTAGCTCACCTTTTCTGCTTGCATTTGGTTTATCCGTAGAAAGGGAGAGTGGTGTTATTAAAGAGTATGCAGCTGCACATAAATGCATTTGTAAAATACTAAACTACGAAATGTTATAAACGTGATCTACATATACTCGTATGTATAAAAAAACTTGCCTGGCTGACTGACTGACCTATCAACGCACAGCCCAAACCATTGGGGTCTGATTGTACTTGGAATTCTGCACACAGGTTATGATGTAGGCATCTAAGAAATGATTTTCATAATTTCTACCCTTAGCGCGATGCGTCGAGGGTAGAACGGGAAAGCTCGTATATCTTAATTTTATATGAAAGTAGAACCACAAATACGATAACATATAAAATGAAACCCTTGAAACTATTACTATAAAAACAAAATTACATAGTACTAAGGTTCGTACTTACATGGTAGTGTGACATGACCCGCCACCATACATGTTATCTGTTATATTATGTGACGGTACAAAATATTTTATGTTTTTTTTTTCGAACCGGAGAGAAATCAAGAAATGGTGCTTCAATTATAAAATTCAGAACAAACTATAAAAAATAGAATACTAATATACCAAAATAATAGAAAATTTTACAAAACATATCAAAGTTTAAAACGTTCGCATATTACATAAATCAAAAACTTGTTTTTTTCTTAAAAACCTACATTTCACAGTAACAGTTACAAAGAAAAATACAAATAAACTTACATAGAGACGAGAAACCTTGTTATTTTAGACACAATACACAGTAAGCATTTATGCTCCGAAAACCCCTTTCAGTTAGCGGGTCACATATGCGCTGAAGTTCCACAGCGCGGGTCCCATTGTCAGGAAATTAGGAGAAGGAAAATCTTTTTCATATCGATTGAACCCACTTTCACAGTCTACCGGCGGACAATAGCCACTCATTGTTGCATTGAAAAGAGCCTCTGAATGGGAATGCGACGTTTTGTAATGTGACTTCGCGTAACAAGTTTAGGCACTATTTAAATAGAATCCTTTGCAATGAAGTTGAAGTTGGTAGGTAAGTGCTATTGTTGTGGCGATAATCATGTGAAATTATAATCCCACCAAAAACATTTTTATATAAAATGTTGCCAAGACATATGGCTCGCACCGTCAAAAAGTTATCAGATCTCATGTACATGCACTTACTCTACAGGCTCTATCTTCACAAACTCTACACCTTAGTCAAAATATGTGGCTTGGCCGTCTCATCATATTTTGTTTATCTGGTATAATCCAAACCCAAGTTATGAGGGTTCAAAAAAACGACGAAGCGCTTCGAGAAAAGGTAGGTAGTGCCCTTTCGCTTCGCTTGGCTGTCTTGGTGGGGGGCACTCCCGTGCCCCCAGATGCAAAGAATTTGTCGGTAAAATTACTTTTCTAGTGTCCGTTTTTACTCTAGATTGTGTGTGGGTTCAGTTTTAAAAAATCAGTAACCGGTTGTTTACCATATTTCTAAAGATAAAAGATAAAAAAAAATTGAGCTGCTTAAGTCACCAAATATTTTTATAATAAATATTAATATTTGTTCATCCGAATGTCTTGAAACTTTCTATAGTTGATAGCACTAGTTCTGTATTAAAATTCCCAGATTGTTTAAACAGTAATTCAGAAGGCACAAACAAGGACATCGAAAATCGACATGTTTACGTTTCCCCTAACAATGTTAAGTATCCCCCGCGATGGATAGGATACACCATCAATTACCGTCCCTGTGTCCCTTTGTGCAATTTTCTTTGCATTAACGCATCCCCTTGCAAATTCACACCCATTTATCACACGCATAGCTACAATACCACTATCTTTACTGCTATCTCCGTCTAATGCTAAGTAAGTAATTGTGTGCGTGCTTTTGCAGTTAGATTTATTTAACACCTTTCCTAAGTCTCCTTTCTGATGGTAACGCTATAAGATGGTGGTGTTTTTTTTACAAATGTTTATTTTTGACCTTACTAATGATCTCGCTATCACAAAATGTCTTACTTTCTGTTACTTGTCCACTCTCTAGCAACTTATTTGATATCCGAATTATACTCAATCGCGTATGAGTCGACACCTGAAATACGGCTTTCTATGAACTCCCTTCTTCGCGACTATACTGTTTCTAGCAGACATTTTATTTTGGTGTTAATGTATTTACTCAGTTAAAAGTATTGTTCAGACATTTAGGTTTACAAAGAACGAGTTACACGTTCACACGTTCATTTATTTATTTAATCAAAAAGAACAAATCTACAGCATTTAAAATAATATTAGCAAAACATTTTGTATTGTTAATTTGCCAATTACAGAGTTCCATTATTTTTCTCAAAATGTTGTGTTACGGTTATAGCCGTTCAAAAAGTTTAAAAAGTTTTTTTTTTTACTAAAAACCAAAAGTGTTTTGAAACTAAAACAAAAAAGATGCATGTATTCGCTATAGATGTGTGTAGATATAATTTAAAGGAGACCAAACCACGTTATACTTACGTTCAAAATGTAAAAACACAATTTCAATCCATCAATCAATACATTTAAAAATCATAACATTCACACTAAACCTTATACAAATAAAACATAAAGTTGCATCAAAAAATCTATATGGACGTATAGACCGTGTGTCCATTACCGGCCGACACGGTTAGTTATCTCCCATTGATCTGGTCCAATTAAGCGCAGCGACGCCCAGGGGAGCACTGCACAACGCTGGGTCTTAGGTACAGTCCGCACCACGTAATGGTCGAGTGTGACGCATAATAGATGTACATACATTGTTATGTAATGCTGATGTAACGTTTACTATTTGTGCTGGATTTCGTATGTGTGAATATGCTTTAAATGTGATTTATTGGAAAGAATGTTGCTGCTATTTTTAGGTTGTATAAATATTTCAACTTGTGTTTAACGAATAATCAGAAAACAAAAAGTATTCTACGTTATTGCATTCGAATAGAACTTAATTAGCAATATGCTACGATTTCTGAACTCGATTAAAGTGACGAATGTATGAATCACGGTTTCCACGTCTTTGCCTACTATCAGCTCACTACTACGATTCTAAACCAATACTGCAATATTATTACAAAGTCAGTAATTTTCTTTAATGGCTTCCTACTGCACGCTGCTGCAACTGCAAAGTGATTACGACTCTATTAAAGTCAGTATAAGCTACGGTTATTCAGTGCCTACATACTTACTGCTACGGCTACGGGATATAACTCGTAGCAGTTAGAAATTGTAGCCGTATAGTGCTACAATCCCACTCGATTATCACTATGTCAGTAGGTTATGATTTGTTAATATCTTCGAATGCTGCGTGTACGATACATTATTTACGATTCCTCTTATACGTTACGATATCCGACACACTATAAGACTTCATACCTTATTACGAAATCACACCTTACCTTTTAAACTAGATTTTACTCCAACACTAACTATATTAAATACAAGCTGTCCCGCGCGGTATAACCCGTATTCCCGAGGATCGTATGTTTTCCCGGGATAAAAATTCTATGCGTTAATCCAGAACATATTATATCTGTGTGCCATATTTCATCCAAATCCGTTCAGTAGTTTTTGCGTGAACGAATAATAAACATCCATACATACAAACTTTCGCGTTTATAAACTATGTACTAATATACATTAATAATAGTAAATTATGATACATGTGTGCAAAGTTGGTATATGCAGACGAGGCGGTATTAAGCGATAAGGAAGCCGAGAATGTGATGATCAATGCACAAGCGTGTCATACGACGTTTTTCAACACACTTGTGAGGAAAAAATCAGACTTTTATTTCTTGGAGTAGATTTTTTAATGATAATCAACCACACAATGAGAACGTTAAGAAACATGGCGCGCAGCTTTTGTTTTTACAGCTATTCTCCGTCAAATTGTTTTACCCGTTTAAATTAAGAATACTTCGTCTATACACATATCAATTACATTGAGGTACAATCTTACCATAATCGGGATTATACCTATTATAAAACTGTGCGGTTATGTAAAGTAAAAAGCACTTGTGCGTAATAAACTGCATTAAGGAATTGCAATTGAAATTTGGCTGCGGTATTCCTTACGGAATACCGCAGCCAAATAACTTTATGTCGTGTAAAGTTGTGTTCCTGCGCGTGAGTAAGGTCGCCAGAGCTCATAGGGGAGGGGGGAAAGGTCGGTAACGCGTGAGCGATGCTTCATGTGTTGCAAGCGTCCATATGGCTACGGTAACCGCTTACCATCAGGCGGGCCGTATGCTTGTTTACCGACCTAGTTGTATAAAAAAAAAAAAAAAAAAAAAATTAAGATACTAAAAACGGTGCAATAAATGTCACTTTACGAGCAAGTGTGTTGAAAAATACATTATTAAATAAGCCAAAGCTCCCACGATTGTGTGTCTCAACCGAAAACTTATAATTCAGTACGCCAATCAACTAACCTAGTGCGTAACGTGGCGTGACCACGCGTGCCCTGAATATGAGAGCATACCGAGTTAATTGACCCAAGTCACTTATTCGCCAAAATGAAATTGCCGATCTGAACTGAAAACCAATTTTGGAATACGCAATATCTGCCTATAGTGTGATAAAGTAAATTTTATTATGTGGAGTATTGATAAGGCTTAGCTTTGAATGGCTTTGGACGCGCCAGATGTTTACAAGTTTGTTCATGTGTGACTGATTGATTTTCTATATATTGGTCTATATCGAAAAATTATATAAAAATATTCTTTTTTAATGACATTCTCAGTATTGGGTTTTTGTAGAACTTAATATGATTATTTCCTTTCAAAGCATACTAAATACTTGGAAACTTGCGACACATTATAAGAACACAGTCCTTCCAACTTAGGCAAACTTTATTCCGTGAAACTTATTAGGTAACTTACCACGTACTTTCATAGGGGCATTTAAAAGTACTTCGTTCTCGTAAGAAAAAAAACACTACATTCATCCAAGAAGCGGACATTTCACGTGATTGCTTAGTCAATGAAAGAGACAGTAAAGTGATAGCGAGGATTCAACCCTGATCTTCATTTGTCTTTTTTTCAGATGGGGAACTATATTCAGGCACGGTTGCAGACTTCAGCGGTATGGAGCCTATTATATACCGGGAGCCGCTGCAAACGGAGCCATATGATTCGATGACATTAAATGGTAAGATTCACAGTAACTTTTTTGCGTGGAAACCCTATTTCTAAAATTTGCCTAGCTGATGTTATAAGGAGTAACTCCTTATAACATCAGCTATCTTTCATTGAGAGTCCCGCCGCAATCAGTCCAGCCGTTTTGGAGATTAGCCGGAACAAACAGACAGACAGATAAAAATTCTAAAAATGATTTTGAAACAGCTGTTATTTTGATATTAGACACTTCAATTTTATTTATTCATATAGACGAGAAAGTTTGTGTGTGTGTGTTTGTAACCAAACCACGAAGATTCGTAACGGTTCAAGGGATTTACATGAAATTAGATAGAACGTCGTATCCTTCCCTTTATTTTATTAGAAAAGTATTCCTACCGTGAACCTGATAAATGAAAATAAAAGGACCACGACTTTATCCAAGTTTTTTTGTTGGTATTTTATCCAAATGATAGGTCATTTTAAGGAAAATAAAGTGCATATTTATTCTCTTTCAATATTACTTTATCACTTATAACTTAGAAATTAACCCTGTAATGTACTGTGTATGTTAATTTAATTAAATTACTTCATGCGAGTAAATTGTCACTTAGCTGAGTATCTGAATAAAGTTAACATGTCACATGTTTGCATACAAATTACCACACCAAATACATTGAAATGTGTGGAAGTGGACTCATAAAAATACGTGAAACGTAGTGAAAATACTATAAGATGGATCGTCTCCATATTTTTTTTATTAAATCCGTTTTAAGCTCCTTTGAGGCATAATTTTATGACATATGGGACGTAAGCCAATGGATTATTGTATGAATTTTATTTTACTTTTAAAACTATTTTAAATCGTTTGGTTCCTTACCAATAAATAACCATCTTTGTTAAGTTACCAATTCACAAACTAAGGCTTGTAACCAATGTTTACTTATACCTGTGCTTATACGTATCGTTTTGAAAGAGACTAAATACATGCATAAATCTTTTGCCTCATGCGTAAATTATATAATTACGTATCATAGGGATTGACGCAATTAATTCAAACGGAGGAAAGACGGAAACCATATTAAGGAAATTTATTAACATTAGTTATACACTACGAATACTATAACAATACGCATACAAAACAAAGAGCCATCCCTCCGTATATAGTGACATTTTAATGTAATTACAATAAATGTATCATTGAATAACATTTACATACATTGTCGTGCCTATGTTTGTTATCTGTTTGCGCGGCCGCTCGCTCGATTGCTTTTGAATGCGGCTGTCAAACATACATCCGTCAATTTAATTGAATTTAGAACGGGTTTCGGCCGTATACGCTGTCACCCGAGTGACATTTGACGCGTCAGCAATAACCCAATCCGATTAAGACGTATTAGAATTATCGACAACGGCAGCGATAGGGTTGAATTATCCTATGTATTCTTAACACAGTAAAAGCTTGTCATTTTCATAGTTTTCTACAACTTGCTTGATACTTTGCTCAAATTGTCAATTCATTAATTGATTATTTCTAATATTAATACAATGTTACAATTTATATCTTTTACAGCTCCAGATTTCGTGAATTCATTAGTACACGGCAATTTCGTGTACTTCTTCTTCAGAGAAACAGCCGTCGAATATATCAATTGCGGCAAGGTAATTATGCCTAAACTTTTATCGTATCTGATCATTAATAACTTACCTACTCAAATAACGAGAATACTTACTTGGTTTGCTTTATAGGCATCGAGTAAAAATCCCTTTAGAGTAATACCTAGTAATCCAATTCCGCTACTAGTAAGTGCTTTTGCACTGATTAATAAAAGTACCGACCAATTAAGCATCATGTTTAGTGTGTGCTTGATTTGGCCAATCAGAGCGTTTTTTCGGTAACGGGGAATTAGCGGAATAGATTCTAAACAAATTGCACGTGCTTCTTTGGATTCAATGTTCGATGTATATAGGTCATGCACACTTTCACACATGATGGTGATGCATGTCCCAAATTTTTTGCCGATTGCCAAATAAATCCATATGAAAGTTGGTAAGTTTTAGCTTTCAAGTTTTGTCTACTGCACCAAACAGATTTTTATTCATAGTTGTACTGCACACGTTGTTCCTTTACTTTTTTATACAATGTGGGGTTCTTATTTCTTACGAAGATTTCCTCTATCGAGAGTATAATGTCATAGTAGGATTCGAAGCTACAACCTCCACCCTGAAATTTGACATCACTACACAGAACTGTCATGTCCTTAATAAGCCATAAATGTTGTTTATATGTTGATAATGTTTTTCAGTCGGTATTCTCGCGAGTGGCCCGCGTGTGCCGCGACGACCGAGGTGGACCCCACAGGTTCAAGCAGCGATGGACTTCCTTCCTCAAGTCCAGGCTCAACTGCTCAGTAGCTGGAGACTTTCCTTTCTACTTCAATGAAATACGTAAGTTTTGTTGATTATTAAAAATGTTTCGTAACCTATAGATCTGTATAAACTGGAGTGTAAGGATGACACCTCCATTTATAAAGGAAGAGCTTCCGCTAGGCTGAGTCATCGTGCCGCAGGGACCGCGGTCCAACTGTATGTTGGACAGCCTCTTCTTGTCGAACTACTGAGATTTTATATAGTGGCCACCTTATCCACCGTTACGTATAAAAAACGGCACACTATACCTGGCAACCCCGTACGAGGCGTCAGGGAAGGGACCATCTGCGGTAGGTCATGGCGCCAGAGTACTCGCGCCTGGTACTCATTATAAATAATGTGAGTCGCAATGAATGAGTGAAATGAAATGAAATGAAATGAAATGAAATAATTTATTCATTCAAATAGGCCTTCACAGGCACTTATGAATAGTCAAACTCTAATACTCTAATGCACTAATGCATGGTTCGGAAGGTTGATTTTGCTGAGAAGAGCCGGCAATAAACTCAGCAATTACTCTTTTCAAAAACAAACTTAAATTTATTACATCAGATGTTTCCTGCGAGAGCGAGCGCTACAACCACGCATTTTTATCATTTAAATATTCTTTAATATTGTAGTAAGCCTTCTGTACTAAAGCGGCCTTTATACGTTTCTTAAACTTTAGTGACGTTAAATTTAAAATTTCATTAGGGATCTTATTATAAAATTGTACACTCAGTCCTAAAAATGAACCTTGCACTTTTTGGAGTCTATAAGAAGAGGTCAAAAGTTTAATGTTCGTGAAGTTAGCAGATCATATTCCAGCAGATCAAAAAAAAAAGTGAGTTCTATTCGCATGCAGGTGAGTTCTAGAGTTCCTGATACTTTTTAGCGATAGTTCTGGCGATTTAACCTGAAAAAAGTAAAATGAAAATATGCTCTGCCAACTTCCGGTAGCAGATCATTTTTCAGCAAACCGGACTAAAAGTGAGTTATATGCCCAGGGAGTCAAGTAAAACAGTTCCTGATACTTTTTAGCGATAGTTCTGGCAAATTTACCTGAAAAAAAGTCGAATGAAAACATTATCTGCCAACTCGAAATAGCAGATCTTTTTTCAGGAAATCAAAATTTAGCTGACTTATCTACGCAAGCGAATCAGTTCTGTAGTGTTGACAGTTTATAGATTTTTTTATTACACTTCAGAAAGTATCAAAGAAATAAATAATAGGGAACTCACGCTTGAGAGCCAGCAGATCATGGTATAAATGAAAATTAGCAAAAAGTATTCCTAGAAATTATTCATTAATCTCAGAGGCTGGAACTCTTCGAATTCTTATAGATAATTAACAGCACTTTGACCTAGAACAAGATTTGTATCCCAAACTCACGCTTGAGAGCCAGCAGAGCATGGTATAATGGAAAATTAACAAAAAAATATTCCTAGAAATTATTCATTAATCTCAGAGGCTGGAACTCTTCGAATTCTTACAGATACTTAACAGCACTTTGAACTAGAATAAGATTTGTATCACAAACTCACGCTTGAGAGCCAGCAGAGCATGGTATAATGGAAAATTAACAAAAAAATATTCCTAGAAATTATTCATTAATCTCAGAGGCTGGAACTCTTCGAATTCTCATAGATTGTCAACAGCACTTTGACCTAGAACAAGATTTGTATCCCAAACTCACGCTTGAGAGCCAGCAGAGCATGGTATAATGGAAAATTAACAAAAAAATATTCCTAGAAATTATTCATTAATCTCAGAGGCTGGAACTCTTCGAATTCTTATAGATTGTCAACAGCACTTTGACCTAGAACAAGATTTGTATCCCAAACTCACGCTTGAGAGCCAGCAGAGCATGGTATAATGGAAAATTAACAAAAAAATATTCCTAGAAATTATTCATTAATCTCAGAGGCTGGAACTCTTCAAATTCTTATAGATTGTCAACAGCACTTTGACCTAGAACAAGATTTGTATCCCAAACTCACGCTTGAGAGCCAGCAGAGCATGGTATAATGGAAAATTAACAAAAAAATATTCCTAGAAATTATTTATAAATCTCAGAGGCTGGAACTCTTCGAATTCTTACAGATAATTAACAGCACTTTGACCTAGAACAAGATTTGTATCCCAAACTCACGCTTGAGAGCCAGCAGAGCACGGTATAAAGGAAAATTAACAAAAAATATTCCTAGAAATTATTCATTAATCTCCGAGGCTGGAACTCTTCGAATTGTTATAGATAATTAACAGCACTTTGACCTAGAACAAGATTTGTATCCCAAACTCACGCTTGAGAGTCAGCAGAGCATGGTATAATGGAAAATTAACATAAAATATTCCTGGAAATTATTCATTAATCTCAGAGGCTGGAACTCTTCGAATTCTTACAGATACTTAACAGCACTTTGACCTAGAATAAGATTTGTATCACAAACTCACGCTTGAGAGCCAGCAGAGCATGGTATAATGGAAAATTAACAAAAAATATTCCTAGAAATTATTCATTAATCTCAGAGGCTGGAACTCTTCGAATTCTTATAGATTGTCAACAGCACTTTGACCTAGAACAAGATTTGTATCCCAAACTCACGCTTGAGAGCCAGCAGAGCATGGTATAATGGAAAATTAACAAAAAAATATTCCTAGAAATTATTCATTAATCTCAGAGGCTGGAACTCTTCGAATTCTTATAGATTGTCAACAGCACTTTGACCTAGAACAAGATTTGTATCCCAAACTCACGCTTGAGAGCCAGCAGAGCATGGTATAATGGAAAATTAACAAAAAAATATTCCTAGAAATTATTCATTAATCTCAGAGGCTGGAACTCTTCAAATTCTTATAGATTGTCAACAGCACTTTGACCTAGAACAAGATTTGTATCCCAAACTCACGCTTGAGAGCCAGCAGAGCATGGTATAATGGAAAATTAACAAAAAAATATTCCTAGAAATTATTTATAAATCTCAGAGGCTGGAACTCTTCGAATTCTTACAGATAATTAACAGCACTTTGACCTAGAACAAGATTTGTATCCCAAACTCACGCTTGAGAGCCAGCAGAGCACGGTATAAAGGAAAATTAACAAAAAATATTCCTAGAAATTATTCATTAATCTCCGAGGCTGGAACTCTTCGAATTGTTATAGATAATTAACAGCACTTTGACCTAGAACAAGATTTGTATCCCAAACTCACGCTTGAGAGTCAGCAGAGCATGGTATAATGGAAAATTAACATAAAATATTCCTGGAAATTATTCATTAATCTCAGAGGCTGGAACTCTTCGAATTCTTACAGATACTTAACAGCACTTTGACCTAGAATAAGATTTGTATCACAAACTCACGCTTGAGAGCCAGCAGAGCATGGTATAATGGAAAATTAACAAAAAATATTCCTAGAAATTATTCATTAATCTCCGAGGCTGGAACTCTTCGAATTGTTATAGATAATTAACAGCACTTTGACCTAGAACAAGATTTGTATCCCAAACTCACGCTTGAGAGTCAGCAGAGCATGGTATAATGGAAAATTAACATAAAATATTCCTGGAAATTATTCATTAATCTCAGAGGCTGGAACTCTTCGAATTCTTACAGATACTTAACAGCACTTTGACCTAGAATAAGATTTGTATCACAAACTCACGCTTGAGAGCCAGCAGAGCATGGTATAATGGAAAATTAACAAAAAATATTCCTAGAAATTATTCATTAATCTCAGAGGCTGGAACTCTTCGAATTCTTATAGATTGTCAACAGCACTTTGACCTAGAACAAGATTTGTATCCCAAACTCACGCTTGAGAGCCAGCAGAGCATGGTATAATGGAAAATTAACAAAAAAATATTCCTAGAAATTATTCATTAATCTCAGAGGCTGGAACTCTTCGAATTCTTATAGATTGTCAACAGCACTTTGACCTAGAACAAGATTTGTATCCCAAACTCACGCTTGAGAGCCAGCAGAGCATGGTATAATGGAAAATTAACAAAAAAATATTCCTAGAAATTATTCATTAATCTCAGAGGCTGGAACTCTTCAAATTCTTATAGATTGTCAACAGCACTTTGACCTAGAACAAGATTTGTATCCCAAACTCACGCTTGAGAGCCAGCAGAGCATGGTATAATGGAAAATTAACAAAAAAATATTCCTAGAAATTATTTATAAATCTCAGAGGCTGGAACTCTTCGA
This sequence comes from Polyploca ridens, assembly GCA_951394255.1. NCBI lineage: Eukaryota > Metazoa > Arthropoda > Insecta > Lepidoptera > Drepanidae > Polyploca > Polyploca ridens. Next base: position 9,320,061 of record OX596261.1, read on the forward strand.
ATTCTTACAGATAATTAACAGCACTTTGACCTAGAACAAGATTTGTATCCCAAACTCACGCTTGAGAGCCAGCAGAGCACGGTATAAAGGAAAATTAACAAAAAATATTCCTAGAAATTATTCATTAATCTCCGAGGCTGGAACTCTTCGAATTGTTATAGATAATTAACAGCACTTTGACCTAGAACAAGATTTGTATCCCAAACTCACGCTTGAGAGTCAGCAGAGCATGGTATAATGGAAAATTAACATAAAATATTCCTGGAAATTATTCATTAATCTCAGAGGCTGGAACTCTTCGAATTCTTACAGATACTTAACAGCACTTTGACCTAGAATAAGATTTGTATCACAAACTCACGCTTGAGAGCCAGCAGAGCATGGTATAATGGAAAATTAACAAAAAATATTCCTAGAAATTATTCATTAATCTCAGAGGCTGGAACTCTTCGAATTCTTAATGATTGTCAACAGCACTTTGACCTAGAACAAGATCTGTATCCCAAACTCACGCTTGAGAGCCAGCAGAGCATGGTATAAAGGAAAATTAACAAAAAATATTCCTAGAAATTATTCATTAATCTTTGAGGCTGGAACTCTTCGAATTCTTATAGATTGTCAACAGCACTTTGACCTAGAACAAGATTTGTATCCCAAACTCACGCTTGAGAGCCAGCAAAGCATGGTATAATGGAAAATTAACAAAAAAATATTCCTAGAAATTATTCATTAATCTCAGAGGCTGGAACTCTTCGAATTCTTACAGATACTTAACAGCACTTTGACCTAGAATAAGATTTGTATCACAAACTCACGCTTGAGAGCCAGCAGAGCATGGTATAATGGAAAATTAACAAAAAAATATTCCTAGAAATTATTCATTTACCTCAGAGACTGGAACTCTTCGAATTCTTATAGATAATTAACAGCACTTTGACCTAGAACAAGATTTGTATCCTAAACTCACGCTTGAGAGCCAGCAGAGCATGGTATAATGGAAAATTAACAAAAAAATATTCCTAGAAATTATTCATTAATCTCAGAGGCTGGAACTCTTCGAATTCTTATAGATTGTCAACAGCACTTTGACCTAGAATAAGATTTGTATCACAAACTCACGCTTGAGAGCCAGCAGAGCACGGTATAAAGGAAAATTAACAAAAAATATTCCTAGAAATTATTCATTAATCTCAGAGGCTGGAACTCTTCGAATTCTTATAGATAATTAACAGCACTTTAACCTAGAACAAGATTTGTATCCCAAACTCACGCTTGAGAGCCAGCAGAGCACGGTATAAAGGAAAATTAACAAAAAATATTCCTAGAAATTATTCATTAATCTCAGAGGCTGGAACTCTTCGAATTCTTATAGATTGTCAACAGCACTTTGACCTAGAACAAGACTTGTATCCCAAACTCACGCTTGAGAGCCAGCAAAGCATGGTATAATGGAAAATTAACAAAAAAATATTCCTAGAAATTATTCTTTAATCTCAGAGGCTGGAACTCTTCGAATTCTTACAGATACTTAACAGCACTTTGACCTAGAATAAGATTTGTATCACAAACTCACGCTTGAGAGCCAGCAGAGCATGGTATAATGGAAAATTAACAAAAAATATTCCTAGAAATTATTCATTAATCTCAGAGGCTGGAACTCTTCGAATTCTTACAGATACTTAATAGCACTTTCACCTAGAACAAGATTTGTATCCCAAACTCACGCTTGAGAGCCAGCAGAGCATGGTATAATGGAAAATTAACAAAAAAATATTCCTAGAAATTATTCATTAATCTCAGAGGCTGGAACTCTTCGAATTCTTACAGATACTTAACAGCACTTTGACCTAGAATAAGATTTGTATCCCAAACTCACGCTTGAGAGCCAGCAGAGCATGGTATAATGGAAAATTAACAAAAAAATATTCCTAGAAATTATTCATTAATCTCAGAGGCTGGAACTCTTCGAATTCTTATAGATTGTCAATAGCACTTTGACCTAGAACAAGATTTGTATCCCAAACTCACGCTTGAGAGCCAGCAGAGCATGGTATAATGGAAAATTAACAAAAAAATATTTCTAGAAATTATTCATTAATCTCAGAGGCTGGAACTCTTCGAATAATTATAGATTGTCAACAGCACTTTGACCTAGAATAAGATTTGTATCCCAAACTCACGCTTGAGAGCCAGCAGAGCATGGTATAATGGAAAATTAACAAAAAATATTCCTAGAAATTATTCATTAACCTCAGAGACTGGAACTCTTCGAATTCTTATAGATAATTAACAGCACTTTGACCTAGAACAAGATTTGTATCCTAAACTCACGCTTGAGAGCCAGCAGAGCATGGTATAAAGGAAAATTAACAAAAAATATTCCTAGAAATTATTCATTAATCTCAGAGGCTGGAACTCTTCGAATTCTTACAGATACTTAATAGCACTTTCACCTAGAACAAGATTTGTATCCCAAACTCACGCTTGAGAGCCAGCAGAGCATGGTATAATGGAAAATTAACAAAAAAATATTCCTAGAAATTATTCATTAATCTCAGAGGCTGGAACTCTTCGAATTCTTATAGATTGTCAACAACACTTTGACCAAGAACAAGATTTGTATCCCAAACTCACGCTTGAGAGCCAGCAGAGCATGATATAATGGAAAATTAACAAAAAAATATTCCTAGAAATTATTCATTAATCTCAGAGGCTGGAACTCTTCGAATTCTTATAGATTGTCAACAGCACTTTGACCTAGAACAAGATTTGTATCCCAAACTCACGCTTGAGAGCCAGCAGAGCATGGTATAAAGGAAAATTAACAAAAAATATTCCTAGAAATTATTCATTAATCTCAGAGGCTGGAACTCTTCGAATTCTTACAGATACTTAACAGCACTTTGACCTAGAATAAGATTTGTATCCCATACTCACGCTTGAGAGCCAGCAGAGCATGGAATAATGGAAAATTAACAAAAAATATTACTAGAAATTATTCATTAATCTCAGAGGCTGGAACTCTTCGAATTCTTATAGATTGACAACAGCACTTTGACCTAGAACAAGATTTGTATCCCAAACTCACGCTTGAGAGCCAGCAGAGCATGGTATAATGGAAAATTAACAAAAAAATATTCCTAGAAATTATTCATTAATCTCAGAGGCTGGAACTCTTCGAATTCTTATAGATTGTCAACAACACTTTGACCAAGAACAAGATTTGTATCCCAAACTCACGCTTGAGAGCCAGCAGAGCATGATATAATGGAAAATTAACAAAAAAATATTCCTAGAAATTATTCATTAATCTCAGAGGCTGGAACTCTTCGAATTCTTATAGATTGTCAACAGCACTTTGACCTAGAACAAGATTTGTATCCCAAACTCACGCTTGAGAGCCAGCAGAGCACGGTATAAAGGAAAATTAACAAAAAATATTCCTAGAAATTATTCATTAATCTCAGAGGCTGGAACTCTTCGAATTCTTACAGATACTTAACAGCACTTTGACCTAGAATAAGATTTGTATCACAAACTCACGCTTGAGAGCCAGCAGAGCATGGTATAATGGAAAATTAACAAAAAATATTCCTAGAAATTATTCATTAATCTCAGAGGCTGGAACTCTTCGAATTCTTATAGATTGTCAACAGCACTTTGACCCAGAACAAGATTTGTATCCCAAACTCACGCTTGAGAGCCAGCAGAGCATAGTATAAAGGAAAATTAACAAAAAATATTCCTAGAAATTATTCATTAATCTCAGAGGCTGGAACTCTTCGAATTCTCATAGATTGTCAACAGCACTTTGATCTAGAACAAGATTTGTATCCCAAACTCACGCTTGAGAGCCAGCAGAGCATGGTATAATGGAAAATTAACAAAAAAATATTCCTAGAAATTATTCATTAATCTCAGAGGCTGGAACTCTTCGAATTCTTATAGATTGTCAATAGCACTTTGACCTAGAACAAGACTTGTATCCCAAACTGACGCTTGAGAGCCAGCAGAGCATGGTATAATGGAAAATTAACAAAAAAATATTCCTAGAAATTATTCATTAATCTCAGAGGCTGGAACTCTTCGAATAATTATAGATTGTCAACAGCACTTTGACCTAGAATAAGATTTGTATCCCAAACTCACGCTTGAGAGCCAGCAGAGCATGGTATAATGGAAAATTAACAAAAAAATATTCCTAGAAATTATTCATTAACCTCAGAGACTGGAACTCTTCGAATTCTTATAGATAATTAACAGCACTTTGACCTAGAACAAGATTTGTATCCTAAACTCACGCTTGAGAGCCAGCAGAGCATGGTATAAAGGAAAATTAACAAAAAATATTCCTAGAAATTATTCATTAATCTCAGAGGCTTGAACTCTTCGAATTCTTACAGATACTTAACAGCACTTTGACCTAGAACAAGATTTGTATCCCAAACTCACGCTTGAGAGCCAGCAGAGCATGGTATAATGGAAAATTAACAAAAAAATATTCCTAGAAATTATTCATTAATCTCAGAGGCTGGGACTCTTCGAATTCTTATAGATTGTCAATAGCACTTTGACCTAGAACAAGATTTGTATCCCAAACTCACGCTTGAGAGCCAGCAGAGCATGGTATAATGGAAAATTAACAAAAAAATATTCCTAGAAATTATTCATTAATCTCAGAGGCTGGAACTCTTCGAATTCTTATAGATTGTCAACAGCACTTTGACCTAGAACAAGATTTGTATCCCAAACTCACGCTTGAGAGCCAGCAGAGCACGGTATAAAGGAAAATTAACAAAAAATATTCCTAGAAATTATTCATTAATCTCAGAGGATGGAACTCTTCGAATTATTATAGATTGTCAACAGCACTTTGACCTAGAACAAGATTTGTATCCCAAACTTACGCTTGAGAGCCAGCAGAGCATGGTATAATGGAAAATTTACAAAAAAATATTCCTAGAAATTATTCATTAATCTCAGAGTCTGGAACTCTTCGAATTCTTTTAGATAATTAACAGCACTTTGACCTAGAACAAAATTTGTATCCCAAACTCACGCTTCAAAGAGCTGTTCCTTTAAACCGTGCTCTGCTGGCTCGCAAGCGTGAGTTTGGGATACAAATCTTGTTCTAGGTCAATGTGCTGTTGACAATCTATAAGAATTCGAAGGGTTCCAGCCTCTGAGATTAATGAATAATTTCTAGGAATATTTTTTGTTAATTTTCCATTATACCATGCTCTGCTGGCTCTCAAGCGTGAGTTTGGGATACAAATCTTGTTCTAGGTCAAAGTGCTGTTGACAATCTATAATAATTCGAAGAGTTCCAGCCTCTGAGATTAATGAATAATTTCTAGGAATATTTTTTGTTAATTTTCCTTTTTACCGTGCTCTGCTGGCTCTCAAGCGTGAGTTTGTGATACAAATCTTATTCTAGGTCAAAGTGCTGTTAAGTATCTGTAAGAATTCGAAGAGTTCCAGCCTCTGAGATTAATGAATAATTTCTAGGAATATTTTTTTGTTAATTTTCCATTATACCATGCTCTGCTGGCTCTCAAGCGTGTGTTTGGGATACAAATCTTGTTCTAGGTCAAAGTGCTGTTAATTATCTATAAGAATTCGAAGAGTTCCAGTCTCTGAGATTAATGAATAATTTCTAGGAATATTTTTTTGTTAATTTTCCATTATACCATGCTCTGCTGGCTCTCAAGCGTGAGTTTGGGATACAAATCTTGTTCTAGGTCAAAGTGCTGTTGACAATCTATAAGAATTCGAAGAGTTCCAGCCTCTGAGATTAATTAATAATTTCTAGGAATATTTTTTTGTTAATTTTCCATTATACCATGCTCTGCTGGCTCTCAAGCGTGTGTTTGGGATACAAATCTTGTTCTAGGTCAAAGTGCTGTTAATTATCTATAAGAATTCGAAGAGTTCCAGTCTCTGAGATTAATGAATAATTTCTAGGAATATTTTTTTGTTAATTTTCCATTATACCATGCTCTGCTGGCTCTCAAGCGTGAGTTTGGGATACAAATCTTGTTCTAGGTCAAAGTGCTGTTGACAGTCTATAATAATTCGAAGAGTTCCAGCCTCTGAGATTAATGAATAATTTCTAGGAATATTTTTTGTTAATTTTCCTTTTTACCGTGCTCTGCTGGCTCTCAAGCGTGAGTTTGTGATACAAATCTTATTCTAGGTCAAAGTGCTGTTAAGTATCTGTAAGAATTCGAAGAGTTCCAGCCTCTGAGATTAATGAATAATTTCTAGGAATATTTTTTTGTTAATTTTCCATTATACCATGCTCTGCTGGCTCTCAAGCGTGTGTTTGGGATACAAATCTTGTTCTAGGTCAAAGTGCTGTTAATTATCTGTAAGAATTCGAAGAGTTCCAGCCTCTGAGATTAATGAATAATTTCTAGGAATATTTTTTTGTTAATTTTCCATTATACCATGCTCTGCTGGCTCTCAAGCGTGTGTTTGGGATACAAATCTTGTTCTTGGTCAAAGTGCTGTTAATTATCTGTAAGAATTCGAAGAGTTCCAGCCTCTGAGATTAATGAATAATTTCTAGGAATATTTTTTGTTAATTTTCCTTTATACCATGCTCTGCTGGCTCTCAAGCGTGAGTTTGGGATACAAATCTTGTTCTAGGTCAAAGTGTTGTTGACAATCTATAAGAATTCGAAGAGTTCCAGCCTCTGAGATTAATGAATAATTTCTAGGAATATTTTTTGTTAATTTTCCTTTATACCGTGCTCTGCTGGCTCTCAAGCGTGAGTTTGTGATACAAATCTTATTCTAAGTCAAAGTGCTGTTAAGTATCTGTAAGAATTCGACGAGTTCCAGCCTCTGAGATTAATGAATAATTTCTAGGAATATTTTTTGTTAATTTTCCTTTTTACCGTGCTCTGCTGGCTCTCAAGCGTGAGTTTGTGATACAAATCTTATTCTAGGTCAAAGTGCTGTTAAGTATCTGTAAGAATTCGAAGAGTTCCAGCCTCTGAGATTAATGAATAATTTCTAGGAATATTTTTTTGTTAATTTTCCATTATACCATGCTCTGCTGGCTCTCAAGCGTGAGTTTGGGATACAAATCTTGTTCTAGGTCAAAGTGCTGTTGACAATCTATAATAATTCGAAGAGTTCCAGCCTCTGAGATTAATGAATAATTTCTAGGAATATTTTTTGTTAATTTTCCATTATACCATGCTCTGCTGGCTCTCAAGTGTGAGTTTGGGATACAAATCTTGTTCTAGGTCAAAGTGCTGTTGACAATCATTAAGAATTCGAAGAGTTCCAGCCTCTGAGATTAATGAATAATTTCTAGGAATATTTTTTGTTAATTTTCCTTTATACCGTGCTCTGCTGGCTCTCAAGCGTAAGTTTGTGATACAAATCTTATTCTAGGTCAATGTGCTGTTAAGTATCTGTAAGAATTCGAAGAGTTCCAGCCTCTGAGATTAATGAATAATTTCTAGGAATATTTTTTTGTTAATTTTCCATTATACCATGCTCTGCTGGCTCTCAAGCGTGAGTTTGGGATACAAATCTTGTTCTAGGTCAAAGTGCTGTTGACAATCTATAATAATTCGAAGAGTTCCAGCCTCTGAGATTAATGAATAATTTCTAGGAATATTTTTTGTTAATTTTCCTTTTTACCGTGCTCTGCTGGCTCTCAAGCGTGAGTTTGTGATACAAATCTTATTCTAGGTCAAAGTGCTGTTAAGTATCTGTAAGAATTCGAAGAGTTCCAGCCTCTGAGATTAATGAATAATTTCTAGGAATATTTTTTTGTTAATTTTCCATTATACCGTGCTCTGCTGGCTCTCAAGCGTAAGTTTGTGATACAAATCTTGTTCTAGGTCAAAGTGCTGTTGACAATCTATAAGAATTCGAAGAGTTCCAGTCTCTGAGATTAATGAATAATTTCTAGGAATATTTTTTTGTTAATTTTCCATTATACCATGCTCTGCTGGCTCTCAAGCGTGAGTTTGGGATACAAATCTTGTTCTAGGTCAAAGTGCTGTTGACAATCTATAAGAATTCGAAGAGTTCCAGCCTCTGAGATTAATTAATAATTTCTAGGAATATTTTTTTGTTAATTTTCCATTATACCATGCTCTGCTGGCTCTCAAGCGTGTGTTTGGGATACAAATCTTGTTCTAGGTCAAAGTGCTGTTAATTATCTATAAGAATTCGAAGAGTTCCAGTCTCTGAGATTAATGAATAATTTCTAGGAATATTTTTTTGTTAATTTTCCATTATACCATGCTCTGCTGGCTCTCAAGCGTGAGTTTGGGATACAAATCTTGTTCTAGGTCAAAGTGCTGTTGACAGTCTATAAGAATTCGAAGAGTTCCAGCCTCTGAGATTAATGAATAATTTCTAGGAATATTTTTTTGTTAATTTTCCATTATACCATGCTCTGCTGGCTCTCAAGCGTGAGTTTGGGATACAAATCTTGTTCTAGGTCAAAGTGCTGTTGACAATCTATAATAATTCGAAGAGTTCCAGCCTCTGAGATTAATGAATAATTTCTAGGAATATTTTTTGTTAATTTTCCTTTATACCGTGCTCTGCTGGCTCTCAAGCGTAAGTTTGTGATACAAATCTTATTCTAGGTCAATGTGCTGTTAAGTATCTGTAAGAATTCGAAGAGTTCCAGCCTCTGAGATTAATGAATAATTTCTAGGAATATTTTTTTGTTAATTTTCCATTATACCATGCTCTGCTGGCTCTCAAGCGTGAGTTTGGGATACAAATCTTGTTCTAGGTCAAAGTGCTGTTGACAATCTATAATAATTCGAAGAGTTCCAGCCTCTGAGATTAATGAATAATTTCTAGGAATATTTTTTGTTAATTTTCCTTTTTACCGTGCTCTGCTGGCTCTCAAGCGTGAGTTTGTGATACAAATCTTATTCTAGGTCAAAGTGCTGTTAAGTATCTGTAAGAATTCGAAGAGTTCCAGCCTCTGAGATTAATGAATAATTTCTAGGAATATTTTTTTGTTAATTTTCCATTATACCATGCTCTGCTGGCTCTCAAGCGTGTGTTTGGGATACAAATCTTGTTCTAGGTCAAAGTGCTGTTAATTATCTGTAAGAATTCGAAGAGTTCCAGCCTCTGAGATTAATGAATAATTTCTAGGAATATTTTTTGTTAATTTTCCTTTATACCATGCTCTGCTGGCTCTCAAGCGTGAGTTTGGGATACAAATCTTGTTCTAGGTCAAAGTGTTGTTGACAATCTATAAGAATTCGAAGAGTTCCAGCCTCTGAGATTAATGAATAGTTTCTAGGAATATTTTTTTGTTAATTTTCCATTATACCATGCTCTGCTGGCTCTCAAGCGTGAGTTTGGGATACAAATCTTGTTCTAGGTCAAAGTGCTGTTGACAATCTATAAGAATTCGAAGAGTTCCAGCCTCTGAGATTAATGAATAATTTCTAGGAATATTTTTTGTTAATTTTCCTTTATACCGTGCTCTGCTGGCTCTCAAGCGTGAGTTTGTGATACAAATCTTATTCTAAGTCAAAGTGCTGTTAAGTATCTGTAAGAATTCGACGAGTTCCAGCCTCTGAGATTAATGAATAATTTCTAGGAATATTTTTTGTTAATTTTCCTTTTTACCGTGCTCTGCTGGCTCTCAAGCGTGAGTTTGTGATACAAATCTTATTCTAGTTCAAAGTGCTGTTAAGTATCTGTAAGAATTCGAAGAGTTCCAGCCTCTGAGATTAATGAATAATTTCTAGGAATATTTTTTTGTTAATTTTCCATTATACCATGCTCTGCTGGCTCTCAAGCGTGAGTTTGGGATACAAATCTTGTTCTAGGTCAAAGTGCTGTTGACAATCTATAATAATTCGAAGAGTTCCAGCCTCTGAGATTAATGAATAATTTCTAGGAATATTTTTTGTTAATTTTCCATTATACCATGCTCTGCTGGCTCTCAAGTGTGAGTTTGGGATACAAATCTTGTTCTAGGTCAAAGTGCTGTTGACAATCATTAAGAATTCGAAGAGTTCCAGCCTCTGAGATTAATGAATAATTTCTAGGAATATTTTTTGTTAATTTTCCTTTATACCATGCTCTGCTGGCTCTCAAGCGTGAGTTTGGGATACAAATCTTGTTCTAGGTCAAAGTGTTGTTGACAATCTATAAGAATTCGAAGAGTTCCAGCCTCTGAGATTAATGAATAATTTCTAGGAATATTTTTTTGTTAATTTTCCATTATACCATGCTCTGCTGGCTCTCAAGCGTGTATTTGGGATACAAATCTTGTTCTAGGTCAAAGTGCTGTTAATTATCTATAAGAATTCGAAGAGTTCCAGTCTCTGAGATTAATGAATAATTTCTAGGAATATTTTTTTTTAATTTTCCATTATACCATGCTCTGCTGGCTCTCAAGCGTGAGTTGCGGATACAAATCTTGTTCTAGGTCAAAGTGCTGTTGACAATCTATAAGAATTCGAAGAGTTCCAGCCTCTGAGATTAATGAATAATTTCTAGGAATATT